>JAZKJV010002490.1:600000-1002500 GCA_037367405.1 Ottelia alismoides | reverse complement strand
AAAAGAATCAGTAACTTTTAATTCTCTATCAGTAACTAATTGCAAAGGACGAGTAAATATTTAAATTATTTATGTAACTTGTAGAATTTTTATTCGTAATAATGACTATAAGAGTAGTAACTTATTATATCTTCAAAGTAACACAAGGAAATAACAATTCTATTAGCATTCGTAACATAAAATATCTTATAAGTAAATTAAGTAAATACATCAGTAACTAAGTATATCTTTAAAGTAAGAATTAAAAGTAACAATTATGTTAGCAATAGTAACATAAAATATCTTATAAGTAAATTAAGTAAATACATCAATAACTTAGTATATTTTCCAAGTAACGCATGAAAAATGACAATTGTGTTTACTGTAACTTTAGATTATATGAAATCAAAATACACTCGATAAAAATCAAATATGACTACATATCATGTATCAAAACGATAAAAATTGATATTATGATATGAACACCACTTTCTCATATTTCAATCATACTTCTCGAAAAAAATATGGCTTACGATAAAAAATATGAAGTTTAATAAAAATAAATATTACTAAACTCATCATCTCACTCGTTTTGATACCAAAACAAACACTGCTAATAGAACAAAAATATCATTAAAACAATGAAATTATGATAGATATAAACGATCAAATCATGAAAATGAATTACATACCTCTCTTCTTCCGTTGGAACGAAATAAGTGCCTTGCGTTGGAATGAAATGATAGTTTTAGGAATCATATACGTGTACCTTGCACTTTCCAGAAACGTAAAACTATTTTTATAAAAGATTTAATTTCCGATTTTATTTTATTTCCATACGAAAATTAGTTCCTATTTTTTTGAGATCGAATCTTGTAGATGGACGGCTATAATTGGGTGCTTACCATAACCCAAATGGGTACAAGACTCTTTGAATAAAAATCTATCTCTCTCTCTCTCTTTATAAAATAAAAATATGTATATTCATCACTATATCCCTCTAAAATTCCATTAAAATTTCGTCAGAAACAGAGACTCCTATACCCTTCATCCATAACAGGTAATTTTAACGGTCTTAGAAATTCTGTAATCGACCTATTCTGGATGGAGAGTATAGAAGTCTCTGTTTCTGATGAAATTTTAATGGAATATTAGAGGGATATATTAATGAATATACATATTTTTATTTTAAAACAAAAACAAAAAAAGGCAGAAAATGGGGGTGGGCCCCTCTGAGATATTCCAATATCAGTTATGTCCCTTCCTTTTTGGTAATATCATCTGTGCCCCTGACTTTTTACCGTTCTATCACCTGTGCCCCTCGGCTTAGTCGTCGTCCATTCCCAACCCAAACGGATGTTAACTTTGAGGACAAAAATAGAAATAAATTAAAAAAAGTTGTGAGGTTTTTGTACCCAATCACCCTCTCCCATTACCTCCGACAACGCCGCCCACCATCTCTCTGTCACCCAGAAGCAGGCCACTATTGACCTCCAAGCCGAGGTCGTCCACTCCCTCAAGTCACGCTCCGTCACCGTCATTGAGATCGACGTTGTCATTAACTCCCTCGTTGCAGCAACCGAGCTCAACGTTGGTTATGCCGCCAATGGTTACGCCCGCTGCCGTGGAGTCGGCGCATGCATCATCACCTTCACCGTCGCCGGCCTTAGCATCCTCAATGCCATCGTAGGTGCCTACAGTGAAAACCTCCCCGTGATCGGCATAGTAGGTGGACAACTCCAACGATTACGGCACCAACAAGATCCTCCACCATACTATTGGCATTCCCGACTTCAGCCAGGAGCTACGGTGCTTCCAGACCGTGACGTGCTACCAGGTCGTCGTCCACAACCTCGATGACGCCCACTAGCATATCGACACCTCCATCTCCACCACCCTAAAGGAGAGCAAACCCGTGTACATTAGAGTCAGCTGCAACCACCCTGCCATCCCCCTTTCCATTTTAATCGCGAGCCTGTCCCCTTCTCCCTTGCTCCAAGGTAAACAAAAACAAAGAATAAAGAAAGAACTCGATCCAGTTGTTCTTGCTTAAATCTCATGTGGGCAATTCTTATTTTTTTGTCGGGTTTCTTTTATTAGTTCAGGTTGAGCAACTAGATAGGTCTGGAGGCGGACGTGGAGACCATGGTGGCATTCTTGAACAAGGTCGTGAAGCATGTGCTGGTGGGTGGCCCCAAGATCAGCGTGGCTAAGGCCAGTGAGACCTTTGTTGAGTTCGCCGAGGCTTCTAGAGAGGTTCATCAGAGAGGTTCATCAGAGATGCCATCGGTCCCAAAGCATCTAGAGAGGTTCATCAGGATTGTTCCAAAGGCCGACACTAGGAATAAGATGAAGGTTTCCCGTTTTACCCTTCTTAACCAAACTATGGTTTGAAAAAACCATGGTTAAGTTCAACTTATTGACGGCTAAAGTAACAGAGGGGCGCAAGGGATAAAACGACAAAAAGTCAAGGTCATGGGTGTTATTACCAAAAAGGGAGAGGCATAACTGATATTGAAATATCTCAAAGAGACACAACTGGTAAAAACCCTATATATATTATATATAGGAGTGATCACGTGAGAGCAAAAAGTTGTGAGAACATGAGAGGAGTGATTCTGAACCACTATATTCTGTTTTTTGCTCTCTTGGTCTTCTCTCTCTCTCGATTGAATTTAGTTGCCTAGAATCACTCCTCTCATGCTCTCACAACTTTTTGCTCTCACATGGCATAGGAATCTTTGTTTCTGATGAAGGGCATAGGAATCTTTGTTTCTGACAAAATTTGAATGCTTATATTGAAGGGATATATAGATGAATATAAACGGTGATATTTTCCAAAAAAGTAAAAAAAATGTAGGAAATATACGCCCCGGTGCATGTAAAATTACATGCACCAGGGTGCATACTCCACATCCTCATATATATAGAGGTCGGGGAGGGGTACCATGGTGCATGTAATTTTACATGGTGCATGTATTTTTACATGCACCGGGGCCTATATCTCCCACATTTTTTACTTTTTTGGAATATATCACCGTGTATATTCATCTATATATCCCTCCAATATACCATTCAAATTTTATCAGAAACAGAGATTCATATGGCCTTCATCTAGAATAGGTAATTTTAATGATCTTAGAATTGTTGTAATCTACCTGTTCTAGATGGAGGGCATAGGATCTCTGTTTCTGACGAAATTCGAATGGTATATTGGAGAGATATATAGATGAATATACACGGTGATATTTTCCAAAAAAGTAAAAAAATATAGGAGATATAGGTCCCGGTGCATGTAAAATTACATGCTCCAGGATGCATACTCCCCATCCTCTCTCTCTCTTTATATATATATATATATATATATATATATATATATATATATATGAGGATGGGGAGCTTGCACCAAGGTGCATGTAACTTTACATGCACCGGCGCTTATATCTTCCACATTTTTTACGTTTTTGAAAAATACCACAATGTATATTCATCCATATATCCCTCCAATATGTCATTCGAATTTCGTCGGAAACAGAGACCCCTATGACCTCCATCCATAATAGGTAATTTTAACGGTCTTAGAATTGTTGTAATCGACCTGTTATGGATGGAGGTCATAGGAGTCTCTGTTTCCGACAAAATTCGAATGGCATATTGGAGGGATATATGGATGAATATACATGGTATTTTTCAAAAAAAATAAAAAAATGTGGAAGATATAAGCGCCGGTGCATGTAAAGTTACATGCACCTTGGTGCAAGCTCCCCATCCTCTCTCTCTCTCTCTCTCTCTCTATATATATATATATATATAGGGAATTAATCCAATGAGCTCTAAGCTCATTTGAGTTTTTTTGAGCACCCAATTGTAGCCGTCCATTTACAAGATTCAATCCCCAAAAAAATAAGAACGAATTTTCGTATGGAAATAAAATAAAATCAGAAATTAAACTTTTCTAAAAATTGCTTTACGTTTCTGAAAAATACAAGGCACACGTATATGATTGCTAAAACTATCGTTTCATTCCAATGCAAGGTACTTGTTTCATTTCAACGCAAGAAGAGAAGTATTTGATTCATTTCATGATTTGATCGCTTATTTCTATCATAATTTTGTTGTTTTAATGATATTTTTTGTTCTATTAGCAGTTTGTTTTGAGATCAAAACGAATGAGATGATGAGTTTAGTAATATTTATTTTATGAATACTGCATATTTTTATCGTAAGCAATATTTTATTCGTGAAGTATGATTGAAATATGAGAAAGTGGTGTTCATAATATCACTATTTTCGTTTTGATACATGATCTATAGTTATAATTGATTTTTTATCGAATGTATTTTGATTTCATATAATAAAAAGTTACAGTAATTATAGTTGTAATTTTTCATGCATTACTTTGATAATATACCGAGTTACTGATGTATTTACTTAATTTACTTATAAAATATTGTATGTTACTATTGCTAACATAATTGTTACTTTTAGTATGTTACTTTGAAGATATACTGAGTTACTGATGTATTTACTTAATTTACTTATAAGATATTTTATGTTACTATTGCTAACAGAATTGTTGCTTTTCATGTGTTGCTTTGAAGATATACTGAGTTACTGCTTCTGTAGTCATTATTACTGATAAAAATTCTACAAGTTACCTAAGTAATTTAAATATTTACTTATCCTTTGCAATTAGTTACCGATATAGAATTAAAAGTTACTAATATATATTCTTTTCCAATTTCTTGATATTTTAATGTTTTTAAATGGCCAATTAACTTAGTGTTTCTTGTAGAACAATGCAACGATTTGGTGTCTTGAAGAAGCTGATGTTATGCCGACGAGTAAGAGCAAAACAACATCATCTAAATGGACAAGAAGATAGCAGTTGAAATTTAGATGTTCATCATATAACAATAATTAAGTAATTTATATGTGGTTATCAGTAACACTTGATGTATTACAAGTAACTAAATAGGCTATATAAATAAAGAAGGTGTGATTTAATAGTAATTCAAAACAGAGAATAGAATAAGTAAGATATTGAGAAGTATCAGTAACCTGTAACAAATTTTATGTAAAAGAAGATATGGAATAAGTAAGTTGGAATAAGTATAAAAAAACGTGTGAGCTGTAACTTATTTATTGCTATCAGTAATACTCGATGCATTATAAGTAACTAAAAAAGTTATATAGGTAAATAAGAGGTGCATCAGTAACACTCAAAGTGTTAGGTAACTATAACATTAGTAATAATCTAAATGAGTTCAGTAAAATGAATATTTGTAATAAGTATTTATTGTATGGACATTAGTAATTTATATACTTGATTACTGATCTCACAACAATAATTACTTGAGAATAAAAAATGTATTACTTGAGTAACATGAATGAGTATTGTTTGGACAAGTAATTTTCTATATGTATTACTTGAGTAGCCAACGGTCAGAATTCAGTAATATATACACAATGGACAAGTAAGCGCTTGTTGTGAAGTCAGTAATATCCAAACAACGCTCAGTAAGTGCTTGTCTTATATCACATGTTCAGTAATATGTGTACGATTCTCAAGTAATAGCTACTATGAGATCAGTAATAACAAAGTAATGGTCAGTAGGTCATGGGCATTGCTCAAGTAAGAAAGTAACTATTTATCAATGCAATGCACATTACATAGACAATGGTATTACTAATCATTTGTTATGTTCTTACTGATCGCACAACACACATTTACTTGAACATTTTATACATATTACTAGATTCTGTATAATGTAACTATTTGGATGTAAATTACTGATCATTGTCTTGATATCACTGATCTCACAATAAGTATTTACGTGCCCGAATTATATCTATTACTATCATAGCATTTGGATCCTTAATCATCCGCGTTGAATCATTTATTTGAATCATTTCTTTCCAAAACCGGCTTCCAATTTTTAAGGACGTTGTATAATAGGAAACATAGGATTTTTTTAAATATGTGGTAGCTTATAATTAGAAATAGAGTTATTGCTAATACACGTGTATGGCCCAGAATGGGTGTTCATTGAAACGCTAATGGGCACAGGGCTCATTGGATAAGCCCTCTCTCCCTCTCCCTCCCTCCCTCTCTCTCTCTCTATATATATATATATATATATGTATGGGTAAAATGGGGCTGCCCCCTGGGAGTAGCCAACTTGGCTACTCCCACCCCTATTTTTCCCTCATTTTTTTATTTCTTTGGAAAATAAATATTTGTATATTCATCACTATATCCCTCTAACATTCTATTAAAATTTCGTCAGAAACAGAGACTCCTAGGCCCTCCATCCAGACGTCATTTTTTTGAATGGTCGCAGGATTTTTTAAATCGACCCTGTTTGGATGGAGGCCGTAAGAGTCTCTATTTCTGACGAAATTTTAATAGAATGTTAGAGGGATACAATGATGAATTTAAAAATTTTTATTTTCTAAAGAAATAAAAAACGAGGGAAAAATAAGGGTGGTAGTAGCCAAGTTGGCTACTCCTAGGGGGCAGTCCCATTTAACCCTATATATATATCTATATATATATATAGAGAGAGAGAGAGAGAGCGGGGGAAAAAGGAACCTACACCGGCGGGTGTAGGAAACTCCCTACACACGGCCTAATTTTTCATAATTTTTTGTTCTTTTTGAAATGAAATCTTTGGGAATTTAGATCACCATGTATCACCATATTGTCATTCCAATTTCAACTTAATTCGAAACTTTTATCATCTCCATCAAGACTATGAAATTTTAACGGTCTCAGAATTGCTGAAATTGACCCTTTTTATTAGGAGTATTTATTTTGCATGAAACTTGAAACACATATTCCCCTCAACATATTAAGTAAATCCCCTAACTTCTAATTCAAAAAAAAGTAAAAAAATAATGGCAAAATGGGGTGGGTGCAGGGAGTTCCTACACCCCATGGTGCAGGCTCCCTGCCCCCGTATATATATATATATGTATGTATGTATGTATGTATGTATGTATGTATGTATGTATGTATGTATGTATGTATGTATGTATGTATGTATGTATGTATGTATGTATGTATGTATGTATGTATGTATGTATGCATGCATGCATGCATGCATGCATGCATGTATATATATGGGGTAAAATGTGGTTGCCCCTTGAGGGGGAGCTAACTTGGCTCCCCTCACCCCATTTTCTCCATTTTTTTTATTTTTTTGGAAATCTCTTCCGTGAATATTCATCATTATATCCCTGTATCATGCCATTCAATTTCGTGTGAAATAGAGAATCCTACGGCCTCCATTCAAACAAGGTCATTTTTTAACGGACACAAATTTGATGTATTTTACCTATTCTGGATTTAAAAATAATGAAAAAGAAGCTTGGGTGTAGGTAGTTACCTATACCCTGGGTGTAGTGTCAATGGATAGGGATCCTGCACCTTGAGGAGTAGGTAAAACCCTGCACCCGGCCTATTTTTCCATTATTTTTTTTACTTTTTTGATCGAAAACTTAGATAGCTTTACTTAATATGTGTAGTAGAATATGTGGCTCAATTTTCATGCATAACAAACATTTCTAACATGTTCATGTAGAAGAGGTCATTTTCAGCAATTTTGAGACCATTAAAATTAGGTAGTCTTGATGGAGATGATAGGGGCTTCAAATTAAGTTGAATTTTGAATGACATCATAGTGATATAAGTGATCTAATTCCTCCAAGGTTTCATTTCAAAAAAATCAAAAAAATAACGAAAAAATAGGCCGGGTGTAGGTAGTTTCCTGCACTTGCAAATGTAGGCTCTTTTTTCCATATACACACACATGGGTTAAAAAGGTGCCGCCACCTGGAGAGCTAACTTGGCTCCCCCCGCCCATTTCGTTTGATTTTTTATTTGTTTTTAATTTCTTCCATGGGATTTCATCACTATATCCTTATATTATGTCAATCAAATTTCATGTGAAACAGAGACTCCTACGACCTCCATCCAGACAATCATTTTTTAACGGTAACAGAATTGCTAAAAACGACCCGTCTGTATGGAGGCCGTCGGAATCTCTGTTTCACACGAAATTTGAATGACATAATATATGGATATATTGATGAAAATCCACGGAAGAAATTTTAAAAATAAAAAAAAACAGGTAAAATGGGGCGGAAAGAGCCAAGTTAGCTTCCCCCTGGGATATGTGTGTGTAAGTGTTTAGAGAGAGAGAGAGGGAGCTGGGAGCCTACACCCGGCCTTGTTTCTGATTAATTTGATTTTTTTAAGGAAACCTTTGATGGATTTTCTTAATATATTGAGGGGAATATGTATTTTAAGTGTCATGCAAAACAAACAAAAATTCCTAACACGTTCATCTAGAATGGGTCAATTTCAGCAACTCTGAGACTGTTAAATTGTTGTTGTCTTGATGGAGATTATAGAAGTCTTGAATTAAGTTGATTTTGGAATGACACCATGGCTATATACAGTGATCTAATTCACCAAAAGTTTCATTTCAAAAAAACAAAAAATATTAGAAAAAAGAGCTGGGTGTAGGTAACTAACATGTAATTTTAAGGGTTTTTATCACTTGCGCCCCTCCGAGATATCGCAATATTAGTTATGCCCCTATCTTTTTGGTAATATCAGTTGTGCCCTTCACTTCTTGCAAATCTATCACGTGTACCCCTTGGGTTAGTTTCCGTCCATCCCAAACGCAAACGGACGTTAACTTTAGGGACACATTAGGGATTAAATGAAAACAAAGGAATTGAAAAGTCCAACCACTGTTCATCTTCCTCCTCCCCCCTCCTCTACATCTTTGTCATCCCCCTGCCCCTGCCTCCTCCCCCGCCCCTGCTGTGCCCGCAGGCCCCCGCAACCCCGCGTCTCGCCCTTGCCCCGCCGACCCGCCCCGGCACCCCCGCCCTAGGTATCCCCTCCGCCCCCCGCACCCCCTCCCCCGGTTGCCCTCCACCCCCCGCAACCCTCCCCTCCCTCTCCCCCCCCCCCCCCCCCCCCCCCGCACCCCCTCCCCCGGTTGCCCTCCGCCCCCCGCACCCCTCCCCCGGTTGCACCCTTGCCCCCCGCAGCTCCCCCCTCCGCCCCCAAAGCCCATGCCCCCTCGCCCCTGCCCCCACCGCCCCTCGTAGCCCCTGCATCCCCTCCCCCCTCCGCCCCCGCACCCCTCCCCCCGTCCCCTTTACCCCCCGCAGCTCCCCCCTCCGTCGCCGCAAACCCTCCCCCCTCCGCCCCTGCCCCCCTCCGCCCCCACAGCCCATGCCCCGTCCCCCTCGCCCCTCGCAGCTCTCCCCTCCGCCCCCCGCAGCCCCTCCCCCCTCCGTGCCCCCGTAGCCCCTACCCCCCTCCGCCCCCCACAGCCCCTGCCCCCGTCCTCCTTGCCCCCCTCAGCTCCCCCCCTCCGCCCCTCCCAACCCCTCCCCCCTCCGCCCCCGCCCCCGCAGCCCCTACCCCCGCCGCCCCCCGTGTCCATGTCACCCCCCGCCTCCCCTACCCCGTCGCCCCTCCCGCACCCAGGTTTCCCCCGCGCCCCCTGCCCTCGCCACCCCCATGCTCAGGTCGCCCTCGCGCCTCCTCCCCTTGAAATGGGAGAGCATTCAGTTTTTGTTAAATTAAGATAAATTTTTGACTAATTGATTCATAAACATTCATCAAAAAATCAATAAAATTTACCGTTTGATCTGTAATGAGTGATATATCCATGAAAATGCAAAAATTTTAGGGATTCGATGGATGCATGAAGGTGTCACTAAGAGAGAGAGAGAAATTATGAGGAGAAAGGAAGAAGAACAAATGGATGAGGAAGAAGATAAAGAGGTCTGTACAATAATACCCCTCTTAACTGCACAAAGGTTTGAAGAAATCAGGGTTAAGTCAACTCATTGACGGTCAATTTGACGGAAGGGCACAATGATAACGGCAAAAGAAGTGAGGGGCACAACTGATATTACCAAAAAGATAGGGGCATAATTGATATTGTGATATCTCAGAGGGGTACAAGTGATAAAAATCCTAATTTTAATGGTTTTATAATTGTTGTAATCGACCTGTTCTGGATGGAGGGAATGAGTCTCTGTTTCTGACGAAATTTAATGGAATGTTAGAGGGATATAATGGTGAATATACATATTTTTATTTTCCAAAAAAATAAAAAAATGGGGAGAAAATAAGGGTGGGAGTAGCCCGTTGGCTCCTCCCTGGGAGCAGCCCCATTTTACTCATATATATATGAAAAAATTGGGCTACCTCCACCTCATTTTTCACAATTTCTTTTGAAAAAATATCATCATATATATTCATCCCTATATCCCTCCTATATTTCATTCGAATTTCGTCAGAAACAGACTCCTACGGCCTCTATCCAGACAATATTTTTTTAACGGTCGCAATATTTTTTAAATCGACCATATTTGGATGAAGACCGTAGGAGTCTTTGTTTCTGACGAAATTTGAATGCTATATAAGAGGGATATAGGGATGAATATACACGGCGATATTTTTCAAAAAATAAAAAAAATTAACAAAAAAATGGGGCGAGGCAGCCAACAAGGGGCAACCCCATCAACCCCAAATATATATAGGGGTTGGAAGCATGCACCAAGGTGCATGTAATTTTACACCTCCAATATGCCATTCGAATTTCCTCCGAAATAGAGACTCCTATACCCTCCATCTACAATGGGTCGATTACAACAATTCTAAGACCGTTAAAATTAAATGTTCGAGATGGAAGACATAGGAGTCTCTATTTCTGACAAAATTCGAATGACATATTGGAGGAATACATAAATGAATTTACATGTTGATATTTTCCAAAAAAGTAAGAAATTGTGCAAGGTATAGGCCTCGATGCGTGTAAAATTACATGCACCCGGGTGCATGCTCCCCAACCCCATATATATATATAGAGAGAGAGAGAAAAGGTTCTTATGGTTTTTTATTTTTTTTGAAAAAAAACTTATGGAGATTTACTTAGTTTATTGACAAGAATATGTGTTTCAAATTTCATGCAAAACAAACACTCCTAGCATGCCCATCTAGATATGGTCAATTTAAATAATTCTGAAACCGTTAAAATATCATAGGCCTTGATGGAGATGATAGAAATGCCGAATTTAGTTGAAATTGGTATGATATCATGATGATATATGATGATTTAAATTCCCCTAGATTTCATTTCCAAAAAACAAAAAATCAATGAAAAAAATGGTCGGGTGCAGCTAGTTAGCTACACCCCCGGGTGCAGCTTCCCCGGCCCCATATGTATGTATGTATATGTATATATATATATATATAGATATATATTTCCAATGAGGTGCATCTTTCCTGGGTGCATGGAAAGCCCATCATCCTAACCATACGCAATCAATCCGATGGTTGTCTTTAATAGCCCATTATTAATATATTTTTAATGTTGAAAAATCCATTATGGTCATTTTAACATATTCTACATTTAGAACGCAACAAATATCTCCCCTCTCTTCTCTCTCTCCCCCCATCTCTCTCGATCTCGATTGCCGCACGAGGTTCCTCTCCTCCAACTCTCTCTCTCTCTCTCTACGATGGCATGAGGAGAGGAGGTTGCTGCTCGTCGCTGATGGCGTGCAAGACGGTGGATGCAACGCGCTGCTCTACGGTGGCTGATGATGGCATTCTCCAAGGTTATTTTCTTGTATGTAATAAAGGCGGCGGCGATTGGGGTGATGGCTACGCGTGGAGGAGGTGGATCATGGAGGAGAAGGTTGAAGGAGTGCGTGAATGGAGGTGTATGTGCGGAGGAGGACGTACATGGAGGAGGTGGGTCGTGGATGAGAAGGGTGGAGGAAGTGCGGGTAGAGAGGATGCTGGAGATGGAGGGCGTGCCCAGTTTTTTACAATCAGAGATCCTATTTTGCAATCTCGAGTATTTTTTTTACAATCTCAGATCGTATTTTACAATCTCATATCATTTTTTTACAAATTTCAGGTGGGTCGTGGAGGAGAAGGGCAGAGGAGGTGCGGGTAGAGAGGATGCTGGAGATGGAAGGCGTGCCCAGGTTTTACAATCAGAGATCCTATTTTGCAATGTCGAGTATTTTTTTACAATCTCAGGTCGTATTTTACTTTCTCATATCATTTTTTTACAAATTTCAGACTATTTTTTACATTTATTTAAATTCCATGATATGACAAAAACTATTTGCATTTATTTTACAATGCAGGATGCAAAATTACAATATGGATCCGAATTTTGCAAAGATGCTCGGCATTCTGCAGGACGCGAAGTACCGTACATTTTTGTGAAAAACGTACATAATGTGAGTGTGGATTTACAATCTTCATACGAATTTTACAAAAGTGCATGAATTTTTACAATAGTGTTATCAAAATTACAATTATAATAATATAACTATTACTAATTGTGATTTTATTTACAATGCAGGATATAGTTTTTACAATATCAACGAGAATTTTACAAAAAGATCTGCTATTCTACATTGCGCGAAATTGCTACCACATGGCAAAACTTCATTAACTAAAAGACAACAAAAAATACCAAATCAAACACGCTAAAAACGGATAAATACAAGGACGAAATAAATTTCAAATTCGAAATTAAATTCGAATTTAAAACGAAAATGTATGGGCTAAAATACTCTTTTGGATGAATAACCGCTAGATCGAGATCTAACGGATCTCGTGATGGGTTTCCATGCACCCAGGAAAGGTGCACCTCATTGGAAGGGCGCAACCAACATGTCTGCCCCAACCTCATTTTTCGCAATTTTTTTTAGTTTTTGGGAAAAGCACCATGTATATTCATCCCTATATCCCTCCTATATGTCATTCGAATTTCGTCAAAAACAGAGATTCCTACGGCCTCCATCCATATGCCATTTTTTAATGGTCGCAGGATTTTTTAAATCGACCCTGTCTGAATGGAGGCCGTAGGAGTCTCTTTTTCTGACCAAATTCGAATGGCATATAGGAGGGATATAGGAATGGATATACATGATGATATTTTTCAAAAAAATAAAAAATTTGCCTAAAAATAGGCGGGGCAGCCCCATCAACCCCTATATATATAGGAATTGATGGGGTTGCCCCCCCTCCATTTTTGATGCTTTTTTTATTTTTTTGAAAAATATCGTCATATATATTCATCCCTATATCCCTCCTATATGTCATTCGAATTTCGTCAGAAACAGAGACTCCTACGGCCTCCATTGAGATGGTGTCGATTTAAAAAAATCAAAATCATGTTACCATTAAAATATCACTATCTGGATGGAGGCCGTAGGAGTCTCTGTTTCTGACGAAATTCGAATGGCGTATAGGAGGGATATAGGGATGAATATACATGATGATATTTTCAAAAAAAATTATTGGGGCAGTCCCATTAAACTCATATTTATGTATGTGTATATATATGTATATATGTAGAGGTTAATGGGGCTGCCCCATGGCTGACCTCGCATCATTTTCGGCACTTTTTTCAAAAAATATCACCATGTATATTAATCCCTATATCCCTCCTATATGCCATTCGAATTTCGTTAGAAACAAAGACACCTACGGCCTCCATCCAGACAATCATTTTTTAATGGTAACATGATTTTTTAAATCGACACGATCTCGTTGGAGGTCGTAGGAGTTTCCGTTTCTGATGAAATTCGAATGTCAGATAGTAGGGATATAGATTCGAATATATATGGTGATATTTTTCAAAAAATAAAAAAAAAACACCGAAATAAGGGGGCAAGGCAGCCTTGTTGGCTTATATATATATATATATGTGTGTGTGTGTGTGTGTGTGGGTGGGTGTGTGTGTGTGTGTGTGTGTGAGTGAGTGTGTGTGTGTGTGCGTGTGTGTGTGCGTGTGTGCGTGTGTGCGTGTGTGTGTGTGTGTGGACATAAGGCATCAGCGGGCGCTGGTACTTCCCATAAGCTTATATATATAATCAACAGCCATTTAAATATTCAAAAGTAACAAGTAGAAAGGTGGAACAAGTACAATTTACATCTGCTTGCGTAAGCAAAAAGATGTTCAAGTTGTTTGTAAGCATCTATCATGATTACCCATTTACCCAACATTTTCCATATATAACAAATTTAAATTGTAGTTGAATATTCATGAATATATGAGTGTAAATATATATCATCATTTTCTTCAGAGATCATAATTGTGGGTGATGATGGAAAAGTTTGAGATTGGAATATTTTCTTGATTTATTTAGATTCTTAAGTCTAGTGGATAGTTTGTGATCTTGGTTAGTGTGTAACCTCACACTATGACTCTAAGACTTGGGGAATGTCTTAGGGTTGGGGTGCCTCCCGTAGGCATGCGGTGTAGTATAATGCATCCTAACTAAGTTCCCAACATGTCCACTAGCTTAATGAGATTTCAAATCAGATTATAGTTACTTCCAATTACTTACCTTTAATTGTAATCCTTTCAAATTTCAAGTACAACTGTCTCAGATGTAACCCTAGATGATGTAGATATGGATATGGATGATCTGGATTTAGAATCGCCAAGTCTGTTGGCGAAAGTAAAACTCAAGCGGTGAAGAAGCCAACAAAAGGGCTCTTCCGTCTCGCCCTCTACTTGGAAGCGCGGTCCAATAGAGGGATAGGTCTACTCCAAAACTACGCCACTGAGACGGGTGAGAGAGATTTCCCGGAAAAGTCGCTTTAGAAAACAGCCCGACCGGTAACGGGCAACCGAGCTCGTACGTAAAACTGAAAACCAAGGATCCCTTGCTTGGTTATCATAAAACAGAGGATCAGCGGAACTGGTCTAAAGTCGGGATCCCAACGAGGCGTAAAAACACTGCGAGCTCGTGTAAAAACCGAAAAGGGACTGGAATCCTAGACCTGCGCACTAGGCGGCCGTTGTCCTAACTGGGCTTCCTATCTTCTGTCCAGTTGAGAGTCATGATGAATACCCATTCATCACTCTTTATTCTTATATTTTAGCTACAAAAACCTTTGCAAATACATGTAGATATATGTAAATATCAATAATTAGCAAAAGCACGCATTTTGTAAAAATATGTAATTAGCATGTTTTTGTGCAAAAATAAAAGAATAAAGAGGAAAAAGAAAAAGAGGGAAATATTTAGAATAAATATTGAGCAACCTAACCCAAGGGAGGGCTCAGCATGGGCCTGACCGCATAAAAGCCACAAGTAGAGGGAGATAGGGGCTCATGTGTAAATATTTATGTAAATAAATAAATAATATTTTCCTCATCCAAAAATACACTTGTATATATTTTGTATATATCTAGAAACTATTAAAAACAAAATAAAAAGAGTAAAAATCAAAAACCCAAAAAGAACTTTTCACCTTGTACATAGACCACCACCCTTATTTATTTCACCTTGTAAATAAATTTATTTATTTCCAAAACTTTTTGTAAATATTCCTTTTTATGTTTTGTAAATAAAATAAATAAAAAGAATTAAAACAAAAATCAAATAAAAATTACAAAATTAAAAACACAAAAATATCTTGTATATATACCATGTATATAATTGTGCATAAATAATTATTTCCCCTATGTATATAAACAATAAAAATAAAATAAAAATAGCTTTTATTCCTCATTTTATCCTATAAATAAATAAAATATAAAATGGGAATAAAAATGTACAAAAATAACAATTAAAAATCAAAATTCAAAAACCTACCTATTGTATATATACCTATGTATAGCTATATATTGTAAATACCTTATTTTTATTTCCAAAAATTAATTAAAAATCACCAAAAAATAGAAAAAAATAAAATAAAAATATTTTGTGTTTTAAGTTTTTGCTAATTCCGTCATTTTCTAGCCTAAATAAATAAGTCAAGTTTTATTTGCCTGGCGGGCTCTGATTGGTCCACGGGGGATTGTTGACCCCCGGTCAACTCTCCCCCCAGGACCACCAGAGCCGGGTATGTCTCGCCCGACCCGATTTCACCATCTTCCACCCGCCTAACCCGGCCGCCATTTACCCAGACCCCGGGCTCCGATTAACCTCAGATCATCCTGGACCCTCGCCCGGGGTGGGTTTGGAGGATCCGAGCTCTGTGCGACCCACCCGACCTCCTTCTTCTCGGATCTTCCACACTATTTAGTGTCGTCACCGGCGACCTATTCACGCCATCTTTGATCTTCCCCTCGGCGCCTGTGAGCTCCTCCATCATCCCTGAGTGACAGCCGTGGCCGGTGGAGTTGCAGCGAGGCCCGGGCAGCCGGAAATCACTGATCCGGTGGTAATCGCCGCCGTGCGCCGCCGCGAGCGCGCTGAGCCTCGGGGAGCTCGACGACCCCTTGAGGCAACGACCGGGAGCCTCATCGGCTCCAGCCCAGTCGAATGCGCCCATCAGGTAACTTCTTTAGCCAGTAGATTAGCTTAGCGTTAGGTTTTTCGATTTGCAATAGCTTAGCTCCGCCACCTCCGCCAGCCGTCTCCGTCCACTCCCTTGATCATCCGACACCGCCATCACCTCCGCCAAACCCTTATCCACCTTCTCCGACCCTTCATTCCCCCTGTCTCGCCCCGGAGCAGGGTCTCGGCTCTCAGCCCTCCGCCGCTCGCCGGAGAGCCATCGCATCGCACCACCGGCCACCTTCCGCCCGCTCTGACGGGTCGAGGCAGTTTGCCCTCGACCCCTCTTTCTTTCTGTGCAGGTTTCCAGGTCCATCGACCTCATCTGGAGGTCGGAGCTTCAGAGCACAGCAGCTCCCGTTCCTCGACGTCGCCGGAGTTCTCCTGAGCTCCTCGTCTCCATCGGAGCAGTGCATCAGGTGCGGACCTTCATGGCGCGACTTTCTAGCATCTCCTGAGCACCGGACGAGGACTACCGTACACGCAGAGGGCCGGCGAAGCTCGCTGGCCGTCAGTTCTTCCAGGTCCTTCATTCACCGTCCGATCGACCCCGACACCCCAGTTTAGATCTCGGCCGTACATCCACGGGGCAGCACTCACCATCGGATCTCCCTAGGGTCGATCTTCACCGTTGAGCGACGAGGTTAAACCACGACGCCCATCAGCCATCCGATCTAGCACGTGGCTGCACCTCGTCCATCCGATCCGAGCCCGGCTTTCTTCGAAGACCCACGTCGCAGCTCCTTCGTCCGATCATCCACGTGGACACATACCAGCCGTCGGATCGATTCGAGGGGTGGCTTTCGTGTGCGGCGCACCATCCCATCCGTCCAACCTACCACGCGTCGTGCATCCGTCCCTCGACCTTAATAAAAGGGTAATTTATCTTAGGCCCCCTCATAGTTTGTGTTTTTAATTCCAGTCCTGTAAATATTTTGTGTCTTTTATTCACGTTGGGTTACTTGCACTTTGGACCCTATGCTTCAGCGTATTTGCATTGATACCCCTGTGTATGTGAGCCCACGTGCTTCGTCACGTGTTTAGTTGGGTTATTTGCATCTCTTATCCTGTAGTTCTGGATGGTTATTGAATGAATATATACTTTTTGGTATTTGCATTTCTACCCCTGTGAGCATTTTATTTGAACATGTGCGGATTTTAGTGGGTTATTTGCGCCCAAGCCCCTGGACTTTTTGGTACGAGTTACCAAAAGGTCCAAGAACTTGGTTTTTATTACCAGAAGGTCCCTGAGTGCCCCAGGCACGCGCCACGCGCGTGACTTGCTGGGAAAATTGCACCGAGACCCCCAGAACTTTGGGTATTTGCACTTTGGTCCCTGTGCACAGTGCCCCCTTGTGAATTTTGAATAAAATATCAAATCACCTCCAAATTCGATAAAAAATTGACACATGGCTCCTGCCATGTTGTAGGATTTTTGAGAATTTTGGGGGACATTTCTGAGTTCTTTTACTATTTTTAAAAATTCAAAAACATCTATTTCAGCTACTGTTTGAATTGGAAAATCACAAAAAAATATAAAAACCCTACAAAAATTCTATAAAAATTAGTTACTGTTCTTTGTTTGTTGTTTGATTTTCTAGCCAATTTTGGCTATTTTTCATTGAGTAAAAACCCTAAAAATCTAAAAACACCTAAAAACTCATAAAAATCATATTAAATAATCTAAAAATCCAAAAACAATAATTAAGGTGCCTAAAGTTTCCTTATTCTTCCTAGATTACAGGAAAATTACCTCCAGGGCTTGTTGAGATCCATAAATATTTTATTTTTGGGTCTTAAGCCTTGCTGGACAGTACCTTTCACTTTTAGCACTGTTTGATTTTTAGAAAATAATTTACCCATTAGAAAAATATCAAAAATTCACCAAAAACATTTAAAAACTTAAAAAAAAACATAAAAACAATTTTTCTGGAATTTTTGCTTGATTTTTGGTGTGTTAAATAAATTGCTTAAGTGTGCTGTTTATACTTTCTTTTATTTCCTTCACATATTAAAAATCCAAAAAAATTTAAAAACAATTAAAAACCACTAAAAAATGTTTTCTCCCTTTTTCTGATTCTTTGACTACTTCGTAGGCCTTCGGCCAATCCGTGCTCCTTGTGTTCGACCCTGGGAGCTATACCAGGTTAAACTCATAGCTAGGACCGCCTGTTTTGCCTTGTTTGATTTTTGACTCGTTTCGCGGTTCGATTTTTCTTGATTGACACATTCCGAGTGGCTGAGGTCGCAACGACCCATATTTCCATACCTTTTACCTTAGTCGCTTGGGGATTTTTGTGTCAACAGAATGGCGCCGTTGCCGGGGAGCACGGCTTAGTAGTCTTTTAGATTTTTTTTTCGCGGCCTTTTGATTCGCGGCTTTTTGTATAGATTTTTGTATATATATATTTTTCTGATATTTTTGAATAATTTTGGACTGACCACACTTCTCTTTGTTTCTTGCGAGGGCCCGAGGAACGAGGGCGGCATTCCTAGGAACGCCGGTGCACCCTAGCGAGGCGGAGGCGGCTTCCTTCTTCACGAAGCCGCAGGAGAGAGCGAGAGAGAGAGAGAGTTGAGTGGGTGAGGATAGCTTAGGTTTATTCATTTATTATTGTAATAATACAGGTACACTCAGACTTGTGGACTTGGACACTCTCGGGTCTGTTTCGCCGAGCACCGGTGTGCTCGGGGGACCCTTTAGAACTTAGCGATTTTTCACGGTTTTTCGCGGCTTTCATTTTCTACTTTTTACTGCCTTTCCGGTGTTTACGCGGCTTTTTGATCGAGCCCCTAGCCGTAGGATTTTCTGGTGACTGTGCCGTAATAGTAGGATCCCCACACCTAATTGCTGATCTGTTCCTATAGATCGTTAATTGGACCTACTAAAAATAATTAATAAAAATAACCGACTCATTTGCCTTCGCAGCCTACGTGCCGCGAGCCTGCCCCACAAGCGCTACTCCTGAACTCGACCTGTCGAGAAGAGGAGGGGTAAGCCAAGACCGGACTCTTTGGCTTGGAGGTCGGTGATCGGTTAGACGGTTCTACGCTAGCACTGCTGTTTAGGGCCTCGGTTTTTCCCGTTGCATCATTTAGGTAGTTTATTTCTTGTCTTTAAATTCTGCGCGGATCATAATTGCATGTAGAGTGCTGGAGTCAGGTACGCCTTCCTTACTTTGCATGCATCATTGATTTTCTCGCGCATCGGCTTTTTCGTCTTCTCCCCCCTGTTTTCGGCTTAAATAATCAGGAGAACCGAAAAATTCGTTAGGCCTTTTGCTTGCTTTGAAAAATATTAAAAAGAAAAACAATAAAATCGGGACTGCTAATCATACTTGATCATTAAAAACCGCTCACCCTAAAAACTTTGTCTTGGGGAGAGCAACCCCCTCATTGTCTGGTTTGGATGAGCAAGAGAGTGATCCGCACATTAGGATAGAGCCTCCGATCCTTTCTTGACTGATTACCGGCTTTCAGTACGGGACAGTCGGTTGAGAAAGATTTGGATACCTATTTACTTCACGTAATCGCTCTGATAGACTGGATGATCACCTAAAATAAAATTGACAAGATAATTGACCGATCCCTTCGGTCTTCAGCTCTGTGTGCGTAGGTGAATTGGGGGTTTGCTTGTTCATCTTGTTTGATTGCCAGATCCCTTCGATCTTGTTCCCCTCCCTCACCTCCCTTCATTTCTCTTCTCCTTTACCCCTGGATGATGGATCCCCCTCACTTTGAGCCGACTTTTACGGCTTCTTCTCCGTCTTCTGACCATCACTCCAGTCCACCTTCTAGGGAGGATGGATCTCCGACCAACCTCCCGCTCCCTCCCTCCCTTTCATCTCATCACTCTGGGCATGCTGTGCTAGACGTCCGAGGATACCAGCTAGAGCAGATACGAGACCCGGACGATGCTTTTGCTGAGTTGAGAGCGCACTCCGTTGGTGACCCGAGAGAGCAGTGGAGATCAGCAGATAGATCCCATTCCAGAGGGATGGAGGAACAGATAGCACATGGAGCTCAGTCAGCTTCTACATTAGGACCATTCGTCTTGGATTTGGATTACATTCAGCGACTGCCGACATTTTCAGGAGAGGCGCACGAGGAGCCTTATCTTCACCTGTCCGCTTTCGAGGAATGTTGTAGAGCACACAGATATTCAGACGTCACTGCAGAGGAGCTATTGAGCAGGACCTTCCCCTTTACGCTTCATGACAGAGCCATGAGATGGCATCGCCGATTGGGGAGGACATTCGAGACGTGGGGAGAGCTACGCCGAGAGTTTCTACAGAGATACTTTCCCTCACGTAGAGCAGATTTCATGCGGTCTTTGATCATGGACTTTTCAGTTGACCCTCAGGAGCCATTGCACGAGGCATGGTCGAGGTTTCTTGACCTCTTGAGGAGATTTCCAGACCATGGACTTCCACTGACAGATTTGATTGAGATCTCCATGCGGGGGATGACCGCAGAGCAGATAGCACTGGTGATTACCACATGTGGCGGTTCACACCGCAGTTCCGATATTCACTTCCTGGATACCATCTTGAGGCTACTTTCACAGAATTCTTCTACACGAGATGCCTTGGTCGGGACAACACATGTGGATGATGCTATACCAGTGCGGTGTGTCACTTCACATGATGAGTCAGCTTCTACACACCAGCCCGAGGATTTGGATGAAGCCGCGCCATTGACAGAGGAGATGACCGCGATAGCAGAGGTTCGGACCCAGAGTCTATTCGAGTTCCCGTTGCTTTTTCAGCTGGAGTTCGAGTCAGTCCCAGAGTTCTCAGTTGACGAGTCTTGGATATCAGACCTTCTGATACTCCAGGAGCCGGAGGGGCCCCAGCTTTTGCAGCCGTTGATTCAGACACTTCAGATTCTAGTCCCGGAGGAGTCAGTTTCCTTCTTGCAGAGACACTTCTTGGATGCAGACAGTCACCAGGACTCAGCCCAGCAGCCACAGCTCGAGGAGGGACAGCACTTTGAGAGTACAGACATAGAGAGTCCCGTCTTCGAGCCTTTGGTCCTCCATTTTGTTGAGATAGACACACTTCCTGAGGACCAGCTGACAGCCAGCATGGCCGCAGAGCGAGGATCAGCTGCAGACACTTTGCCAGCTTCCGCGGTATTGACTAGTACCTTCTCCTGCTTCCAGATTGCCGAGACTTACACTTCCGATGATGATACAGCCTGGTGCACTGAGTGGATACTTGATAGCAGCGCAGATGACCATCTAGATCCTGATCCTCTTCTTGTCACTTCTGATCTTGCATTTCTCCCCGAGGGTTATCTGTGGGAGGATGCCGCACTCGATGAGTACTCGGTTTCACCTGCTGAGAGTGTTTCCGATCTGGCGGAACACGAAACCGAGTCTTTAGATCATTCTGATTCTGATTTTCCTCACCTCGACGACCCTCGCGAGGATGAGCCCATCCTAGAGATATTCGATGATCTGCCTGATCTCTTTTCATTCTATTCATCGGATATCAGTCTGCTTAGAGAGTCTCCTGATCTTGATTGTCCATACCTGCTAGAGACATTGATTAACGTGGAGGATGCTATTACTGATCCATCTTTCTCCACGTTCGATTTCTTCGGCTCTACACTTTCACTCCAATCTGATCCAGAGCTGACGATTTCTTTTGTGCTACCGGATCCCGATCATTTATTTCCATATCTCTGGCCGGTAGCAGACACCCGCCTGATTGCATACCTGGGTGTCTTACTTTACACTGTTGAGTTCGTCGTTGTTCTCACACCGAGACTGCGACGACAGTACGGCATTCGCCTTACCGATGCCGTCCTGAACCTTGATACTGCATTATCCTAGCCTTGGCGCCCAACTAGGGGCGTAAAATCTAGCGCTTGTTGAGAGGCACCTCAACATTGTACTCTTGTGTATATACGTGTTTCGTCTTATTCGATCTTTCTTTCTTCCGTTCTTGTTTTCACCCCAGGTCTCGCATAGGATTATCTTTGCTATACTTAGGATATTGCTCATCCTAAGTATAGGGGGGTGGGAACACCGGGTTGTTCATTCGTCTGTTTCATCACTTCTGTTTAGTTGCCTATACTTAAGGTTCTCCACCTTAAGTATAGGGGGAGTGATGTCCTCCTTCTTGTATATATTCGTGATTTTCTTCGTGTCTTTCTACCCCTGTTTTGCTGCCTATACTTAGGGATATTTTACCCTAAGTATAGGGGGGGCAGATTCTGTATCTTCTTCACTCGGCTTTCCCTTCATGTACAGCTTGCTATACTTAGGATTAGTTAATCCTAAGTATAGGGGGAAACCACCGAGTTCCTCCCATTCTATTCATTCATTCGTTCTTGTACATAGCCATTCCTTTTCACTTCCCTTTTACTAAGCACGAGTTATGTCTTCTTCATCGCTCTTGATCACTCTGAGGACATCGTTCGAGCTAAGTATAGGGGGGGTGTGTATATATTTCATATATACTTTAGCCATAACTCGTACTTTGTGTGAGTGTGTTAATAAATAAAATGGCTAAAAATCACAAAATTTAAAAAATTTTTCATGCACATAAACCTCTTTTAGCTTGCACATACGTAGCTAATGTACAAAGTATTTTTGTAAAAAGGATTTCAAAAATCTTTTGTGTAAAGTTTGTGTAAATATTTTGTATCAAAATTATGTATATAGTACAAAATTTTTCCAAAATGTTTTGAAAATCAAAAGTTTGCAAAAATCTTCTGTAAATGTTTGTAAATATCTTTTTGCAAAACTGGCACCTCATGCATCATCATCATCCATGATTTCAAAACATTTTTCAAAAATTTTGCATGATTGTAAAATATTTGTAAATAGCATCTTGTGTACATATATGTATATAGTTTTTCCTGGATGAGAGTTGACATTTAAACTAAGCCTGGAATTAAATTGAGAAATGGAGCTTGAATAAGATCTTAATCCACTTAACTTTAAGAGGAACCTTATAGGACTTAGGGTTAAGGCTTTTCAGGTCCATAAGGACTTAATTCTTTGAGTCCACTAGGCTATGAGCATATGTCATCTTGATGAGCTTAAGTAGAGCACTTAACAACACACGCATGACTCTTAGAGACAATGGCTTGACTTGCACCTGCACTTACACATGGCTCTCCACGGATGAGGTAGTGAGGAGGCAGTTTCCTTTGGCTTGGGGTAGCATATGAGGGTAGTACTTCTAGGCGGAACCTCTCTTCTTCTTCTAGTGAAGGAAGTGCACCTCAACTTGGTCTAGTGGTGATGAAGACTAAAGACAGAAGCCGTGGGTTGCAATAAAGCTTCAAAAGAGGGATAGTCTACTGGCTCAAGGGGAAATTTCTTATATGCTGCACCATGTAGATATGCTGTACAGAAGTTCTTGAAAAAAAAATGTGCAAAAATGCAAAAAGAACTCCAAAAAAGTGGTGGGTCGGATTGAAAATTTAATAACCCCACCGGAGTGTACATAGTCAAATAAAGCAAAAGCTTATGGTATCAATGTTACATCTCATGAAGCTTGCAGCGGGAGACTTAGCTACACTGGCTAGGCTTCCAAAACTCTATACTTCTACCCCCTCTTCTTGAGCCGGTTGCACTTGAACTTAGAAGGGAATACCCCGCTTCTCGAGGAAAGAGTTGCTAGACCGAGGCATTAGAGTTACCAGGTTGAGGGAGGTTGTTTCTTTGTTACTTCTGAGGTGGGGAGCCACATATCACTTACACTGCTTGGAAAGACTCATGGTCATTAGAGTTTGTGTATGTAGACTTGTTCTGATCTGGTTTATTGAGGAGTCTTGCCCATAGATTGGTGGAACTTAGAGGCTGTTGAGTTTTAAGCTTAAGTCCAAATAAGGTTCCGACACATTAATAATCCAAAGATCTGATCGAGCTCCATATTTCAAGTTAATGAAGGAAAGTTTAATAACTCAACCTTAATCCATGTACATCCTCTTTTTCTTTTTCTTTTTCTTTCTTTTTTCACTTCTTTTTCAAATAAGTGTTTGCTAAGGGACTAGCAAAGTATAGTATAGGGGGGTGATGAATACCCATTCATCACTCTTTATTCTTATATTTTAGCTACAAAAACCTTTGCAAATACATGTAGATATATGTAAATATCAATAATTAGCAAAAGCACGCATTTTGTAAAAATATGTAATTAGCATGTTTTTGTGCAAAAATAAAAGAATAAAGAGGAAAAAGAAAAAGAGGGAAATATTTAGAATAAATATTGAGCAACCTAACCCAAGGGAGGGCTCAGCATGGGCCTGACCGCATAAAAGCCACAAGTAGAGGGAGATAGGGGCTCATGTGTAAATATTTATGTAAATAAATAAATAATATTTTCCTCATCCAAAAATACACTTGTATATATTTTGTATATATCTAGAAACTATTAAAAACAAAATAAAAAGAGTAAAAATCAAAAACCCAAAAAGAACTTTTCACCTTGTACATAGACCACCACCCTTATTTATTTCACCTTGTAAATAAATTTATTTATTTCCAAAACTTTTTGTAAATATTCCTTTTTATGTTTTGTAAATAAAATAAATAAAAAGAATTAAAACAAAAATCAAATAAAAATTACAAAATTAAAAACACAAAAATATCTTGTATATATACCATGTATATAATTGTGCATAAATAATTATTTCCCCTATGTATATAAACAATAAAAATAAAATAAAAATAGCTTTTTATTCCTCATTTTATCCTATAAATAAATAAAATATAAAATGGGAATAAAAATGTACAAAAATAACAATTAAAAATCAAAAATCAAAAACCTACCTATTGTATATATACCTATGTATAGCTATATATTGTAAATACCTTATTTTTATTTCCAAAAATTAATTAAAAATCACCAAAAAATAGAAAAAAATAAAATAAAAATATTTTGTGTTTTAAGTTTTTGCTAATTCCGTCATTTTCTAGCCTAAATAAATAAGTCAAGTTTTATTTGCCTGGCGGGCTCTGATTGGTCCACGGGGGATTGTTGACCCCCGGTCAACTCTCCCCCCAGGACCACCAGAGCCGGGTATGTCTCGCCCGACCCGATTTCACCATCTTCCACCCGCCTAACCCGGCCGCCATTTACCCAGACCCCGGGCTCCGATTAACCTCAGATCATCCTGGACCCTCGCCCGGGGTGGGTTTGGAGGATCCGAGCTCTGTGCGACCCACCCGACCTCCTTCTTCTCGGATCTTCCACACTATTTAGTGTCGTCACCGGCGACCTATTCACGCCATCTTTGATCTTCCCCTCGGCGCCTGTGAGCTCCTCCATCATCCCTGAGTGACAGCCGTGGCCGGTGGAGTTGCAGCGAGGCCCGGGCAGCCGGAAATCACTGATCCGGTGGTAATCGCCGCCGTGCGCCGCCGCGAGCGCGCTGAGCCTCGGGGAGCTCGACGACCCCTTGAGGCAACGACCGGGAGCCTCATCGGCTCCAGCCCAGTCGAATGCGCCCATCAGGTAACTTCTTTAGCCAGTAGATTAGCTTAGCGTTAGGTTTTTCGATTTGCAGTAGCTTAGCTCCGCCACCTCCGCCAGCCGTCTCCGTCCACTCCCTTGATCATCCGACACCGCCATCACCTCCGCCAAACCCTTATCCACCTTCTCCGACCCTTCATTCCCCCTGTCTCGCCCCGGAGCAGGGTCTCGGCTCTCACCCCTCCGCCGCTCGCCGGAGAGCCATCGCATCGCACCACCGGCCACCTTCCGCCCGCTCTGACGGGTCGAGGCAGTTTGCCCTCGACCCCTCTTTCTTTCTGTGCAGGTTTCCAGGTCCATCGACCTCATCTGGAGGTCGGAGCTTCAGAGCACAGCAGCTCCCGTTCCTCGACGTCGCCGGAGTTCTCCTGAGCTCCTCGTCTCCATCGGAGCAGTGCATCAGGTGCGGACCTTCATGGCGCGGCTTTCTAGCATCTCCTGAGCACCGGACGAGGACTACCGTACACGCAGAGGGCCGGCGAAGCTCGCCGGCCGTCAGTTCTTCCAGGTCCTTCATTCACCGTCCGATCGACCCCGACACCCCAGTTTAGATCTCGGCCGTACATCCACGGGGCAGCACTCACCATCGGATCTCCCTAGGGTCGATCTTCACCGTTGAGCGACGAGGTTAAACCACGACGCCCATCAGCCATCCGATCTAGCACGTGGCTGCACCTCGTCCATCCGATCCGAGCCCGGCTTTCTTCGAAGACCCACGTCGCAGCTCCTTCGTCCGATCATCCACGTGGACACATACCAGCCGTCGGATCGATTCGAGGGGTGGCTTTCGTGTGCGGCGCACCATCCCATCCGTCCAACCTACCACGCGTCGTGCATCCGTCCCTCGACCTTAATAAAAGGGTAATTTATCTTAGGCCCCCTCATAGTTTGTGTTTTTAATTCCAGTCCTGTAAATATTTTGTGTCTTTTATTCACGTTGGGTTACTTGCACTTTGGACCCTATGCTTCAGCGTATTTGCATTGATACCCCTGTGTATGTGAGCCCACGTGCTTCGTCACGTGTTTAGTTGGGTTATTTGCATCTCTTATCCTGTAGTTCTGGATGGTTATTGAATGAATATATACTTTTTGGTATTTGCATTTCTACCCCTGTGAGCATTTTATTTGAACATGTGCGGATTTTAGTGGGTTATTTGCGCCCAAGCCCCTGGACTTTTTGGTACGAGTTACCAAAAGGTCCAAGAACTTGGTTTTTATTACCAGAAGGTCCCTGAGTGCCCCAGGCACGCGCCACGCGCGTGACTTGCTGGGAAAATTGCACCGAGACCCCCAGAACTTTGGGTATTTGCACTTTGGTCCCTGTGCACAGTGCCCCCTTGTGAATTTTGAATAAAATATCAAATCACCTCCAAATTCGATAAAAAATTGACACATGGCTCCTGCCATGTTGTAGGATTTTTGAGAATTTTGGGGGACATTTCTGAGTTCTTTTACTATTTTTAAAAATTCAAAAACATCTATTTCAGCTACTGTTTGAATTGGAAAATCACAAAAAAATATAAAAACCCCTACAAAAATTCTATAAAAATTAGTTACTGTTCTTTGTTTGTTGTTTGATTTTCTAGCCAATTTTGGCTATTTTTCATTGAGTAAAAACCCTAAAAATCTAAAAACACCTAAAAACTCATAAAAATCATATTAAATAATCTAAAAATCCAAAAACAATAATTAAGGTGCCTAAAGTTTCCTTATTCTTCCTAGATTACAGGAAAATTACCTCCAGGGCTTGTTGAGATCCATAAATATTTTATTTTTGGGTCTTAAGCCTTGCTGGACAGTACCTTTCACTTTTAGCACTGTTTGATTTTTAGAAAATAATTTACCCATTAGAAAAATATCAAAAATTCACCAAAAACATTTAAAAACTTAAAAAAAAACATAAAAACAATTTTTCTGGAATTTTTGCTTGATTTTTGGTGTGTTAAATAAATTGCTTAAGTGTGCTTGTTTATACTTTCTTTTATTTCCTTCACATATTAAAAATCCAAAAAAATTTAAAAACAATTAAAAACCACTAAAAAATGTTTTCTCCCTTTTTCTGATTCTTTGACTACTTCGTAGGCCTTCGGCCAATCCGTGCTCCTTGTGTTCGACCCTGGGAGCTATACCAGGTTAAACTCATAGCTAGGACCGCCTGTTTTGCCTTGTTTGATTTTTGACTCGTTTCGCGGTTCGATTTTTCTTGATTGACACATTCCGAGTGGCTGAGGTCGCAACGACCCATATTTCCATACCTTTTACCTTAGTCGCTTGGGGATTTTTGTGTCATCAAGTCACCGCGCTCTCGCACGGTTAGGTGTAAGGATCACCATGACCGGTACTCTAGATTATAAGTCTTCATTGATTTACTATCTTATGGATGTATATGGTTTAACCTTCCTTTCTCAACCTATTGTGTAATTAACTTAAGAGATCTGGTTATCAATCTCAAGCTTATTAATGAAAATGGTTATAATCATACATGGGCATTTAATATTTTTGTAGGGTATGCTTAAAGGATTGTCTCATGAAGATTGTCATTGAAATCACAAGTTATCATTGATTGATTCGACCACTTCAGAGCTATTGATAAAAAAATGAGTCTTCTAGATATTGATACCCCAGCCTTTTATCCATATTGTTGTTGCACAATGGTCCTTATGAGACTATGATTGAGGAACAAGTGTGGTCTTTTATTGTTAAGGTATCTTGAGTTTTATTTCACTGTGATAATTACTAAACACAAATATTTGAAGTGAATGATGGTATATTTAAAAATTTGTATTTTGAACCTCCTCCGCATTTTATCAAAGATTTAATCCCAACTCAATAGTTTGAACCTTGTACTTATTATCCTCTAATCACATTCTCGATACATGATAACTATATTATTTCATGTTATCTTATTTGGTGTTTGAAGTCAGTATATGAAAAGTAACATATTATTATTATAAAACAAAATTTTGGGAATTAAAACTCAGTCTGTGAAAATGGAATTTAGTGCATGTACATGGAGGTGAACATATCTATTCCTCGATATACATTGACCAATCCGGACTCATAGCTATGTACAAGAATGCGATATAATTGACATTTCACTAATTTATTTTTTTTAAAGAAAGTCATTATGTAATATAATCAATTAGTGATTTCACGAAATAGTACCAGCTACCAATTTTCCAGAAACGAAAGTCTGTATTGTACCTATTAAGAGATCACTAAAAATCTAGACAATTGTCCAAATTTCCTAATTTATATAACCATAACTATTTAGAGGTTTTCAGAACATTTTCCTAATTTCTTAGTTTATATTACTGTAACTATTAAGAGACACAACTCCAGAAATTTTCGTAAATTCATAATTAATATATTTGTACCAAATAAAATAACTAAAATTCCAGGCAACTTTTCCTAATTTCCTCATTTGTATACCTCCCATTGATATGCATGCGTTGGAAATACGTGACAAGAAAAGATTTGACTTCCCATTCAGAGGATAAATTCTTGTCTATCATCAACCATTACAAGGAAATTATATGAAATTTGAAATGAGCATGCCTGGCAGGCAGTAAACAGAAAGAAGGGGGTTGCACTGACAAAGCTTCAATAATATAGTATAATTGAGTGTCATTTTTACTAGATTCAATCATTAGAGATAAATACTCATGCATGCAATAAGTGAATTCTAGTTGATATTGCAAAATACAGATTTCTGTTGATCTGAAAATAAGAAGAATTAGGATGGAATCAGATTTTTTTAAAGGAAAGATGGAGAAAATTGAAAGAATGACATGCTTTGGTAGCAAAAGAAAAGTGAGGATTGTACAAAAATCAAGGGTAATAAGCATACATGGCAGCAATGAGGAAAAGGGAGGGGATAGTACCTATTTGATCTCTCCAATTTGGAGGAACAAGAGCATGCATGCAGTGACTATTTGCTGTAGCAGCTCTTGCTGTTGCTTTTGCAAAGAATTGTAGCCTCCAGGCCTTGGATTTGCGGATGAAATTCTGGGCTCCAGCAGATATAAGAATCGTAAAAGGAAAGGGGAAAGTTTCAGCATAAAATAGGGTGGCTGGAGACGTTATCTACGCTGGAAGCGGGAAGATATTGGAGATTTGGGGGAAATTAGTGAGGTTTCTTAGTGATATATATAAGGGAAAGGGATGCTTAAGTTGTTGACATGTGTGAAAAAAATAAAGCCAAATGGTGGAGCTTAGGCATAGCCAAATAGATTTGTTTGCCTCTGCTGGAACGGTCAGACGATAGCTGTCTGCTGTCTGCTGTCTGCTATTAAAAAAATTTATTTTATTTTATTATGATTTTTTTCATTTATTTAAGATACAAAACCTGTCCTCATTCGCGTCTCAGATGTTGGATTTCGACGTGAAAAATCTTGCGTTGATCGTCTCTGAACACTGATCAATATGAATATAATATTGATATACTTTTGATGAAGTTTGGATGCTCGAGATTTTCGAGATGCGATTTTGGTTCGGATCTAAATTTTTTGATTTAAAAATATCAAACGACCTCCGATTATCGAACGATCGATTCCGTTGGTCTTGTATCATCGAATCGGATCTAATGAGGTCTCGGTTCGTTTTACGGTTTCTGAAATTGCGTCGCGGCTTTTTCCGCGACGCGCATTACGAAGCGACCGATTTTTGGTCATTTTCGTCGAAACAACTTTTGAATACACGGAGAAATACCCAATCTCCCACCTGTAATTTACAGGGATGTCATTAGTATGGGATTAAGTTGAACATATATATATATCATAATTGAATGGATGAAGAGTAAAGAATTGGATTACCTGGAACTCCAAGTCTCTTCTTCGACGGTCTGCATAGCTCTTCTGGCGGCTTTGTGCCGTCAGAAGCCTTTGTCTCACAAGATCAACAGCTCTCGCGGTCTCCTCTAAGAGATATATAGAATATAAAGCATGATCACCTACCTCACGCCAACTGAGGGGAGTGAGGCATCTCCGCCCGTATAGGGCTTTGAATGGCACCATGCCGATACTGGAATGATAACTGTTGTTGTACGTGAACTCTACTAATGGCAGATGGTCCTTCCAGGACCCTTTCCACTCTAAAATGCAAGCATGGAGAAAATCCTCTAGTGTTTGAATGGTGTGCTCACTCTTCCCATCTATCTACGGATGATATGCAGAACTCATCTTCAGCTCTATCTGTAGTGCTGCCATGAACTGGTGCCAATAATGTGAAGTAAATCTCGAATCTCTGTCAGACACCACCTCTCGTGGTATACCATGAAGTCTAATGATTATCTGCACATAAAGCTTGGTCAATCTGGATGGAGTGTAAGTCGTGTTGACAGGTATGAAATGGGCTGACTTGGTCAACCTATCAACAACGACCCAAATGGAATCATGACCACCTGGTGTTTTCGGCAATCCCGTGACAAAATCCATAGAAATGCTCTCCCACTTCCACTCGAGAATGGGGAGAGACTGCAGTAATCCTGGTGGTCTCCTGTGCTCGGCCTTAACCATCTGACAGGTCATGCATCTGCTGACATGTAGCACCACATCACGCTTCATTCCATCCCACCAGAAATATCGACGCAGATCACGGTACATCTTCGTGCTACCTGGATGGATAGATAACCGTGAGTTGTGTGCCTCATCAAGAATATCTCTACGTAACTGCTCGTCGTTGGGTACAACGACTCGTCCTGCCTTCCATAAAATAGATTCTGCCACAACAAAATCATCAACCTTGTCCTTCACTGCGCGCATGTATCTATCTTGAATCCAAGGATCTGACTTCTGGCCTTCGACAAGCGATCCCACAAACTACTGAATTATGGAGGCACGATAGTAGAAATGGATGCGCTCTCCTGTGGATGCCAATCGGTCAAAGATGCAAGCATATCTCACGTGTATAGCCAGCTCGTTGTACCCTATGCATGTGCTTTCCTGCTAAGTGCATCGGCTACCACGTTTCCCTTACCGGGATGGTAAGAAATCGTGCAATCATAATCCTTCAGTAGCTCGAGCCATCTGTGTTGTCTCATGTTCAGCTCCTTCTGATCAAAGATGTACTTCAGGCTCCTATGATCAGTAAAAATCTCGAAATTCACTCCATAAAGATAGTGGCTACAGATCTTCAAGGCAAAAACAACTGCTGCCAATTCCAAGTCATGTGTGGGGTAGTTTCACTCATGCGATCTCAATTGTCGTGATGCATAAGCAATCACCTAACCTCTCTGCATCAATACCGCTCCTAGACCTTCTCCAGATGCATCTGTATAGACTGCATAATCCTGAGTGCGGAAGTAGGTGCATGCGTGCGTGCGTGTGAGCGCGTGCGTACATGTGTACGTGCGTCTGTGCGGGCGTGCGTGTGTGTGTGTCTATATATTTGATAAAATGAGGGGGTGATCGCCCGAGATGGGAGTCACCACAATATCATTAATTTATTAAAACACATTTTACACGGATAATTACCTTGTCTATCAAAGGTTTAGCAAGACCTTACAATGAGCGAGAACATTCTCTGTATAGAATCTCTTATTATTAGAAAGGTGTTCATTTCTTGCCAGCCAAATTGCCCATAGCGTAGTAAAGGATCTCACATCATCATCAGTTGAATTGCCTCCTATCTTTTTACCCTTTTCCAAAAATTTGATATGCCACTTGCATCTACCCACGTTGTCGCGAACTCTCTCCATACCTTCTCCGAGAAAACGCAAGTGAGGAAGAGATGCTCTAAGGTCGCTGCCTGCTCTCCATACCTGTCACAATTCGTATCTTGGAGTTCGAGTATCCTCGCCCTCCTATCTTTGTCAAGAAGCATGTTCCTCCTTAAGCACCAAAGGAAGATCTTAACCCTGTTCGGTACCCCGCTTGTCCAGATAATCTTCATATCCTTGCACATGTCTTGATCTTGACCTTCATCCATGACGAGTCGCGAAATACGATGATTAATTCGGTCACATTGTAGCACGTGTACTTAGCGATTCAGTCAGAACTGAGAGAAGGATCTCCGTGAAGAGTGTCTCGGCTTAATTTATATCCCGGGCAAGTCCGGGGTCGAACACAGGGAGGCAAAGGAACAACTTGAGGGTAATTCTAAAACTTAGATCTTGATTTCCAAATGCGATTTTTTTAATATTTTTTTAATGTACAAACAAATGTAAATGCAAATGCGGCTGAATTAAAACACTAAGAAAGCATACAAACTTAGCCAAATTAATTTTAATGTCAAATCAATTCAATTTAGCTAAATTATATTTTTTCTAGAATCCTAATCCAGATATGAACACCAAACACATTTTTTTGTATTTTTCGGGGTTAACATGCAACAATGAAAAATGCACACTTTTATGGATCTTTTCACAATTTTTCGAACAAACAGTAAGCAAAAATTATGAAAAATTTACTGGAATGAAAACATGGTGCAAGGAAGCTACAATAATATTTTTGGAATTTTTTGACAAATTATGATTTTTTATGGATTTCTTAGTGAAAACAGAGCGACAGTGAGTAATTAATTCTTAATTAATCTACAATATCAAATTAATCAGAGTGCAAATTATCACAAGTAGTTATTTTCATGTGGCATACAGGAGACTTGAAATTTCGCAAAAATGATATATGTGGATTTAATTAAAAATAAAATACTAAAATCACTCCACAATTTATTTCGGGCACAAGACATCTCCGCTTTGGATGAAATTTGGATAGTAAGTTAGTCACATATCAAGGCATCATTCCTAATTTTTGTGGAATTTTTAGAGCAACTGTGTGTGAGATATCAATTTAAGAGCTCAATTTGTGTAAAATATCGAGAATTTCAGTTACACAATTTTCATTAATTACCCAAATACCATAAAAATCCAAATAAATATTAAGAATATAGATAATTAGTTGCTCAATATAATGGCATTTTTCTTTTAATAAAATGGTGCTTAACAGATGTCCAAATTAGTAAGCAAACACATGGATCTTTGTGCAAATACAGAAACTAAATCAGACAACACAAATATATGCAGGGACTTATTTGTAATTACAGAAACATGAAAGGATAAACTTGCAATTTTTACAATAAAAAAACAAAAGGAAATAAGACCTTCTTTTTCCTTCGGGCGGCTGGAGATGAACCCATAATGGGAAGGTCGACGGCGGTCGGCGCGGCCGCGCGCGGCCGCGAGGAGGTCGGAGGCGAAGGCCAGAGGCGTCGGTGGCACGCGGCCGCGGCGGTGGTGTAGTTGGGGCTGATGGCGGAGGCGGCGGCGGGACCGTGAGGACGCGGCGGAGGGGCACCGCCTTGCGCGGCTGTTGGCCGACGGCGCGGGACATGCGGAGGCGGAGGCGCTAGCCGCGGCGCAGGAGCACGGTCGGCGAGCGCCGGTGGCTGGAGGAGAAGGGGTGGGGGGCGGCGGCGCTAGAGCTGCTTCCCCTCCCCTCCGTTACCTTTTTTTATTTTTTTTTATTTTTTTAATAAAAATGCTATAAAATGTTGTTGTACTATTTTGTTTTAGTTTTTTTATTTTTTTAAAACATGAAACAAATGTAGATAAAAAAATGCTATGATGATGGTGGTGAAGATGATTATGTAGAACAAATGGAGGGTGTATCGATGGTAATGTGATGCACTAAAAAATTGCAAAGAAACAAATAACAACAAGATGAAAATAAAATCAACTAAGATGAACGTGGGCGCCTATGAAGTGCTCACGAGAGCACGGTCTTCGCTCGAATCACCGGCGAGCAATGAGCTCGAGCAGTACGCGGTTGTGGCTGCGATGTTGGTCAAAAAACCAACGGATCTCATCGGAGAGAGGGCTGTCGTCGCTCGACCGCGGTTGCGTCGCTGTCACCGATTCAACTCTGAGAACTAGGCTCTCCTCACATAAAGATGGATCAAGTGTAAATTGAGGAGGATGGAATGTATATAAAGATGATGAAATGAGAAGTTATTAAAATGGTGGGAGGTTATTTTATTAATGGAGTTGAATGGGAGGTTTAAAAAATAGTGGGGTTGAATGGAGGTTGGTGGTAGAATGGAGTTGAATGGTGGTTATTGTAGAGAATGTAAAATAAATAATGATATAAAGTTGGTTACTTTAAATACAACAAAAATAAAGAAGGAAAAATAGTGGTGAATTTACAAGTGAATACATACAACATCTACATTTTTTATTTGCTTTTCTAATAAGTATTTTTTATCTTTTTAATAAGAGATATTTACAACAGAAAAATATAATAAAATACTATAATCAAAATACAATACAAGCATGTTTTTTTTTGTATTTTTAGTAAGTAGTAAAGATAAAATAAAAAAATGAAGAAAGAATGAATATACAATGTACATCTAGGTCCCAAAACCCAACTTTTGCAAATGAACTCCGATTTTAATGAAATCACTTCCGTCGGATAGATAATTTTCTAACTTGAACTCTAAAAGTGAGTTTGGTGAATTTGGAGTTCATACGGAGCGGGAATTTGGCTTGGAAGTTGTTCTTTACGGCTTTTTCCCTTTGGGATCTAGAAGCATTTATTTGAGGCAAAATTTGTTTTGTATTTTTGGATTTTTATATACATTGTTATGAACAAGTTTTAGAAAGAATTACCCAAAAAGGAGTTGAAATGAATTTATTAAAAATACATGAAATTTTAAGCTATTTACATGTATAAAACTCCTTTATTTTTTCGGCGTTTTATGTGTAATTTATTTCGTACAATCTAATATACATTAATTAGTGTGTTTTATTTACAAGAGTCATTTTGTTAATTGATTTTATGGATATTTTTATGGGATTTTACTAGGGGTTTTTGCTAAGATCAAGATATTGAGATGATGAATCGTGGATTCATCACCCCCCCTATACTTAAACTTTGCTAGTCCTCGAGCAAATAAAGAATGAATAAGTTGGATTAACCCCTGACTGTGCAAGTGAATACAAGACTTGATCTGTTCAAGAACTCTCGATTTTAGAGATCCTAAAATTATAAGCTGAACCAAGCTCTAGTCAAAAGGTTACCAATTTCCCTAATCATCAGACTCTCTTTGTATACATATATAGTAGGGATATGACTTTAAGTGTTGACCGTAGTTACAAGAGTAGAGTCACAACGTCACCCAAGGTTCCAGTCCAAGAGACTCTCCTAAGGACCCGATCCTCAACACTAGGGAATAAATCATTTCTTGCATCCAATCCACCGTCTCTTTAGTTGTCAGACTTGAAAGTGTAGATGGAAGGCCAGTTGATGGAGGGCATAGGATTGTGTCATTTCTTCTCTCCCTCTCATTGGAACAAGGATCCTCTCGAGTGCCTTATTACTCAACGCATTTTTTTGGTGTTGATCAGTGCGTCCGTCAAGAGAAGTTGGGGCCGTCTGCACTTGTTTTCCTGGGAGTACACCGGGGTGTGTCTTTTTTGAGTATCTATTATACCTTCTACATCCAGACTTGTAGCATTTACAATGTAGAGCCCTTTTTTGGTGCAAGCCCGACTCTTGGTCCTAATAGCGGTGGTCCAAGTGGACACTTTGAAATGGTTGAGAGCGCTCGCCTTTGGTGGAAGCTCTTTTGATAATTGACTTTGTGGAATGAGAGCTTTTCTTTGACATTTCATTGCTTTGTAACATTTTTGGCTAGCTCCACTGCTTTTACCAAGAGTTGGCGCACACTGATCAACATTTTTTTATTTTATCACACCCTGGCACATAGGTAGATGTCAAGAGATAGTACAAGAACCATGTTCTCATACTGGCTAAAGATGCTGACACTCAGGTTTCATGAAGCCTTCATTGATTTTATCCCATCCTCGAGCATCATCAAATTAAGTCCAAACTCAAATCCCTCATCCCAGATCCTCAAGTGAAATTTCAACTCATCTCATCATAACTGCAGTCGTGTATGTGAGGTGTTGATCATATTCTTAAGGTAGAGACTAAGCATGCAATATAGCACACAAATCTTTCAAACTAGAGAAATGTGAATAATTAAGTCCAAGACCCTAATGACTAAGGCTGATTAACTCAAAATCTCAAGTCCTCATAAACCAAGTGTTCTTGAACATCACTAGTCTTGTGTGAAAGTGAATTGTGTCAAGGATTAAACCAACTTATTAGTTAGCTTTTTTTGTGTTTTTTAAAGTTTTAGAAAAGTTTTTTTTGAAAAGTTTTTTTTACAAACAAAAGCAAAGAAGAGTTTTTTTTCAAAAGTTTTGTTTTTTTAAGAGTTTTTTTGAAAAACAAAGGAAAAGAGGAAAGTTTTTTTTTTGAAAAAGTTTTGCTCTCTTTTTTTAAGGTTTTTTTGAAAAAGATAAGCAAATAAGAAATGACTTCTTTTTTTGAAAAAGTTTTTTTAAAGCAAATAAAGGAAAGAGAACAAAAAGCACACATTTTTTAAAGTTTTTTAAGGTTTTTTACCCACCCCCTAATTATTATATAATATATACAAAAATACGTGAAAGTACGAGCTATGGGTAAAGTATATATGTAATATATACATGCCCCCCTATACTTAGCATGTGCTATGTCCTCATGGCACAAGAAGCGAGAAAAAAACATAGCTCGTACTAAGCGTAGGATGACTAAAATAATAAAAAGTATAGAAGTCGATCCGCCCCCTATACTTAGGCTCTGGTCAGCCTAAGTGTAGAAGAAGAGCAAAAATGGGGCGGACGAGGTCATGAGGAGAAATGGATGAGTATATACACATGGATGGCATCGGCTCCCCCTATACTTAGGCTCTTGGTAAGCCTAAGTATAGGACAAGAGTAAGTGTAAGAACTGATGTGATCTGAAGAATATACAAAGAAGGGCGAATGTACAAGAGGAATGAATCTTCTAAGATGTTGAATCTTGATGCTGCATCTTCATGATGAGTAATGTGATGTATCTGCTCTGTGCTCGCTCTGCATGAAGTTGATGACCTTGACTTGGACTAACTGCTCTTTTGAATCAACAAAATGCTTCAACAGTTGTCCATTTACCACATGAGACTATGCACCATCTGTGAGATCAGGTATCTCTACACTTCCGTTCTCGTGCACTTTCTTAACAATAAAGGGACCCATCCATTTAGATTTGAGCTTCCCATGGAACATCTTCAACCTGGCATTGAACAACCATACCTTTTGTCCAGGAACAAAGTCTTTGCACCTAATGTGCTGATCATGCCATCTCTTTACTTTGTCCTTATAAATCAAACTGTTGTCATATACCTTGTTTCGGATTTCCATGAGCTCGTTCAAGTTCAAGTCTCGACAAAGCTTTCCTAGGTGATAACTCCAATTAATCTTCTTAATTGCCCATTAGGAGTTATGAATCAATTCTGCGGGCAAATGGCATGGCTTGCCATAGATCATTCTAAATGGTGAAGTACCCAGTGGAGTCTTGTAGGTTCTCCTATAGGCCTACAGAACTTGGTCCAAGAGCTGAGACCAGTTCTTCCTATCGGGACGAACCAATTTCTGCAAAATACTCATCACCTCTCTGTTTGAAACCTCTGCCATGCCATTGGACTGTGGGTGGTAAGGACTAGTAACTCTATGCTCAAATCCATAGTCCTTAGCTAAAGATCTCATATCTCGGTTCACAAAGTGGCTACCCCCATCAGATATCAAAACTTTTGACATCCCGAACATAGCAATGATATGATCTCTCACAAACTTACAGACAGTCTTGTTGTATGCGGTTCGGGTTGGGATAGACTCCACCCACCTAGATAGATAGTCAACCGCCAACAATATGTACTCATGTCCTTGGCTATTGGAAAAGGGACCCATAAAATCTATGCCCCATGCATCAAAAACACCACAAATAATCATCGGTTGCATGGTCATCTCATCTCTCTGTCCAACTGTCCCTCCCATCCTTTGACAAATCGGGCATGACCGCACAAAATCAATAGCATCTCTAAACAAGATCGACCAATACAATCCACATTGCAGTACTTTGTGAGCGGTTCTCTTTCCCGAATGGTGTCCTCCAGCCTCAAGTGAATGGCAATATGTGAGGACACTCTGGTAGTCCTCCTGAGGAATACACCTTCTCCAAACACAATCCGATCCTTCAAAGAAAAGGAAAGGATCGTCCCAGTGGTATCTCCTCGAATTCAACTTCAGTCGGTCAATGCTGCTCCTAGTCCAACCATGGGGAACCTGCTTGCTGACAAGATAGTTCACCACGTTGGCATACCATGAGAGTGAGTCAATAACACAAATTGACTCATCTGGGAAGGTCTCTCTAATCCGCTCATAATCAAGAGAATCCTTAAGTTCAATTTGAGAAAGGTGATCAACCACAACATTCTTCACTCCAGGTTTATCTTTTATCTCCAAATAAAATTCCTGGAGGAGTAAAATCCACCTAAGAAGACGTGCCTTCACGTCCTTCTTTTCCATTAAGTATCGAATGGCTGTGTGATCAGTATAAATTGTCACCTTAGAGCCCAAAATATATGATCTGAACTTCTCAAGGGCCCATACTACAACGAGCATTTCCTTTTCGTTCACTGTATAATTTTTCTTTGTAGGATCTAATACTTTGCTCTCATAGTGAATCGCAAATGGAATCCCCTCTCGCCGTTGTCCTAACATAGCTCCTATAGCGAAATCCGAAGCGTCAGTCATGATCTCAAAGGGGAGAGACCAGTCAGGAGCTTGTAGGATAGGCAAGGCACAAATCTTCCTCTTCAAGAGCTCAAAGGCCTACAGACACCTGTGATCTACAATGAACTCTGTGTCTTTCCCTAAGAGCTCAGTCAGTGGGCGAGCGATCTTTGAAAAATCCTGAATGAATCTCCTATAGAATTTGACATGCCTTAAGAATGACCGCACTGACTTCACGTTGTAGGTGGATCGAGTTTCTTGATCACCTCCACCTTGGCAGGGTCAACCTCCATTCCCCTTTTGGAGATGACATGCCCCAACACGATACCCTCCGTCACCATAAAGTGACTCTTCTCCCATGAGAGTACCAGATTCACCTCTCTACACCTCGTGAGGACTCGGTCCAAGTGCGTTAAACATGTATCAAAAGAATCACCATAGATCGAGAAGTCATCCATGAATACTTCCAGGAAATCTCCCACCATCTCGGTAAATATGGCTATCATGTACCGCTGAAATGTGTCCGGGGCATTGCAGAGCCCGAATGACATGCGCCTGAAAGCATAAGTTCCGAATGGACATGTGAATGTGATCTTTTCCTGGTCCTCAGGGGCTATGGCCATCTGGTTGTAGCCTGAGTACCCATCAAGAAAACAGAAGAACTCTTTCCCTACGAGTCTTTCCAAGATCTGATCAATAAAAGGCAAGGGAAAGTGATCTTTCTTGGTCGTAGCATTCAGGCGCCTGTAGTCAACACAAACACGCCACGACGTAGGTACTCGTGTCGCGATCTCTACCCCCTCCTCATTGGTGACCATCTGAATTCCCGACTTCTTCGGGACAACATGAAGTGGGGCCACCCACTTGGAGTCAGAAATAGGTATATAAACCCTGCTTTGCACCATTTCTCAATCTCTTTCTTCACCACTACCTGTAGATTAGGGTTAAGTATCCTTTGTAACTCATGGGAAGGTCTCACATTATCCTCAGTAAAAATGTGGTGCGAGCAGAGAGCGGGGTTGATGCCTATGAGATCCGACACTGTCCAGCCTATTGCTTTGCGGTTCCTCTCTAAGACCTCTAACAACCTAGACTCCTGTTCCAAAGTCAAGTCTGAGCTAATGATGACATGATATCTCTCTTTGGGTCCCGCAAGAAAGGCGTACTTGAGTGTAGGAGGTAGTGATTTCAGTTCTGGCAATGTGGTATCATCAAGCAAATCTGGCTGAACTGAATCTGAATCTGGTTCCGTGCTGCATGAAGGCGGGCTAAGCTGAGTAGTACTCGCCACCAAATCAGAAGTATCTGGAGTCGGATCGTCAAAAATATCCAAACAATCGGCAAAAGCCACGCCCGACTCATCATCTATGTCCCATGATTGTTCCGAAGAGAATGGAACTGACAGATCTGGATGGATCCCTGTGTCATCATGAGAACAGGTAGATGCATCTCTCACAAGATCAGACAACACCTGGCAAACTTCATCATCTACTATGCCCTTTTCAGATGAAAGGGACTCACTCTGTTCTGAAGGAATCTGTCCCCAAATCCCAACTATTCTAATCAAACTGCAATCTGCCTCTGAAGATGAGTACTCTGTGCTACTCTCTGAATCGGGTCGCTGATACTTGGTTTGCTTCATCTCAAGGTTCACCTCTCCGCCTGGAGAATGAAACTTCATCATTCCCGTACCATAATCGAAAGCTGCGCCTGCGGTCCTAAGGAAGGGCCGTCCGAGAATGATCTGAGATTCTCTCCAATGATTGGGGATCTCCATGTCCAAGGCTGTTAAGTCAACCTGATAGTTTTGTCCCTCAATCGAGATAACGACGTTCTTCACTTCTCCCTTAGGTCTCTTCACTGAACGATCTGCGAATTGGAGTAAAGTTCTAGATTTGCGAAGTGGTCCCAACTCCAATTTCTGATATAATGCTAAGGGAAGTAAGTTAATCGAAGAACCATTATCTAAGAGTGTGCGTGCAAACGCAATGTCGTCAATAAGAATCTCCACATAGTGAGCACCCATGTATCTCTTTTTCCTTGGCAAAGTCTGATTCTTGAGACAATAGGTTGTGGCTACTAATGAATCTCGGATTCATCACTCTAAATCTCATTTATTAAGCTTAAGTCCCTAAAAATCAACAGCATATTTGCATTTATTCTGCATAATTAGCATTCATGCATGTTTTCATAAAAATTGCATTTTAGCATTATTTCTGCACCAAATAAGAAGCCAAAAATCCAAGCCACATTTGACCTGTAAATATCCTAACTTCCTAGATTTTTAACTCCTTCATGCTAACTCCGAATAACCCAAAACCACTTCCATTGTGTACATATTACTAACAAGAATAAATGAAAAATACAAAAAATCACTAACCCAAATAAGTGAACCAAAAACCCAAACCCTAGTTTCAGGATCTTCGGACTAAAAGCCACACATCTTCCCTATCCAGTGTCTGATTTGATCCTACTCACTTTTTAACTAATGCACATTCAATTACCTTCAAAACAAGACCAAGTTCAAGTGAATCGGAGCTCGTAAAGTTGGGTTTTGGGCCTCTTTTGTACATTGTATATTTTCGCGGCTTTTGACCGATATTTTATGAATATATTTTATTTATCAATAAAAATCCAAAAAAAATATATTCAGATGTCTTTTATTTATATTTGATTTATCCATATTTTTCTGGATTTTTATCTTGTATAAAATTAACAAAAAAAATTAGAAAACCAAAAATCAAGGTATTCTATGTACATGGGATACCCCAAAAATTCACTTTTTACATGTGACCGATTTTGGCTTTGATGTCTTCATGAAAGTTGTAGACCTCGTCGAGACGAGCATTTTTTGTGAAGAAACTTTTTCGATCTGAGGTCATTTGCTATTTCTTTTTTGATTTTATAAAGTATTTTATTCTAGATTTTTCTGGTGCTGACACGTGGCAGCCCCAGAGGCCGCCACGTGTGAGCCGTTTTTGGGCATTTTATATTCTCGTTTTTATAAAAAAAATTAAAACCGCCTGCACGTGCAGCGCACGTGCCACCGCCCTCACGCGCACTGCACGTGCGCCCGCTCCTTCCATCTGCCACGTGGCTCCATCCTGGGCCATTCGATCAGCGGCCGATCGAATGGCCCCTGTTCGTCGTCAACCCCCGACTCCGAAACCTCCACCGCCCCGTCTTCACGCCGAGGACCTCGCAACGACCGCCTCCTCGCCGGCCCTCCGTAACCGCCGCTCCCGCAAAACCTCGCAACCCCTTTGACCGCATCGCCAACCACCCTCCTCTATCCTCGCGCCGCCCCGTGATCTTCGCTCGCCAACAATTGCCCCGAGACCTCCGGCCTCTCCCCTATTTAAACTCCATCGCCGACCCTCCATACTCCCTATCCGACGATTACACTTCAACCGCAGGTACGCGGCGGTGACAGCGCCGCTGTGCCCTCTTCATCGACGAGATCCGAGGACCCAAGGTCCTCGTCGCGGCGGCGACCACCTCGCCTGTGCTGCCCCAGTTCCGGTCAAATCCGTCGAGCCAAGTTCTCCTTCGACAAACTGTGACGTTATCCTCCGCCTTCAACCTCCAGCAGCATCACCGACTTCCAACTCCACCGCCAGGAGATCATCCGCCGACCTCTACCCTAGGAAACCATCGAGGTGTTGACAACCCTCCGATTAATCCACGCCGGCGAGATCCAAGCTCCTCGAGCTTGTTGCAGCCTCCCCCTCCAGCGAGCTGCTTCGCTCCGGCGTCGCCGTTGAGCTCCTGATTTCTCCAGGTAACCTCTCTCTCTCTGCCTCCAAGCTCTTCGCTCCGTTCGGAGCTTCGCCCCCAAGCCACTTCGCCTACTCCATCGGCTACGCTCCCATCTTCTTCTACATCACCGACCTCCGACGTCCTCCTGCTCCACCGCTTCAACGCCTTCGTCTTCGCCACCCACGATTCCCCCGCCTTCGCAAGCTCGCCACCGGGAGATCCGCCTGCGCTTCATCTTCGCCTGAACGCCAACTCCACCGCTCCGATTTCGCCATCGACTAACGCCCCTGCCGTCTTCTCCGACGCGCGCCACTACCAGCATCCACGAACATCACCGACTTCAGCTTCACCGCCGCCCCTCATCTTCCCCGATGACCGCCGGCTGTGTGTTGGCCCTTGGATCCACCGCCGGAGCCGAGCACAGCAGCAGCGTGACTGACCCTCGCCCGCCGCACCACCTTCGTCTTCAGGCTCCAGCTACTTCTCCGCCGCCTGCTTCGACAACCACGACGTCGACTTCGCCGACAACTACCGCCGACTCTGTCGCGGTCACCTCCAACAACATCATCTCCGCCTCGCCACCAACCGGAAACCAGCCACCACAGGCAGGGCCTCCATCGCCACCAGCCGCCGGGAGCCGACCCGAGACCCCCGCGCACGTGCGAGGCACGTGCACCCCGGGGGGGACGTCAGGCTTACGTCACCCAGGTCACGTACTTTGTACGTGACCGTGGATTAATTGTAGAAGACTCCCCGAATTTTCGCCTATTTGCGATAAAGTCCAAAATCTCAAGAGCACGTGCTACGCACGTGCTACAGTGGGAAAATTTCATCAGAGGCCCCAGAATTATCGGTAATTACAATTAGGCCTTTCTAGTGTATTTTTTTATTTATCTTATTTATTCATTGCAGAAAGACCCCTGTGTTCTCCTTCATTTTTGAACCTCCTCTAGCCATCATTTCATTTATTTAACAATTGCATGATGTTCCTCACTTAATTCTCTACAGTTTGACACATTGTGGATATTTTTGTGATAAGTGGTTAATTAATTATTAATTATTTTGTGGAAAATTGCATATTTTACCCACTTTGTGTTCTTAAAATTGCCATTGATTTACCGTTGCTCTAAAAATCCTTGAAAAATCACACATTGTAGAGATTATCTTGCTTGACATTGTGCCCAAAAATCTTTGCATATGCATGCATATATTGCTCTGTAAAAATCATTTTGCGTATTTCAATATTTAATTTTTAATAGGTATTAGACCCCACATTTTTGAGGTTTAGGATTCTTCTGAGGTCCATCACTTAGTGATAGATCTTACATAATTTTATCTCTTGAAAATAAGTAGGTTTAATATTTATTATAATTAAATATTGAAAATCATTCTGTTCGCATTTAAAAATTCATAAAAAATTCATATCGCATCCAAAAACTCCAAAAAAATTACAGTGCATCCATTTCATCATAATCTACATGGTGGCCAAGTTTCGTATTTTTCGGACACTGTTTGATTGAATTTTACATTTTAGTCCCTAAAATAGGCCGAAATTGCATCTTGCATCCATTATTTGCATTAAAAATTCAAAAAAGACCATCTTGAAAACCAAACTAAAAATTGGATAAGCACAACTCTAGGTTGTTCCTTTGCCTCCTTGTGATCGACCTTGGGACTTGCTCAAGTAAAATAAACATAAAACCACTTGATTGAATTTGGTTAAAAATTTGTGGTTATTTCTTGACTGTTTCCGATTGTTGCCTACAACGAACGACTTTCATCATTTTCACACACGGAGATTAAAACAACTTCTTAACGCGGCATTTTCGGGCTCGTCAGATGGCGCCGTTGCCGGGGAGGCAAACGGCTTAGTTTTGTGTTTTGAAAATTTTTCGCTCGGTTTTCCGTATTCGGGTAGTCTGACCCCCGAATTCTTCATTGTGAATACCATTTTATTTCCAGCATTTATTTTTCTGCATTTATTCGCTTGTTCTATTTTCTGAGTCACTCTCTTACACATATCTCTCTTATTTTCCTTGTGAGGTACCCGGCGTACGTGGAGCGGTTCTCAAGAAACCGACGCATCTTCACCGACATCCGAGAAAGCCACAAATTAATTTAAGATCGAGTCGAGTCGTGAGAGAGAGTAGAGTCTAGGTTTTCAATTTCCGCAATTTTATTTACTTGCTCATTTACAACGGTGTCCGTTTGGACTCTCGCGTGTGTAAAAAAGACCTTGAACTTTTTTCTGTGGTGTGTCGTGGCCTGTTTCACTCTCCGGTGAGGGTGGGGCCCGACTTGAGTAGCGACTAGGATAGACATGCACATACGACTCTCAGAGCATTTTTACTTTTTGATTGTGCTCGTAGGATCTTAAGCCACACTGCACTATCAAGACGCACATAGATCGTTCAACTTAGCCAAATTTAACTAATTTCTTCCCGCTAATAGAACTTTCTGTTTAGGTGCGGTTTTTATCGGCTTGCATACATATAGAATAATTTTTCAATTCTGTCTAGCATCCCACATGAAGATTGCGAGGAGGCACTGTAAGTCTTCTAACTGAGCATCCATCATTGTTTTCGCGTGCATCGGCTTTTCCCGACTTTCTCCCTCTTGTTTTATCACATAAATCAAAAGGAAATTGGGACTGGACGGTAGACGTGATTTTTTGTGCTCATCTAATTTTTTCAGTGATCACCTTATTAAAAATTGGGACTGCTAAATATAGTGATCAAAATAACCCATAAAATCAAGAATTTCTGCGGGAGAGCAACCCCGACCTTGTATGTTTCTATTTTTCTAAGTGAGCGAGAGACGACACTTAAGGCTAGAGCCCAACTCCGAAATTTCAGCTCGCTAAATTCCTGTCAAGATTGATTTATCACCAACTAAAATTGAAAAGATAATATCCGAACTCTTACGGCTTCATTGTGTACGTTGTGAAACCAGGGTTTGAATTGTGTTTGCATTGGTGTGCGTAAACCGATAGCGAAGATCAATAGCCGCACATTTGATTTCTCTTGATTATCACGTGCCATCATCTCTCTCCATGGAATTCTTGTCCAATAACTCTTGCAGACCCAACCCCTCATTCCTTTCAGCTCTTTCAAAAATAGCTGAACGTTTATCCGAGAATCCATCAGAGCTATACTATGAAAATGAATTCGTATCGGTTAGACCCAAAACACCTCCCCCTCAACCACCAATAAATCCATCTCCTTCTGCTAATCCGACCTGCTTCATGAAGGACAACCCTTTGTATTCAGAGCAGACGAACTAACAATTGATTGAGGGCTCTAATTCTTCATTTAATCCTCTTTACGTTGATCATACAATTCATCCCTCATATTCGGTAAATGTCAATACATCATTCATGGGAGATGATAACCACATGATCAAATTGAATACTTCTTCACCTCTTCCATCAATCTTGAACACCAATGAAAAATCATTATCTTGGATTGAACATAACAACCACCTCTTCACTCATACAGAGGATTGGGCCGACCACATAAGATCACAACTCTCCTTGGACCAACTCCACTTACCTAGACCATATGAGCAGTCACCTTCCATGATTATTGAGGAGATACTTTCAGAAAATGATGATCGTATATCGGATATTTCAAGAGACCCCTCTCCTAGTACATATAGAAAAATGGAAGAGGACATCAATTACAAAAACATACCCCAACTTCTCCCATACATGGCCAAGAAGAGATTTTGGAGAATATTTTGAGGATAAATAAGAAATTTAATTTAATGGAGGATAAATTTCAAGAACTTGCCGATCGATTAATCTCTGGTAGCTCGGATATAAAAATGGACGAGGAAATGATTGGATCTGAAATTGAAAATTTTGAGGATATTCAAGAACCTAGGGATTATTCTGAGAAATTCATTTCTACATCTTACTCCCTTAGAAATGACTATGCAGCGGACTATCACCCTGAACACCAGAGCCCCTTTTTACCTGAAGAACATCCCACACCCCCACAATACCCAGAAAATACCAAAAAAATCGGAATATTCGAAAATCACAAAAAAATTGAAAATCTCGAAAAATACATAAAAATTGAAACTGAAGAAGATCTACAAAATTTGGATCCTGCTGTACGGGAAGCACTAGGAAAGAAATTGATTTTTGAACTTCCCTTTCTACAGGCCATTGAACACTTTCCCGACCTAAAAAGATTTTTAATGGATAAATTGATGAACAAAAAGTCGGGTAGGATACGAACAAAGACTGAAAGACATATCTTGTCAATGGCCTCCTCCTTGGTGTTGAGGAGAAAAACCAAGAGCCGTATAGTGAAGCGGTTGCCCAGATTTGAATGTGTACTCAAAGACACGATTTTTACCCATGCTCGGATTGATGACGATTCACCGATTAATATCCTCCCGACCGCTGTATTCTATGAACTCAAACTCGGACCGATTCGAAAGATACGAGATATTGTTCAATTAGCGGACCAATCAATAAAACAGCCGAGAGGAATCATTTCTGTCATCATGAAATTCCAAGGTGCTCCGCTCAAAGTAGAATTCACGATCATTGATATTGAGCATCAAGGAGAATTCACCCAATCTCCAATCATTCTCGGAAAGCCATTCTTGGCATTGGCCAAGGCGAGTATCGATTGTGAGACTTGGGAAATCAATTTCACAGCATTAGAAGCACTTAGATCTGACCCTATCTTTGAGGAACCACAATCTTCTGAGGCAACCCACAAAGTCCCCGACAACCGTATCCATGAAGCAGTAGAAGAGCCCTACCCCGCAACCACACCTGAGATAGCGGTTGTTGATGAGACTATTGGTTTAGAAAATCTCCCCCCTGCTCCATTCCCAACCGCTCTCACCATGGATAATCATGTATATGAATCATATGATCCGGAGACTTATGCATGGGCACACCTGTGTCAACCTACTCTGACTACATGTATTACATCAACTCGACACAGGAATGTGCCAACATCGAATCAATGGAGAACGAACATGCAGAGACTCTCCCCAGTATTTCAATTCCCGCGGATCTCAAAATAGACAAATCTTTCTACTATGATCCTGAGACATATGCATGGTCACATCCTGAAGCAACATTCTCTGAATATCTTAACCAAATCATTCCAAATCGAGAATGCTCAAACATTCGGGAAACTAAGAACAAGCACGCAGACCGAGCACCGACCAAGGAGAATTTCAATGGCTATTCATCTGGATACTCAAGTGAACCGACACCTTCACGAAGAAATAAAAAGAGAGTCACCTTTGACCTTCCGGAAGAGGTATCAACTGACGGTTCCTCATCAGGTCCGGAAAAGATGGTCTACATGAGTGAAGTCTGTTCGTCAGCCCTAAAGCCATATCTTCGTAAGGATCCAAAATTCAATCCTCGTTGGGCAACTCCTGTTCCTAATTACTACTCATCCAAAGCTGATGCTCCTGCCTTTTCAAGTACACTGGAATTCTTTCATATGAGCTGACTGAGACCGGTGCTTCTGAGCTATCGTCTGAGGACAAATCGATTGACCCCAAGAAGGAACGAATTCTGAGGAAACAATTAAAGAAACAAAGAGACATGCAGACTTGGAGTATGTCCACTTTCAAATACTACTCCTCTGAGGATAACTCTGATGATGGATATCTTTCATCTGACTCAAACACTTCATCTATTATCCATCATGATTTTTCTGAGGATAACTCTGATCATAGTTGGGAATCATATGCCTCATCTCCATCTCATCATTATGATCTCCCACCGTAGGCTCACAAGAAGATCAGCTGAAAACCGCCTTAATCACTCGGCTACACACCCACCCTCCCAACCACATCGCCCCCTTTTACAGCTTCTTTCTCTACTTAGGCCAAGGCCCAAGTATAGGGGGGGGCTGATGCCATTTGTATATACCATTTCTCTCATCACACCCCTCCTTCTCCCGATCACTCCATTTCCACCCTTCTTCCATACTTAGGTTGTACAAAGCCTAAGTATAGGGGGAACCGACACCCACCTGTATATACTCTCCTCATTTACATTCCTGACACCTCTTTTTCCGCTCTTCATCTTCTATACTCAGACTGTAAATAAATTTTCCACTCTCTTACGCTTAGCCCGAGCTATGTCTTTATTATGCTTCTTGTGCTCTGAGGACACAGCACTCGCTAAGTATAGGGGGTCTGTATATATACTTTGTATATATTTTACCCATATCTCGTACTTTCGCGTAAGTCTATATGTATTTACGTTGTGGGTACTAACTTGAAAAAAAAAGAATTCTGCTACTAACACTGACTTGCCAAAAGTTTTGAAAAAAAAGAAGGGCTTCTTATCCATTTTTGCATAAAAAAATCCCTTGCATAAAAAAACAAACAAAAGAGTGTCTGCATTGCACACACCTGCACTTCATCCAACATCACATGCATTTGCATCTGTGAAAGGTCATCGGGTTCTGAACCGAGTTATGAGTAGAAACCGAGAGTGGTCTGGACTTGACCTTAATCCACCTAATTTTCAGAGGAACTTCACCGAGAAATAGGATTTTAAGAGCTTCAGGTCTTTTGACTTAATTCTTTATGTTCCACATAACAATGTGCAGTGTTTGACTCTTAGTGTCTAACCTGGTCTCTTCATTCTGGGTACAACTCTGGAATAGGGAATTAATTTGTACTCTCACACTATGCACATAGATCAACTCAGACGGGATGTTGGAAGACTGTGTGAGTTTCTTTTCTGGTAGCGTAGAAATCTAGAGACCGGAGTTCGGGTTGAAATAAAGCTTCGGAAAAGGGATGGACGGTTGGGCACATTTTTTCTAAGACCCCAAAAAATGTACGGAATAAAAAGATTCTATATCCGTAGGGGCACAACAAGATCCAAGAAGAACCACCAAAAATTCCAAAATACAAAGAAGCATTCTACCAAATAAAAATTCGACCAAAAAGGTCCTAGCTTCAAGAAACCTGCAGATCTTGGTGGAGACTTGGCTACACTGGCCATCTTCACAAGGAGAGGTGACTACACTGGCCACCCCCTCCAGTTCTTTTCTCTTTCTTCTAGCTTCTCCCCCATTTCGATTGTGAACACAGCACGACAGACCTTAGAAGGAAATACCTGACTCCCCGAGGACGAGTTACTGGAGAAGAGAGGAGCATGGTAGTCCGGCATTCTGGATGGGAAGAGCTAAAACCCTTCACACACACGAGTCGGTTATTCATTGTTCATAGGGTATACTTTGGGAAGAGGATTGATCTCAGATGACTTCTGAGCCGAAACTGTAACAATGATGTGTAGAACTTGAGGGCTGTTGATTTTAAAATTCTAAGTCTCACAGAAGCTCCGTCACACTACTAATCCAAAGGTCGAGTTTAGTTTCATTCCGACCTTCAGCTCATGGTCTTGGTATGGAACCCAGTCTCATTTCACTTCATGGCATGTCTTTTTGATGCTCAGGGACGAGCATGGTTTAAGTATAGGGGGATGATGAATCTCGGATTCATCACTCTAAATCTCATTTATTAAGCTTAAGTCCCTAAAAATCAACAGCATATTTGCATTTATTCTGCATAATTAGCATTCATGCATGTTTTCATAAAAATTGCATTTTAGCATTATTTCTGCACCAAATAAGAAGCCAAAAATCCAAGCCACAATTGACCTGTAAATATCCTAACTTCCTAGATTTTTTAACTCCTTCATGGTAACTCCGAATAACCCAAAACCACTTCCATTGTGTCCATATTACTAACAAGAATAAATGAAAAATACAAAAAAATCACTACCCAAATAAGTGAACCAAAAACCCAAACCCTAGTTTCAGGATCTTCGGACTAAAAGCCACATATCTTCCTCATCCAGTGTCCGATTTGATCCTACTCACTTTTGAACTAATGCACATTCAATTACCTTCAAAACAAGACCAAGTTCAAGTGAATTGGAGCTCATAAAGTTGGGTTTTGGGCCTCTTTTGTACATTGTATATTTTCGCGGCTTTTGACCAATATTTTATGAATATATTTTATTTACCAATAAAAATCCAAAAAAATTGGATTCAGATGTCTTTTATTTATATTTGATTTCTCCATATTTTTCTGGATTTTTATCTTGTTTAAAAATGACAAAAAAATTAGAAAACCAAAAATCAAGGTATTCTATGTACATGGGATACCCCAAAAATTCACTTTTTAAATGTGACCGATTTTGGCTTTGATGTCCTCATGAAAGTTGTAGATCTCGTTGAGACGAGCATTTTTCATGAAGAAACTTTTTCGATCCGAGGTCATTTGCTATTTCTTTTTGATTTTACAAAGTATTTTATTCTAGATTTTTCTGGTGCTGACACGTGGCAGCCCCAGAGGCAGCCACGTGTCAGCCGTTTTTGGGCATTTTATATTCTCGTTTTTATAAAAAAAATTAAAACCGCCTGCACGTGCCACTGCCCGCACGCACACTGCACGTGCGCCCGCTCCTTCCATCTGCCACGTGGCTCCATCCTGGGCCATTCGATCAGTGGCCGATCGAATGGCCCCTGTTCGTCGTCAACCCCCGACTCCGAAACCTCCGCCGCCCCGTCTTCATGCCGAGGACCTCGCAACGACTGCCTCCTTGCCGGCCCTCCGCAACCGCCGCTCCGGTAAAACCTCGCAACCCCTTTGACCACGTCGCCAACCACCCTCCTCTATCCTCGCGCCGCCCCGTGATCTTCGCTCGCCAACCATCGCCCCGAGACCTCCGGCCTCTCCCCTATTTAAACTCCATCGCCGACCCTCCAGACTCCCTATCCGTCGATTACACTTCAACCGCAGGCACGCGGCGGTGACAGCGCCGCCGTGCCCTCTTCATCGACGAGATCCGAGGACCCAAGGTCCTCATCGCGGCGGCGACCACCTCGCCTGTGCTGCCCCAGCTCCGGTCAAATCCGTCAAGCCAAGTTCTCCTTCGACAAACTGCAACGTTATCCTCCGCTTCAACCTCCAGCAGCATCACCGACTTCCAACTCCACTGCTAGGAGATCATCCGCCGACCTCTGCCCTAGGAAACCATCGAGGTGGTGACAGCCCTCCGATTACTCCACGCCGGCGAGATCCAAGCTCCTCGAGCTTGTCGCAGCCTCCCCCTCCAGCGAGCTGCTTCGCTCCGGCGCCGCCGTTGAGCTCCTGATTTCTCCAGGTAACCTCTCTCTCTCTCTGCCTCCAAGCTCTTCGCTCCGTTCGGAGCTTCGCCCCCAAGCCACTTCGCCTACTCCATCGGCTACTCTCCCATCTTCTTCTATATCACCGACCTCCGACGTCCTCCTGCTCCACCGCTTCAACGCCTTCGTCTCCACCACCCACGATTCCCCCGCCTTCGCAAGCTCGCCACGAGGAGATCCGCCTGCGCTTCATCTTCGCCTGAACGCCAACTCCACTGCTCCGATTTCGCCATCGACCAACGCCCCTACCATCTTCTCCGACGCGCGCCACTACCAGCATCCACGAACATCACCGACTTCAGCTTCACCGCCGCCCCTCATCTTCCCTGACGACTGTTGACCGTGTGCCGGCCCTTGGATCCACCGCCGGAGCCGGGCACAGCAGCAGCGTGACCGACCCTCTCCCGCCGCACCACCTTCGTCTTTAGGCTCCAGCTACTTCTCCGCCACCTGCTTCGACAACCACGACGTCGACTTCGCCGACAACCACCGCCGACTCTGTCACGGTCACCTCCAACAACATCATCTCCGCCTCGCCACCAACAGGAAACCAGCCACCACAGGCAGGGCCTCCATCGCCACCAGCCGCCGGGGGCCGACCCGAGACCCCCCGCGCACGTGCGAGGCACGTGCACCCCGGGGGGGGGGGGGGGGGGACGTCAGGCTTACGTCACCCAGGTCACGTACTTTGCACGTGATCGTGGATTAATTGCAAAAGACTCCCCGAATTTCCGCCTATTTGCGATAAAGTCCAAAATCTCAAGAGCACGTGCTACGCACGTGCTACAGTGGGAAAATTTCATCAGAGGCCCCAGAATTATCGGTAATTACAATTAGGCCCTTCTAGTGTATTTTTTTATTTAGCTTATTTATTCATTGCAGAAAGACCCATGTGTTCTCCTTCATTTTTGAACCTCCTCTAGCCATCATTTCATTTATTTAAAAATTGCATGATGTTCCTCACTTAATTCTCTACAGTTTGACTCATTGTGGATATTTTTGTGATAAGTGGTTAATTAATTATTAATTATTTTGTGTAAAATTGCATATTTTGCCCACTTTGTGTTCTTAAAATTGCCATTGATTTACCGTTGTTCTAAAAATACTTGAAAAATCAATCATTGTAGAGATTATCTTGCTTGACATTGTGCCCAAAAATCTTTGCATATGCATGCATAAATTGCTCTGTAAAAATCATTTTGCATATTTTAATATTTAATTTTTAATAGGTATTAGACCCCACATTTTTTAGGTTTAGGATTCTTCTGAGGTCCATCACTTAGTGATAGATCTTAGATAATTTTATCTCTTGAAAATAAGTAGGTTTAATATTTATTATAATTAAATATTGAAAATCATTCTGTTCGCATTTAAAAATTCATAAAAAAATTCATATCGCATCCAAAAACTCCAAAAAAATTACAGTGCATCCATTTCATCATAATCTACATGATGGCCAAGTTTCGTATTTTTCGGACACTGTTTGATTGAATTTACATTTTAGTCCCTAAAATATGCCGAAATTGCATCTTGCATCCATTATTTGCATTAAAAATTCCAAAAAAAGACCACCTTGAAAACCAAACTAAAAATTGGATAAGCACAACTCTAGGTTGTTCCTTTTCCTCCTTGTGATCGACCTTGGGACTTGCCCAAGTAAAATAAACATAAAACCACTTGATTGAATTTAGTTAAAAATTTGTGGTTATTTCTTGACTGTTTCCGATTGCTGCCTACAACGAACGACTTTCATCATTTTCACACACGGAGATTAAAAACTTCTTAACACGGCATTTTCGGGATCGTCAGCTACTGACAAGACATGTGTCTTTATATTTCGGTTATCTTTCTTCCTGCTAACCCTTATAGGTGTGCATCTCATCTTAAGGTATTTTTGGAAGGCAGGATGGTTAGCCACATATTCATCAAATGGCACCTTAAACTGTGATATTTTCTTTACAAAACCGTGCCATATCGGGGTTATCTTTCTAAATCTTTTTGATGCGCTTTCCTGCTGTAAGAGCACGGGGGAAAGGGATGGAAGCTAGAGAAACATAAGATGAAGAGTCTGAATCATAAACTGAAAGATCATTCTTGGCATTAACGAAAACAGAGTTCTTCATACATGAATCTTTTCGATGCAACATGGGATCGAAATCAAAACTGTCTACTACAGGTTGTGGAATAAAAGCTGGAGTGGTATCAACCACAACTGGAGATGCAAGGTCCTCTATAGACTCAGAAGAATATCCATGATGTCGATGCTGCATTCATGCTCTCCTCCTCCTCTTGACTCCCTGAGTAGGTATCCTCAAATGTTGCTGTTGGGGCTCTGAAATATGATGCCTCTCCTCCTCATCCTCTGAAGACTCCTCAGGTAGAGCTCCAGAGATGCCCCTCCTCGTCTCCCTCGCCCCGGTCAGGTACGGTCACGGTCCTTCTGCTCCTGAGTGACATGTGGTTAGCCTCGTCACACGAAAAAATCTCATGTTCAGATCTAGGAGATACTGAATAGTATACCTGACCAAAGTGTTGTTGAGAATTAGAACAGTTCAGGCTAGGGGTTAGCCTGAACTTGGGCTGGGATAGAGGTAGAGGGTGCAGTCTGCTCGTGTCGCCATCCGGACATGCAGTTGACATCCACCCGTAAGTCATGAATCTCGTTCTTGTAGGAACGTAGCTCGTAGAGTATCTGCTGCTGCATATCCATGGGACCAGATGAAGAAGGAAGTGGATGAGACTGGGAAGAAGAACGGGAAGACTGGCCCTGCTGGCCAGAGTACTGCCTCCGCTGCTGCTGCTGGGTTGCGAACCCTGTTGGCCCGCCTGGTAATGGCCCTGTCGGCCATACTGCTGGTACTGCTACCTCTGCGCTGGGGTGGCTGGAATTCAGGGCTCTGCTGTGAAGGAGGTGGTGTGGAGGTGAATGCGGTGTTGTGAAAGGTCAGGGGGATGCTGGTAGGTCTGTCGGTCTCCCGAACTTCCCTGCCTGGCAGGGTCCTGAGTATACCATACTCCATTCACCTCCCAAACCGGTGGAGGCTCCTCCTGAACTGTCTCTGCTAATGGAGGTGGCTGCTGGAAAGAATGGGTGTAGGATTGGTCCTGCTCCCACGGCTGGGGTTGCCCTGACACCAACTACTCCTGAACATGGTGAACTCGGTATAGGGGGAGCAGATGGTGCAGTCACGACAGGTATCTTTATCTTAGATACCTTCTCAGTCAACTCCTCCATTTGTTTTGGAATCTTGGAGACACTCCGGTCTAACTCATCAATCTTCCTGTCGATCCTCTCGACTACAGTGAGCTTGTCTGCAAGGAGTCCCATACTAGGGATCACGTCCTGAGAGAGATCGACTACAGCTGATTTTCCCCCTCCAAGTGAGAGTGAACTGGGGGATGGTGTATAGGCCATGCTGGCCATCTGTGAGCAGCTAGTTTCAGCCATCTGCTCGAATACCCTCCAGGCGGTATCCGCTCCTCGTGATGTATAGCTACCTCCACAGGCAGCACTCACTAATCCCTGCATCTCAGGGTTGAGACCAGTGAAAAATGATTGGACCAAGATGTTATCATCTAGTCCATGACAGGGACACTTCTGTTGGAAATGCGAGCCCACGGCGAGCCATTATGCAATAATTGTTATTGCAAATATCATTCCCTGATCTGAAATGAAGAATGAATAATTTGTATAATAGGTCCCTTAGTACAATTAGGGTTATGTACCATGGCCATCTTGATGATCATACAGCTGTTGATTCAACTATTGAATCATAGAGGCTGGTGCTTGGATGAATATCTAAAGAGTTAGATTGAGGACTCATCAAGCACCGTCAAATGATTATTAAGAGATGATCTCCAGCCTGAGTAGGAGATGGCAATCCTATCTCTGAAGGCTGATATCTGACCGACCTCTTGATGCAGGTCCTCTGCATAGGAATAGAGATTCGAAGGTGTCAGATTAGTTAGGTCAAAGAGTTGACTTAACGAGATCGAGATAACCAAAGTCCTATATCATATGCTGTCATGATATAGGCACGCATCCTCTGACCGGAGACAGATGTGTTGCTATATGTCTAAGTATGTACATTTGGCAGACCAATAGGTTGATGACCTAATAAAGGTCTATACACCGGCGCGCTGGTGTGCATATAAGGGCATATGAGTAATACGATCTCTCAAAGGGATCATACAGGTTCAGTTACTGAACCGGAAGACATGAGCTCACTCATGAGATATTGGGAAGAATCAAATTCCATGCGCATGGTCGTCTCGCTTTGGAAGCTTGACTGAATTTGTAGGTTTGATATATACTTTTAGTATATGATCAAGACCTAGGTATGATGTACATTTTTGGAAAGTGTATGATCGATACCAACTCCCAATGATCGAATGAGAAACTTACTGATAAAACCATGAAGTAGACAGTATAAAGTTGATCCGATACTTCGGGTTTAATCTGAGTCTTCCAGTATGCAGGATGTACAGGTATTGGGAATACCTGAGGGAGATTTGATCATAAACGATTGTATAACCATGACGCTTCCATTCCTAGGGGAGTGATGAAACGGGTATGGATTTTAGCGACTCCTCTCAGTAGAGAAGTGATCTGATCTTGGTCCAAGTGTTGGACATTGATCTGAATGTGATTCAGATACAATGAGAAGATTAGATTTACGGTCTTGATTTAATCAAGCATCTATGGGAGGCCCGCGATCTGGATTTGAGATATGATCTCAATATCCATGTCACTATACGTGGAACAATACAATCGCCCTGTCCTTATCTCCAAGTATCTGTGGAGAGATTGCATTATTCTTGAAGGGTTCAAGAATAATTCCATAAGATCTAAGCAATGAAGAAATAATGATTAAATGTAATTTAATCATCTTGATGTATGAAGAAATTATCCAATATAATTAATGTGATTTAATTATCATGGATAAAATAATGTGGATAGAAATATCCAATTATTCATAATATATTATAAATGTGATTTATAATGTATTAGAGAGAGCTAATTATAATGTTGATTAATTATTATGTGTATTGGATACACATTGTGTAATTAATTAACAATATGAATTATATGTTGTTTTGGGTTGTGAATATGATTCACAATTTTTTCCATGGCAAGAATGCAATATTCTCAAATATAATTGTGAATTATTTTTGAAGAATAAAATCCAACAAATTTGTTGCAAATAAATAAGAGAGAAAAATCAAGGAGATATGCATTCTCATGGGAATCCATGAGATTGCCTCCTTGGACTCCCATAGTGGGCGGCACACCATTCCTATATGGAATGGGTGGCCGTCCAACATGGAAGGTGCATGGAGATGAAATCTCCATGCACATTCTCTCCTTATTTGTTGGGTTGATTTAGGACTAAATTATATTTGATTTTTTCAAATATATTTTAACCTAAATTTGTTGCTTTTGACAACAACAATCTTGGCCATTGGATTGACACAAATCAATCTCATCCATTGATTTTATGTGTCCCATGGATTGAGATCCATGGATCCCAAAACCCTATAAATAGAGAGGCATTCTATGCTCTCTAATGACTTGCAATATTGGAGCTCTCTCTCTCCCTCATTTCTTCTACACGCCAGCCCTCTCTCCCTCTCTCGTTGGTGGCCGTCACCATACCCTAGAGGAGGGAATCGTCGTCGCCTTCGCCACCGCGTCGCCGCTTCGACGTTCTTCGGTTCTCCGTCTTCTTGGAGAGTTCCTCTCACGAAGGAGACGTTTGATCTCGTGCGACGAGATCAGGAGCAACCATGCTTGGATCATCTTCTTGGATTGCGAGGACAACGCGGTTCATCCCCGCGCTCGCAAGCGGTCTCGCCGACGATCGGACTTGAGACAGGAGGTCTCTTTCTTTAGAGACTTGATCAACCACGCTTCAAGAGGTATTGCATTATACGTGTTGTGGTTATAGATGAAACGATCTGAGAATGGTTCTCGGATCATGTGGTTTCATCGAATAAAATTTTTTAAATTCCGCTGCACCGAACAACTAGTACGACTAGTCCTTCTTCGTCGTATCCGATACGACGATCACGCTTCCGTGATGCGCTTGAGGATAATTCCATATCCTTCAACTTCTGCAGGATGTCCTTGAATCTTCCAAGCATCACAAAAGGCTTCATGGGGTAATTGGGAAAAATCATAATGCGCGTCCTCATCATGTTAGTTCTACTCAATGTGTAGAACTTCTTTAGGAATAGGTCCTTGAACTGGGCATAAGTGGTGACGGTAATCCCAAGATTCTTCACCCAGTAGTCGACTTTTCCACCCAAGGCAAATGGAAGGGCTTTGAGCCTAATATAATCCTAGATAACATTATTAATGCTTGAGGTTAGCACAGATGAGCTCAAAATACCTTAGGAATTCATATGGCTCCTCAGAAGCATTCCCATCAAAGTGTGGCAGCAGGTTCAGAAAATGCGGCTTCAATTCAAAATCAACATTGGGTTCGGCCGGACTCAAGTAGTTCCGAATTTGGTATTGTCCGGGAGTATATGCCGCATCCATAGGTGGTTCGACCCCAACATTTAGATGTCCTAACTGAGCTCTCAGTAGTGTATGTTGTTGCTCCGATGCAGCTAATCTGGCAAGTATCATTCTCATTGGGTCTTCTTGGCTCTCTTCTTCATCTTCTTTCTTCTTTGGAGGTATTTTTCTTCTGTCTTCTTTAGGTCCTGAATCAGCAATGTGTTCTTCATTAGAAGAGGATGTATGAATCATGATATTCTCATCGAGGCGAAGGTCTTCCTCGATGAGGTGGGAAGAGAGAAAGGGAATGGTTTGAGAGTAACCATCCCGAGAGTGGGTGATCCTGGGCTCAAGAGGGTCAGGAGTCCAGGTTGGTCCAAGTTGCGCATGGACCTGTGAAGACATACTTCTTCGAGGGTTCAATGGGAGATTCGCAAAGTCCGAATAAATATCCCCCAATCAGTCATCTTCGATGTCAAAAGAACCGATTTAGAACACGATATTTCAATGAGGCACTAGTTCTACGGTGCACGTAAATGTACGGAGTAAACTCACACAATGCAAACACAATCCAAACACTCAGTTTCACCAACTCAACATGTGATGGCCGTAAGAGTTCGGTCGAATTATCTTGTCAATTTTAGTTGGTGAGAATACAATCTTTGAAAGATTAACAAGCTGTTAGGTGCCCGTATTTTCCTACAGAATGACCCGGTTCTTACGACTAGTTTGGCCTACTTTCAGCCAGTATAGGAGTAAGTACAAGCCAAAGCCCATTCCTTGAGGACTAAAGCGCCCTCTAAACCTCCCACTCTGCTAAGGAAGTCCGGACCATATAAATACGACTACCCGTATTCCTCACTGAAAAGTAGCTAATCGCCTGAAAATAAAGAACCAGTAGTAAGTAAGAAATCCAGACTTGGCTCTATCCTAGGGTCGTCTCTCTCTCACTTGCAAGTAAAACAAACAATGAGGGATTTATGCACCCGAGAACAGGGTTCTTTTTATTCCAATTATTTTAAATCGACCTGCTCAATTCAGTCCCAATTTTAGAGTTAGGTTATCACTTGAAATTTATGTGAACACACAAGCACGTCTACCGTTCAGTCCCAATTTCCTTTTGACCTTAAGTTATAAAACAAGAGGGGAATCGGAAATCAAAATGCAAACGAGAAACTATGATGCTTGCTCAGAAGAGAGGTATACTTACAGTGAATCCCAGCACTCTCCATGCATTATGCAAAACTGAATTTGTAAGTATTACACTAAATGCATGCAGATCGAGAAAACCGCACCTAAACAGTATACTATTAGCGGAGCTAAGTAGTACGTGTTTATGTGTGTCTCATTATGAATCTTATAAGATAAGTGAATCTTCTAAGATATGTGTGGCCTAAATTACGATGGGTACAAACAAATTTGATGCTAAACTACCGTGTGTCTAATCAAGTTCGTCACTCAAGTCGAGCCCCACCCTCACCGGAGAGTGAAACAGGTCTCGACACACCACAAATAAAGTCCAAGTCTCTTTACACGCGAGTTCTCAAACAAGAACCGCTAAAGAGCAAGCTAAATAATTACAAGAATTTGCAAAATTTCTCTCTAAATAAATAATTTCTCCTCGATCTTCAGCAGTCGGCGCGCGTCGCATCCCGTCGACCTCCGATGCACTCCAAGTCCATCGGGCCCTAGCAAAGAAAATGAGATTTATATTAGAGAGATAAAAACAAAATATATACAAAAAATATGTAGAGAAGAATGACAAAAAATGGATTAATTACAAAGTGGCTCGGGGGTCAGACTACCCGAGTAAATGAAAATCTAAATCCAAATTTTTAAACTAATCCCTAAGCCGTTTGCCTCCCCGGCAACGGCGCCATCTGACGAGTCGCTAAATGCGATGATTAATTCGATCACGTTGTAGTACGTGTACTTAGCGATTCAGTCAGAACCGAGAGAAGGATCTCCGTGAAGAGTGTCTCGGCTTAATTTATATCCCGGCAAGTCTGGGGTCGAACACAGGGAGGCAAAGGAACAACTTGAGGGTAATTCTAAAACTTAGATCTTAATTTCCAAATGCGATTTTTTTAATAATTTTTTAATGCACAAACAAATGTAAATGCAAATACGACTGAATTAAAATACTAAGAAAGCATACAACTTAGCCAAATTAATTTTAATGTCAAATCAATTCAATTTAGCCAAATTATATTTTTCCTAGAATCCTAATCCAGATATGAACACCAAACACATTTTTTTGTATTTTTCGGGGTTAACATGCAACAATGAAAAATGCACACTTTTTATGGATCTTTTCACAATTTTTTGAATAAACAGTAAGCAGAAATTATGAAAAATTTACTGGAACGAAAACATCATGCAAGAAGCTACAGTAATATTTTTGGAATTTTTTGACAAATTATGAATTTTTTATGGATTTTTTAGTGAAAACAGAGCGACAGTGAGTAATTAATTCTTAATTAATCCACAATATCAAATTAATCAGAGTGCAAATTATATCAAGTAGGTATTTTCATGTGGTATACATGAGACTTGAAATTTCGCAAAAATGATATACGTAGATTTAATTAAAAATCAAATACTAAAATCACTCCACAATTTATTTCAGGCACAGGACATCTGCACTTTGGAGAAATTTGGACAGTAAGTTAATCACATATCAAGGCATCATTCCTAATTTTTGTGGAATTTTTAGAGCAACCGTGTGTGAGATATCAATTTAAGATCTCAATTTGTGTAAAATATCAAGAATTTCAGTTATACAATTTTCATTAATTACCCAAATACCATAAAAATCCAAATAAATATTAAGAATGTAGATAATTAGTTGCTCAACATAATGGCATTTTTCTTTTAATAAAATGATGCTCAACAGATGTCCAAATTAGTAAGCAAACACATGGATCTTTGTGCAAATACAGAAACTAAATTAGACAACACAAATATATGCAGGGACTTGTTTGTAATTACAGAAATATGAAAGGATAAACTTGTAATTTTTACAATAAAAAACAAAAGGAAATAAGACCTTCTTCTTCCTTCGGGCGGCTGGAGATGAACCAAAATGGGAAGGTCGACGACGGTCGGCGCGGCCGCGCGCGGCCGCGAGGAGGTCGGAGGCACGCGGCCGCGGCAGCGGTGTAGTTGCTGCAGATGGCGGAGGCAGCGGTGGGGCCATGAGAACGCGGCGGAGGGGCGCTGCCTTGCGCGGCTGTTGGCCGGCGACGCGGGACCTGCGGAGGTGCACGACCGGCGAGCGTCGGTGGCTGGAGGAGAAGGGGTGGGGGGCGACGGCGCTAGAGCTGCTTCCCCTCCCCTCCGTTACCTTTTTTATCTTTTTATTTTTTTAATAAAAATGCTATAAAATGCTGTTGTACTATTTTGTTTTAGTTTTTTTAAATTTTTTTATTTTTTTAAAACATGAAACATATGTGGATAAAAAATGCTATGATGATGGTGGTGAAGATGATTATGTAGAACAAATGGAGGGTGTATAGATGGTAATGTGATGCACTAAAAAAATTGCAAAGAAACAAATGACGACAAGATGAAAATAAAATTACCTAAGATGAACGTGGGCGCCTATGAAGTGCTCACGAGAGCACGGTCTTAGCGCGCGGTTGCGGCTGCGATGTTGGCCAAAAAACCAACGGATCTCACCGGAGAGAGGGTTGTCGTCGTTCGACCGCGGTTGCGTCGTTGTCACTGATTCAACTCTGGGAACTAGGCTCTCCTCACATAAACATGGATCAAGTGCAAATTGAGGAGGATGGAATGTATATAAAGATGATGAAATGAGAAGTTATTAAAATGGTGGGAGGTTATTTTATTAATGGAGTTGAATGGGAGGTTTAAAAAATGGTGGGCTTGAATGGAGGTTGTTGGTAGAATGGAGTTGAATGGTGGTTATTGTAGAGAATGTAAAATAAATAATGATATAAAGTTGGCTACTTTAAATACAACAAAAATAAAGAAGGAAAAATAGTGGTGAATTTACAAGTGAATACATACAACATGTATATTTTTATTTGCTTTTCTAATGTGTATTTTTTTATCTTTTTAATAAGAGATATTTACAACAGAAAATACAATAAAATACTATAATCAAAATACAATACAAGCATGGTTTTTTTGTATTTTTAGTAATTAGTAAAGATAAAATAAAAAAATGAAGAAAGAATGAATATACAATGTACATCTAGGTCCCAAAACCTAACTTTTGCAAATGAACTTGGATAGATAATTTTCTAACTTGAACTCTAAAAGTGAGTTGGGTGAATTTGGAGTTCATACGGAGCGGGAATTTGGCTTGGAAGTTGGTCTTTACGGCTTTTTCCCTTTGGGATCTAGAAGCATTTATTTGAGGCAAAATTTGTTTTGTATTTTTATATTTTATATACATTGTTATGAACAAGTTGGAGAAAGAATTAGCCAAAAAGGAGTTGAAATGAATTTATTAAAAATACATGAAATTTTGGGCTATTTACATGTATAAAACTCCTTTATTTTTGCGGCTTTTTATGTGTAATTTATTTTGTACAATCTAATATACATTAATTAGTGTGTTTTATTTACAAGAGTCATTTTGTTAATTGATTTTATGGACATTTTTATGAGATTTTACTCGAGGATTTTGCTAAGATCAAGATATCGAGATGATGAATCGTGGATTCATCAACCTACAATAAACATCTCTCTGTACAGTTGTTTGAATGAAAATTTATTTCTCGTCCATTCAAAATGATCCCTTATTTATGAGAAACTATCTGGGAAAGTAGTTAAATCCCTTAATCTTTCTATATCTTCATGTCTTCTACTCGAGATGTCTGCTACTAAATCTAGTCTCTACTCCCCCTGATGTGTCATCTCCTTCACCGTTGCCTCCTTCGATGTCGTCAAAGAAAACAATCTTGGGAAGAGCCTCTCCGGCGAGCCCTCTCCCAACCAATTGTCTCTCCAGAATATGAAACCTTCCCCATCTCCTAGCTTCGGCACTAATCTGCCCGATACACTTGCCAAAACTTCTCGTACTCCTTTCCAGAGGGATGATTCGAACCGAAGTGATATTACCTCTAATGTTCCTTTCACTCCGTAAATCTTCCTCAGTAATTTAGATGTCATATACATAGAGGGCCCCCATATGCGTAGTGCCCACTTTGCAAACAAAGCCATATTCATACACATCAGATCTCCAACTCCCAAACCCCCTTGCTCACGGGGTCTCCTTATTTCCTCCCATGCCACTAAAAGGCATGCTTGACCTTTGTTGTTTCCCGTCCGACCAAAAAAACCTTCTCATCAACTTTTCAATCCTCCTTCTTACTGGAATCTACTTGATCGATAAGAAGAAAATGGGGATGGCAGACAAGACATGCTTCAAGGACTAGTTTCCCACCCCTCGATAATGTGACCGCCTTCCAGCCTGCCAATCCGAGCTCTATCTTCTGGATAACTGTCTCCCAATCTGATGCTCTCAACTTGTCGGCCACCAAGGGGAAACCAAGATAGGTGATCAGCATATCACCCAACGAGCATCCCAGTCTCCCAACTATCTTGGTCCATTCACCATTGTTAATCCAAACGTGACCACCACCGATTTCTGCACATTTTTTCTAGCCCAGACAAACCACTAAAGTTGTCATAATTAAGATCATCTCATCCGAGCTGCTTAGGAAAAGCACTGTGTCGTCTGCGTATTGTAATAGCGATACGGATATCTCACCAAGGCAAAAACCTTCACACCTGCCAATGCGTCGGCAACCAATACGAATAACAGTGGTGCCAGTGGGCATCCCTGATGAACTCCCCTTTGTGGTTGAAAATATTCACGTTCTGGCCTCCCATTTACCATTTACCATAATAGAGAAGGAAGATGTTGTGACACATCTTTTCATCCACACAATCTAATTTTCCGGGAACCCTCTTTTCCTCATCGACGCCCATAAAAAGTTCCAATCCACACTGTCATAAGCTTTCATAAAGTTCCTCATTGACGCCTTATCTTGAGACAATATCTTCACTCCCCTCCCTAGCCACCCCCCAGCCCTCTCATGTTCTCCTTCTCGATGTCTCTACATAATATCCTCTCAGTGCCCTGCCAATTTGCGCTTATCTAGAGAACCTCTGTCCCCCCATGTCCACTTCATGAATCCGGTTCCTCCTGTTTCTCCCTGAGGCCACAGAAGTGGAAGAATCTAGTATTTGTGTCACCTTCTTCAAGGATATGGTGATATCCTTAAGCGCATCACGGAAGCGTGGGGATTGCATCGTATGCGATCGGGAGCGACTAGTCGCACTAGTTGCTCGATGTAGCGGAAATTAAATTGTTTTGTGACGAAATCACATGATCCAAGAACACTTCTCAGATCATTTCGTATAAACCACAGACAAGTAATAGGATTACCTCTTGAAGCGTGGTTGTGATCGAGTCTCTAAACGAAGAGACCTCCTGTCTCAAGTCCGATCCGATGGAGGAGACGCTTGCGAGCGTGTTGATGAAACACGTGCTTCTTGCAATTCATGTTGAAGATCCAAGCAACGGATCTCCTGATCTCGACAAATGAAATACGACGTCTTCTTAACGATCAAGCCACGCCGAAGTAGACGAAGATCCACGAATAAACCATCAGGCAGCATAACGATGACACTACGACGATGGAGAGTCTCTCTAGGGCATCCATGGTGGACGATCACATGAGAGAGATATAGAGAGAAGGCGTGTAGAGAGAATGAGAGAGAGAGAGAGAGAGAGTTGTTGCCTCACTTGTTCTTGTTGTAACCAAGAAGAGCAAGGGGTGCCCTTCTATTTATAATATTTTGGGATCCATGGATCTCAAACCATGGGTAACACAAATCCAATGGCTCTCATTGATTTGTTTTCTTTTAATGGCCAAGAATTTATTGGTAAAAAACAGCAACAATTAATTTAATTTAGATTAAATATATATATTGATAATCAATATGATTTAATCCCAAATTAAATCAATCAAGCATACATGGAGATGTTTGGAAGGAGATTTCATGCAATCTTGGAAATCTCATGCAATCTTGTGAGATTGCGTTATTCCTTGGAAATCTCCATGATTTTACAACAACACTTGTTGTAAATAATTCAACAACAATAATTCATAATTATTTTGTGAATATTGCAATTTTCCATTGGAAAATTGTGAATCACATTCAAAACTCAAAATAAAATGTAAATTACATTTTCAATTAATTGTCCAATGTGAATCCAATTCACATCAACATTTAATTAACAAATGTAAGTTACAAATAGCTCTCTTTTATATTATAAATCACATTTATAATATATATGATTAATATGTATATTTCTATCCGCATTATTCATATCCATGATTTTTAAATCATATTTAATCATCTTGGATCTCTAATTCTTATATGACATAATAATATGAATCACATTCATATTATTCACATCTTTGATAATTAAATCACATTTAATTATCTAAGATAACACCTTTTATAATATGAATCAAATTTATATTATTCATGATAATTAAATCACATTCAATTATCAATTTTCTCAATGCTCGGATACATAATATCAACAATGAAATTATCCTGAACCCTTTCATGGATAATGCGCTTTCTCCGTAGATACTTCGAGATAAGGACAGGGCGATTGTATTGTTCCAAGTATAGTGACTTGGATATTGAGATCATATCTCAAATCCAGATCGCAGGCCTCTCATAGATGCTTGATTAAATCAAGACCGCAAATCTAATCTTCTCAATGCATATGAATCACATTCAGATCAATGTCCAACATTTGGACCAAAATCAGATTACTTCTCTACTAAAAGGAATCACTAAAATCCAGACCCGTTTTATCACTCCCTACGAATGGAAGCGTCATGGTTATACAATCATTTATGATCACATCACCCTCAGGTATTCCCAATACCTATACATCCTGCATACTGGAAGGCTCAGAATAAACCCGAAGTATTAGATCAACTTTATACTATCTACTTCAGGGTTCTATCAGTAAGGTTTCTCATTTGATCGTTGGGAGTTGGTATCGATCATATACTTTCCAAAAGCGCATCTCATACCTAGGTCTTGATCATATACTTTCCAAAGGTATATATCAAACCTACAAATTCAGTCAAGCTTCTAAAGCGAGACGACCGTGTACGGAATTTGATTCTTCCCAATATCTCATGAGTGAGCTCATGTCTTCCGGTTCAGTAACTAAACTTGTATGATTCCTTTAAGAAATCGTATTACTCATATGCCCTTACATGCACACCAGCGCGCCGGTGTATAGACCTTGATTAGGTCATCAACCTATTCGGTTTGCCAAATGTACATACTTAGACATATAGTAACACATCTGTCTTCGGTCAGAGGACGCGTGCCGGTATCGTGACAGCATACGATATAGGACTTTGGTTATCTCGATCTCGTTAAGTCAACTTTTTGACCTAACTTATCTAACACCTCCGAATCTCTATTCCTATATAGAGGACCTGCATCAAGAGGTCAGTTAGATATCAGCCTAACTGAGAAAGGATTGCCATCTCCTACCTCGGCTGGATATCATCTCTTAACAATCATTTGACGGTGCTTGATGAGTCCTCAATCTAACCCTTTAGATATTCATCCAAGCACCAGCCTCTATGATTTAATAGTTGAATCAACAGCTGTATGATTATTAAGATGGTCATGGTACATAACCCTAATTGTACTAAGGGACCTATTATGCAAATTATTTATTCTTCAATTCAGATCAGGGAATGATATTCACAATAACATTTATTGCATAATGGCTCGTCGTGGGATCGCATGTCCAACAATCTCCCACTAGCCCAAAAAACCATTAATGGGCTAATCATTGAAACCCACACTCATGTGACAATCATAGGCTATTTAAAAAATAGCTAGGTAAGATGAATAGTCCCTCTATTCCCAAGAGTCTACGCCAGGTCCTTTTACGACACTTGCATATCTCCTAGTAACAGTGCTTGCATCCAATGCGAATATTGCATCTTATGCAACCAATACTCAATCTTGTTAAAGCTATTATAGTGTCCTTGACACTATAGATTAATAAATGTTATAACCAGCATTTTTATAATCCTTATCAGAATGCCTTTATTCCTAGAGATCTTTATCTCCAAAGATATCTACAGTTAAGACCCTTATAGATCACTATCTATGTAGTCTTAATTTTGTTTCTGAATATAAGACTTAGATATCACTATCTTGAAAGTCTTATCATTAGAGGATCACTCATAGGACCACTCTTATCAAAAGTCTTGTGGTCCAGAATCATTCCTCTCATGCTCTCACAATATTTTGCTCTCATAAGATCACTCCTATATATATATATATATATATAGGAAATTTATCCAATGCGCACATGGCCCATTTGAGTTTCGGTGCGCACCATTTGTTGGCCACACACGTGTATTACCAATTTAGTGGTTACCTATTTCGAAGGATGTTGTTTTTGGAAGGAGATTAATATGCAAAGCGATGTAACAATAAGTGATATTCTAATTATATCGCGTCCTAAAAAATAGGAAGATCGTTTTGGAAAGAAAACATTCGAATCGATTATTTCTTGCTGAAAATCGAGATCCAAATGCTCATGTCAGTAATATATATATAATAGTCAAGTAAATGGTTGTTGCGAGATCAGTAATATCCAAAATAACGGTTAGTAATATACATTCATTGTATTACATGGTGCAGAATTCGGTAATATATATACAATGGACAAGTAAGTGCTTGTTGTGATGTCAGTAAAACCATAACCAATGGTCAGTAATTTCTATATGTATTACTACTTTGAATAGAAGTCAGTAATTTCGACACAATACTCACGTAAATGGTTGTTGTGAGATCAGTAATATGTAAACAACAGTCAGTAATTTACATAACCAATGGTCAGTAATAGCTACTATGAGATCAGTAATAACAAAGTTATGGTCAGTAAGTCATGGGCATTGCTCAAGTAAGTCATGGGCATATCCAATGGTCAGTAATAGCTACTATGAGATCAGTAATAATAAAGTTATGATCAGTAAGTCATGGGCATTGTTCAAGTGCTTGTTGTGATGTCAGTAAAACCATAACCAATTGTCAGTAATATCTACTATGAGATCAGTAATATCAAAAAAATGATCAGTAATTTACATTTATTACTATCATAGTGTTTGGATCCTTAATCATCCGCGTGGAATCATTTATTTGAATTGTTTCTTTCCAAAATCGTCTTCCAATTTTTAAGGACGTTGTATAATAGGAAATATAGGATTTTTTAAAACTCGTCGTAGCCTATAATTAGAAATATAGTTATGGTTAATACACGTGTAAGGCTTAAAATGAGTGCTCATTGAAACACTAATGAGCCCTGTGCGCAGTGGATAAGCCCCCTCTCTCTCTCTCTCTCTCTCTCTCTCTATATATATATATATATATATATATATATATATATATATATATATATATATAGGGTTAAATGGGGCTTCCCCCTGGGAGTAGCCAACTTGGTTACTCCCACCCCTATTTTTCTCTCTTTTTTTATTTCTTTGGAAAATAAAAATTTGTAAATTCATCATTATATCCCTCTAACATTCTATTAAATTTTCGTCAGAAACAGAGACTCGTACGGCCTCCATCCAAACAGGGTCGATTTAAAAAATCCTACGACCGTTGAAAAAAATGACGTCTGGATGGAGGGTCTAGGAGTCTCTGTTTCTGACGAAATTTTGATAGAATGTTAGAGGGATATAGTGATGAATATACAAATTTTTATTTTCCAAAGAAATAAAAGAATGAGGGAAAAATAGGGGTGGGAGTAGCCAAGTTGGCTACTCCCAGGGGGCAGCCCCATTTTACCCATATATATATATATACATAATATATGTATGTATATATATGTGTATATATATATACATATATATATATACATATATGTGTATATATATATATATATACATGAAAGCCCATCACGAGATCCGTTAGATCTCGATCTAGTGGTTCTTCATCCAAAAGGGTATTTTAATCCATACATTTTCGTTTTAAATTTGAATTTATTTTCGAATTTGAAATTTATTTCGTCCTTGTATTTTTTTCATTTTTAGCGTGTCTGATTTGGTATTTTTTGTTACCTTTTAGATAATGAAGTTTCGCCAACGTGGTAGCAATTTCGCGCAATATAGAATAGCAGATCTTTTTGTAAAATTCTCGTTGATATTGTAAAAACTGTATCCTGCATTGTAAAATAAAATCAAAATTAGTAATAGTTATATTATAATAATTGTAACTTTGATAAAATTATTGTAAAAATTCATGCACTTTTTGTAAAATCCGTATGAAGATTGTAAATCCACACTCACAATTATGTGCGTTTTTCACAAAAATTTACGGTACTTTCGCGCCCTGTAGAATGCCAAGCATCTTTATAAAATTTGAATCCATATTGTAATTTTGCATCATGCATTGTAAAATAAATGTAAATAGTTTTTGCCATATCATGCAATTTAAATAAATGTAAAAAATAGTCTGAAATTTATAAAAATGATATGAGATTGTAAAATACGATCTGAGATTGTAAAAAAATACTCGAGATTGCGAAATAGGATCTCTGATTGTAAAAACTGGGCACACCCTCCATCTCCAGCATCCTCTCTACCCGCACCTCCTCCACCCTTCTCCTCTACGACCCACCTGAAATTTGTAAAAAATGATATGAGATTGTAAAATATGATCTGAGATTGTAAAAAAAATACTCAAAATTGCAAAATAGGATCTCTTATTGTAAAAAACTGGGCACGCCCTCCATCTCCAGCATCCTCTCTACCCGCACCTCATCCGCCCTTCTCCTCCACGATCCATCTCCTCCATGTACGTCCTCCCCCGCACACATACCTCCATTCACGCACTCCTTCAACCTTGTCCTCCATGATCCACCTCCTCCACACATAGCCATCACCCCCACATGTCACGCCTTTATTACATACAAGAAAATAACTTGGAGAATGCCATCACCGATCACCGTAGAGCAACGCGTTGCATCCACCGTCTTGCACACCGTCAACGACGAGCAGCAACCTCCTCTCCTCATGTCGTCGTCGTCGTCGTTGTCGTCGCGAGAGAGAGAGAGAGAGAGAGAGAGAGAGAGATGTATGCATGTATGCATGCATGCATGTATGGATGCAGGCATGTATGCATGCATGCATGTATGGATATATGTATGTATGCATGTATGCATGCATGTATGTATGTATGTCTGTATGTATGTATGGATGTATGTATGTATGTATGTATGCATGCATGTATGTATGTATGCATGTATGCATGTATGTATGTATGCATGCATGCATGCATGCATGTATGGATGCATGCATGTATGGATGCATGCACGCACGCATGGATGCATAGATGCATGGATGCAGGAAGGGGTTAGGAGTCTCTGTTTCTGACGAAATTTTAATAGAATATGAAATGGATATAATGATAAATATACAAATATTTATTTTCCAAAAAAATAAAAAAACGAGGGAAAAATAGGGATGGGAGTAGCCAAGTTGGCTACTCCCTGGGGGCAGCCCCATTTTACCCATATATATATATATATATATATATATATATATATATATATATATATATATATATATATATGATCTACATCATACCTATGCATGATAGGTTACTTGTAACTGGTCATCCTTACCATTAAGGTAGTATGGCAGTTCGCAATGGTTGCTCAGCATCATAACCCATGACTGTTGCTCATATTTTTAACCATCACCATCATGGAAGCAGCAATATATCTATCGCTGATGTAGCATCAGCACAACATATAGCATTACTAGTTAAAATTGTTAGTTGAAATGTCATGTTTTTCACTCAAATTAACATGTAAATCAATATAAATCTAGGGTTAACCCATGTTGCATGCATACAAAATGGCCACCATGTTAAAATCCAGCTATACCATTAATACGAATGTTGCCGCAAAAAGCATAGTTGTCAAACGTCACCTTTAATGAGGTTGCATAGATCTACTTTTGATTTCCACATGCAAAATTTTTCACCACAATCAGGATTACAAAATATGAATGTATTTTTACTATTTTTCTCGAGAAATAATGCAGAAAACATTGCTTCTCCAGACTTCTAACAAAACTAACACGCACCGCCATCAACGTACTATTGTCAATATGCACGAGCAGAGATTCACGTACAATAAGAAATCGCAAAATACATCTTCTCTGCCTTCAGGTAATATCAATGAAGAGTTAAATGCGAACTGAGAAAAAAATTAAGAGAACAATATTTGTTCGATCCATATTCACTTTTGCACAAAAAATTCAATGAACACCAAAAAATTGAGTTATACGGATCACCACGAGACATGTTTCAATTTGACTCCAAATCCATTTGTTTTAACATTGACACACTCATAGTTCTGAAACCTGCAAGCATCATTGGCAGCAGAAGAATGAGAATCAAAATTAATTACATCAAGTTTGTATGACAACTCAGGAGAATCAAATATTAAGATGTAAGATGGCTATATGAAGGTCAAAACAATTCGTGTATAAGCTTCTCATGATCACGTACCACTTTAATCCATGTCACGCTTGATTTTTAGAGTTTCTTCGACATGTACAATGAACAAGCACAGGGGCTTTGCGTAAGGAAGGAATCTCAATTTCGACTAAAACACACTGAAAATATTCTTCCTTCCAACCAATTTGCAATTTTTCAGATATAAGTCTAAGAAATTATATTTCCAACAATTTTGAGGAAATAACTCAACTACATGCTCATTAAGAAGGCTAACACAAGTTTCAAGCCGCGTATATACCTGAGATGTGCCATAGAAGCCGTCTGGACAGGTATCCGAACAGTAACGGCAATGGTGAAAATACAATCACAAGTATTACACCAATGGAATATTGAACTTTCATACACAAAATTGCATGAAATAATGTATACCGCAAGGAAATAAGATGAAAATACATACGAGGGATTAGACAACCAGCTATACTAAACCCGTAAGCTTAGGAATACATGACCATGTTACAGAAACAATGATACAGAGATTATACACCAATCCAATAAATAAATAATATACACGGAATGTGCACACTAAATAACCGTCCTTTCCAAAATTCACGAGGCACGTAAAAACTGGTAATTGCTGTTTCATGGAGTGAGATTCCGGATAGCCAGTTCCTTTAAAATGCCCACGGACCGTTGAAACACCTTTATGTTATGGCCAACCTTATCCTGAAATGAACAAAATACATACAACACATGCAGTTAACTATGCCTGGAATATGGAATATAATGATAAATATAGATAAAGCTTTACCTGTATTGATTGTGGATTACATATGAACGAAACATCGGCACTCATTAAAGCAGATGGATGAGTTAAAGGAGATGAACACAGAAGAAACTTTCAGGAAAATAATTTTAGTTGTCATACCAATAATCAACTCAGCAATGGCCGATACCAAGTACGGGTAAATTAAGAATTTGTCTCAAAACAATTCAAATCTTTTCAACATAATATAAACAAACATTTGAAATTTGTTGGCATTCCTGTCTAGCGACGTGTTACATCGCCAGAATGTATTGAGAAGTTGGCAAGCGTCGCTAATCGCCGCTCGAATGTAGTTCAAAATTTGCACGGATTCTTGCATGAGGAATGCATGTGAGTAAATAAACTTGTTCCGCTGCATTGTCGCTCGGAAGCAGTCCAAAATTTGCAAGGGTTCTCGCATGATGAACGCATGCGGGTAAAGAAGTTAGTCCAAAAGAGGTTGCAAAGGAAGTTGCAGATAAGTAGTTGGAATATTGGCATTGAATGACAAATCGATGGAGATTGTACATATGATGGAAAGACGTAAGATTCAAATAATGTCTCCAAGAGACAAAATGGGTTGGTGATGCGGATCGGGATATTTGCGCGTCGACGAAAAATAAAATAATTTGAACGGTGGATTTTTGTGGAGAAAATAGAGGGGTTGAGAAAAGAAAACGCGCCGGATGCGCGAGATTCGAGGAGGAAGAACGCGTAGATCGCGAGGGGAGAGAGAGAGAGACAAGAGAGAGGGAGATAAAATCTCAATTTTTATCAAATACTGAACTCCCTAAAAACAATGGACCCCCATCCCTTTACATAGGAGGGATGAGATTACAAAAATAGAAATCAAATTTCAAATTGACAACTAATTATCCTAAATAGACTCTAACTAATTAACTGACTAACTACCTAATTTGGAATTCAAAATAAAGCTAATTGAGATCACACGCAATCTCTTTATTTAAATTAAAAAAACGCGACGACAAAAAAAATGCGATGACATAATTAATAAATGCAGCCCTATATTTTGATTCCACGCCGCATCAACTCTCCTCCACTTTTAAAAATTTGTCTCCCGACGAATTGTTGGATCTGCAGGCTCAGAGGTTGAGAATTTTAAATTCGCGTTCTCGTTCATCCCCTGGAAGAATTGGTGTGGAGCGAATGGCGGAATCCACGCGTGCGCGTTGCGGCCGTTGGTGACGTCGCCTTTGTGATGGAAAAACATGTGGGGCGCAAATGGCAACGTCTTCACGAGCTTTGTCTTCCCATTGTGGTGATTGAAAAATTGATGAGGCATGAACAACATGGCTTTTGGAGGATCCATGGCAAAACAATAGCACAATGAAAGGAGAGGAGATGTGGCCAATGAATGAAGCCAAGGGGTCTTTAAATAGGAGACAACCATGATCCTAGTCCTAATGGGATAAGGGAGCCTCCCAAATTTCCTTCTTGCAGCCCTCTTCTTTAAATATTTCCGCAGCAGGGGGTTTAGTTGCAATTTTCATACCCCTTCATTTAAGTTGAAGTCATGGCATAATTCCTCCAAAGAAAACTTTTGATAAAAACTTATGGGAGGAGGGGTCTTCCTGCAAATATTCTCAATTGGTTTTTTATCCCAAATTTTATGGGAGTCGAGTCTCGTAGATGTCGGCCCCCTTGTTACAGTTCGTCCTTTCAAGTTGCCGCTACGACGGCTGCAAGGACGGCGACGCAGGCGATGGTGGCGTGGGGGGTTCGCGTGGTGGTGGCGGTGGTTGTTCTCGCATGGAGGGAGAGGCCGTTGGGGGGCAGCGGCAGCGGTGGTTGGGCGGGGCGGCAACAGGGGTGGGGGGTGGTCGTGATGCAACGGGAAAGGGAGGGGTCGGGAGAGCGGTAAGCGGTCGCGGTAGCGAGGAGCTGTAGGCGAGAGGGGATGTATGGGGGGGCGGTTCGGAGGAGGTACTCGGGTTTGGCGGCGAGACGAAGTAGCGGGGAGGAGTGGGCTTCGGGGGAGAAGAAGTGCGGGCTAGGCGCGGGAGGGCGATGCGCGTTCCACGAAGGGTTGGGTAGCTGAAGGGGGGGTGGCGACAGAAGGGGGGGTGTTGGCGGTATTGGTGCTGGTTTTGGGGGTTGCATAGGGGCAGCAGGAGGGGGGTTTGAGGGTGTGGGGAGGGGGGGGGGCAGCTGTGGCCGAGGGCTATGTCGCAGGGGGGTTGAGGACGGTGGGTGAGGGTACGGGAGTTGTATGGGTTGCGGCGAAAGGTAGTAGTGGCGGTGATGGGGTAGCTGGGGTCACAGGTGTCGGAGGGGCTGTAGGGGTGGGGACGACGGTGATGGGTGCTGTGGGTGCGAGGGAGGCGATGGAAGCGGGGTTGGGCGGTGGTACAGGGGGTGCTGCTAGGGTCGCTAGGGGCGAAGGGGAGTTCACGGGAGGCGCGGTTTCGAGGAGGCTGTGGAGGGGCGGCGTCGGGGCTGGGGCCGCTGGGGGTGAGGGAACCAACTCCGTTAGCGGCATCAGATCTGAAATATCCTGGCCAGCAAGTGTTTCGGCCTTTTTCCCTCTAAAATTGCCTGGACAGCAGGCAGTTCATCGGTGACAGTGACATTTTCGTCTTCAACTTCGGTGCCGGTGAGTGGTGTCGTTGGAGCCTCCGATTTGGCAGCGCGTAGGGCCTCGAGGTTAGCCATAAAATCGTGAAGATTGCGAAACTGGGAGTGGAACGTGCGTTGCAAATCACGTAGCATGCGCTCCGTCTCCTTGTTGTAGGCGTCGATGGCTCGTAGCTTTTGTTCAGATGAACAATGGTCCCTTGATGCATGTCGACGCGAGCGTCTGGAGGGATCGTCAGATCGTGAGGACGATCTGTAAGCCATGCTCTGATACCAATTGATGCGGATCGGGATATTTGCACGTCGATGAAAAATAAAATAATTTGAACGGTGGATTTTTGTGGAGAAAATAGAGGGGTTGAGAAAAGAAAGCGTGCCGGTTGCGCGAGATTCGAGGAGGAAGAACGCGTAGATCGCAAGGGAAGAGAGAGAGAGACAAGAGAGAGGGAGATAAAATCTCAATTTTTATCAAATACTGAACTCCCTAAAAACAATGGACCCCCATCCCTTTATATAGGAGGGATGAGATTACAAAAATAGAAATCAAATTTCAAATTGACAACTAACTATCTTAAATAGACTCTATCTAATTAACCGACTAACTACCTAATTTGGAATTCAAAATAAAGCTAATTGAGATCACACATGATCTCTTTATTTAAATTAAAAACGTGACGACAAAAAAATGCGACGACATAATTAATAAATGCAGCCCTATATTTTGATTTAGATGAATGGATTAAACAAGCTTTTTGGGAGGATTTGGATAAGATTATACAAGGAATCCCATAAAAAGTGATGACTTGACTAGGTGGAGATCTTAATGAACATGTGGGAAAGGATGCTTTAGGATGTGCTATATTCATGGAGGGCATGGCTTCGGGGATAGAAATTAATAGAGAAAAGTCATTCTAGATTATGTAACGGCTTATGATGTTTTCATAGCAAACACTATTCAAGAAGAGGATCAATTAATTACTTATAAGAGTGGACTGACTAGAACACATATAGATTACTTTGTGTTGAGGAGAAAAGATCGATTGATTTGCAAAGACTGTAAAGTAATCCCAGGAGAAACTTTGACAACGCAACATCACTTGTTAGTCATGGATATGCAAATAAAAAGGGTTGGTAAGGAAAATGAGGGTTTCCGAGAACACTAGAACTAGATGGTGGAATCTTCAATTGAAACAATCAGGCTTCAGGGAGAAGATTCTAAAAGACTTATCTTGGGATCGTAATGGAAGTGCAAACGAGATGTGGGAGACAGATACATCTGGTATCCGAAGGGTAACCAAAGAGATGCTAGGAGAGTCAAAGAGAGGAGCTCCAAACCAAAAGAGCCTCAAGACAGAGACATCTGGTGTCACTATTTGCATGGAGTGACATTTGAGATTTTCACAGACCACAAGAGCCTCAAGTACATATTTGATCAGAAGGAGATGGACATGAGGCAAAGACGGTGGATGGAGATGTTGAACGACTATAACTGTACTATTTCCTACCCCCAGGTAATGGGAATGTGGTGGCAGATACCTTGAGCAAGTGGTCACATACTCAGGGTTCAACAGCTTGGTTGCAGACTTAGGATTAGGATGTGCTCACTACACTTAGTGATTGGCATCCATTTGAGAGTACATCCGATGCAGTGACTATATCTACAAAATACAGTAGCCAATGGGACATGATTGTCAACAGATCAGAGGATCTAAGACTTGTACCATAGATGCTTGAAGGATAAGCTCGACGGATTCCGAGTTTGTGAATCCATCCTATGGAAGGGGAACCGTGTGTTTGTCCTAGATAATGAGGAGCTGGGGAGAGTTGTCCTGGATAAGGCGCATAGTTCAAGTTTTTCAATTTATGTAGGTGACATTAAGATGTACAGAGACCTCCACCAACACTATTGGTGGGAGGACATGAAGACGGACATAGCCAAGTATGTCAGTCGACGCCTAGCCTGTCAGATGATGAAAGCAGTGAACCAGAGAATCCCTTATTTACTACAACTTCTTTCCATTCCGGTGTGCAAATGAAAGAGGATCTGCACGGATTTTGTCAAATCATTGCTATGCACCCCTGGCAGGCACTGATGCGATATTGGTGATCGTTGACCAGTTTATCAAGTCAGCCCATTTTATTCCGATTAACTTGACATGCACATCAACTGAGCTAGTCGGATTATGCATCCCGCATGTCACTCGGTTGCATGGGATACCCAAAGAGGTAGTGTCAGTTAGAGATTTGCATTTCACGTTGCATTACTGGGACAATTCATGAGAGCCATGAGGACCGAGCTATGTACAAGTTCAGCTTACCATCCACATATAGATGGGCAGTCCGAGAGGTCTATTCAAACTTCGGAGAAATAGCACACAAAAATTACGATCGAGTTACTATTTAAGTCTTCAGTGACAGCAAACGAGCAATTACCACTGTCCTACATATAATAATGAAGTTTATTGCTGGGATTTATGTATTTGAACCCCCAAGCTAAAATTGGAGTTACAAGGTAGTGTTTGGGCTTTTTTGCAATGATGACATAATGGACATATCTATCAGCTATGTGATGATGGGTATATCTTTTCCAGGAAAGGTCGCAGGGCTCATGATTTTGATTGGTTGTGTTGCAAGCAATCTTGTGTTCTTGAAGGAGAGGGGCAGAGGCTGTCACCATGACCTTCAATTGCATGTACCATACTTGGTTCGACACTTGTGTAATGTTACATAAATACCCGAAGCTTTAACATGGAAACCAATAGAATTAAATGGTATTTGCTAGGCCAAGGTGTTAGCAAACTTGGTTGTAAATTTAGTATACATTGAGATTAATTATGGTGTGCTGAATCTGCTGATTGTGGATGGAATTTGAATCTGTTGCTTGCAATCTTTGCTTGCAATCTGATTCATCCCTGCCGCTTTCTTATGATTTATCGGCAGAATCATTTGAATCCTGTATTCTCTATATCCTTCAAATTATTTAGTTACAGTCCAGAAATCCAGTATTCAGTATATTTAACTTTTTAAGATAATAGTTCCTGTCGTAGTTGCATCATATACACCAGTATTTTTCTGATAATTGAATTGATAGGTGGTTGTCCTATTTCTTTCGAAGGATAGAAAATTGATTAACTTTAACCAATGACAAAAGGCTTCATGCTGGAAAAGTCTCATGGAGAAGTCAAATTAGCTTGAAGGTTGAGAAGTAATGATCAAACTTTTAAGGCCATATACGTATGAGCTTGATGCTCTTACATTTGGTTGCATTCTTTTGGGTCTTCAGTGACTCTATTCCATATGTTCGTGAAGAGTTAGTAGGTTGGATCATGGGATATGTGTTTTGGGACATCTATTTTTCTGTTGCTTGTAAACCAATTGAAAGTCGAATTCCATTCAAGTCTTTTATACGAAATCTAGTATCTGATGAGAATATGCAATGATTATAGAATTTGGGGTAATTTGAATTGATATGTTGTAACGTGATTCATATCTACACCACAATCCCTAGCATCTCGATCAACCATTGTATCTGCATTTCAAATTCTCATTCATTGTACAAAAGAACCTATAAGGGATTAGGAGTCCCTCATAGTTGTTTCTTTTGTACACTTCTTTAGTACCTTACTTGTAATTTCTATATCGTACTGGGCAACTTTTCTCATAATGTACTTATGTGTTGGATCCGTGTCTTCTCAGAAGCAGCCGCAGTAATGAAGCATCTTAGAGCTACTTCTTTTGTGCCGTTACACGATCTTTGTGGTACAATATTTATAGCAAATTTTTACTATAATTTCTGTCGTTTACTTTACATGTAGCATTTTGAGAGACATGAGATGTACAATGTATGCATAGATACAATTTTTATGCATACATGTGGTATTTTGTGGACTTGGGTTGTAATGTAATGAATGATGGATATAAATTGAATGGAAAGAAATTTTAATTCCACTGTTTTGTGCTATTTTCTCCTACCTCTATGTATATCATGTGCTTTTAATGTGGAAATGCATGTGCGTGGAATCGATTTTCCGAATACCCGAATCCTAGAGGGACAGTCGCTACACTTAGATTCGATTTTTAGTCCCAACAGCAGCAGTCTACCTCATTTATCTACCTTGGAAATAAGAAAAAAAGCCCCACCACAAAACCAGAAAAACTCTTCAACAAATGGATAAAAATGTATGCTGTATTTCACAAACTAAATCCATATAAGAATGTTACCTCCTTAAGAAGCTCAAGTCTCTCTAAAATTGGAAGTGTCTTCCCGCATAATAGAGAGCGATCGTGACTATTGCCATAATTGGTGAAGCTGCAGGTTTAATATATAGTAGTAATGTAAACAGTGGATCCCAAAGAAGAAACCAACAAAAAACACAACCATCATTAATTTGCGGGAATCTTACTTATCTTGAAAATGAGTGAGAAGAATATTTATGGCATGTTCAGCAACATGAAGGGAAAGAGATATCATCTGCTCCTTCATACCAACAACGTGACACATCTCGACCATGGCAATATACCGCCTGAACTCGAAGAAAAATAAAAATAATGAACATTTTGCTACTGCAATAACATCATGATCGACCATGTTGTCGTTCACATAGAATGTAAAGAAATTACTCAGGCCACATGCCAAACAATTTTGATGACCTACAGACTTATTTTGGAACATTGTAAGGTTATTTGTTCGACCTGACTGCATGCAACATAAATCCATGAATATATTGTTTTTTGGTGGGTCCTAACTCGAGATACCACCCTTTTTCTTATAAGAAATTCATATATGGACTTCAGTTAAAATGAACTACATATCTCATTTAGTGGAATCTAAATTTAACTCGAATTTTAAATGAATTTGCTAATGTAAATACATTTTCGATTCACATTGAATTTTGAATATTCAAATTCAATTAATTTTATCTCGAATTTTAAAATATAATTTGTTAGAAAATATGGTGCGTAAGCATATCATAGAAACCTGCTAGCATCATTGGCAGCAGAAGAATGAGAATCAAAATTTATTACATCAAGTTTGTATGACAACTCAGGAGAATCAAATATTAAGATGTAAGATAGCTATATGAAGGTCAAAACAATTCGTGTATAAGCTTCTCATGATCATGTACCACTTTAATCCATGTCACGCTTGATTTTTAGAGGTTCTTCAACATGTACAATGAACAATCACAGGGGCTTTGCGTAAGGAAGGAATCTCAATTTCGACTAAAACACTGAAAGTATTCTTCCTTCCAACCAACTTGCAAATGTTCAGATATAAGTCTAAGAAATTATATTTCCAACAATCTTGAGGAAATAACTCAACTACATGTTCATTAAGAAGGCTAACACAAGTTTCAAGCCGCGTATATACCTGAGATGTGCCATAGAAGCCGTCTGGACAGGTATCCGAACAGTAACGACAATGGTGAAAATACAATCACAAGTATTACACCAATGGAATATTGAACTTTCATACACAAAATTGCATGAGATAATGTATACCGCAAGGAAATAAGATGAAAATACATACGAGGGATTAGACAACCAGCTATACTAAACCCGTAAGCTTAGGAATACATGACCATGTTACAGAAACAATGATACAGAGATTATACACGAATCCAATAAATAAATAATATACACGGAATATGCACACTAAATAACCGTCCTTTCCAGAGAAACAATGATACAGAGATTATACACGAATCCAATAAACAATGATACAGAGAATATGCCCACGCCTGCACATTTGTGTGAAGCCTGGAAGTTGCTTATTGAGTTAAGGTTTCATAATGAAACCATAGAAACTTGAACGATGAGTTTCTATGATTTCGAATATCTACAATATTAGGGTTTCAAAATAAACCCTAGAAAATCTGAGCATTCAGATCTTTAACCAATATGTCAACATGAATCGAATTTCAGAATAATCTTCAAGAACAAAGTGATCGAATCTCAAATGGACAACAAACTTGATTGATCTTAAATAAAAAAATCTTCAAGAATAAATCGTCAAAATCAGCCAAGAATGATCCGCTCTGATACCATGTTAAAAAATATGATGCGGAAGTGTATCAAAGAAATAAAAAACAAATAGTAAATAACTCAAGATTTTAAAATGGAAGCCTACTCCCTAAGGAGCAAGACGAAATCACGTTGGATACAGAGGGTGAGGGGCTACTTACGTAGCTCTCACTGAGTCTCCACATCTCACAATTGATAAATGTGGGACTAAACAACTGGATGTGGTAAATGAATCCTGAAGAGATCCATTTACCCATCTCCCACAAAAGTGACATACAATATAAACTCCAACACAAATAAATTTATATAAAGAACGTAATAATTTAAAGATTTTTTTTGTGTATAGTCCTAATCGTAACTATATAATACTAAGATAAAAACAACAAAGCATTTTACCATATTAAAAAGCGTTCTTTGCCTCAATTCAAAACTATCTTGTTCTCGAGCTTGAATAAAAATAACAAAAATTCCTTGAGATAATCTCATTCGAACACTTCTTGGGCCTTCATCGCCCTCTCTTAATCATCTGTTGTCGACCTCCTTTATCTAATCATCTGTTGAAGCGACACTAACTTTCCTTCTAATCGCATCATTTTGAATCTGACCTTTTCATATAAGACCAGACACCCACCTTAGCATTTTCATTTCTGCTAAAATCATTATTTGCATATGTTTATGGTTCACACGTCAACATTCATATCCATAAAGCATAGCAGGTCTCACGGTTGTTTTGGAATACTATTCTTTGATTTTTAAAGGAATTTTCTTATTATATGGAACAATAGAGGCTCCTCTCCACTTTAGCTAACATGCATTTATTTTATGAGTAACATCTCCATCAATTTCCCTCGTCAAGATGCAAAATAGATCGCAAGTATCTAAAAGTGTCTTTCTTTTGATGTTGGCGTCTTCAATCTTCACCTCAATTCCTTCACCATTGCTTCCATTAAATATGCACTCCACATATTCAATCCTAACACTACTTATACAAAAATCTTTGGTCTCCAAGGCATGCCTCTAAACCTTAGGGTTTCAGACTGAAACCGTAGAAACTTGAACGAAGAGTTTGGATGATTTTGAATATCTACAATATTAGGGTTTCAAAATAAACCATAGAAAATCTGCGCAAACAGATCTTTAACCAATACATCAACATGAATCGAACTTCAGAATAATTTTCAAGAACAAAGTGATCGAATCTCAAATGGACAAAAAACTTGATTGATTTTGAATACAAAAATCTTCAAGAATAAATCGTCAAAATCAACCAAACATGACCCGCTCTGATACCATGTTAAAAAATATGATGCGGAAGTGTATCAAAGAAATAAAAAACAAATAGTCAATAACTCAAGATTTTAAAATGGAAGCCTACTCCCTAAGGAGCAAGACGAAATCGGATTGGACACAGAGGGTGAGGGGCTTCTTACGTAGCCCTCACTGAGTCTCCACGTCTCACAATTGATATATGTGGGACTAAACAACTGGATGTGGTAAATGTATCCAGAAGAGATCCATTTACCCATCTCCCACATAAGTGACACACAATATAAACTCCAACACAAATAAATTTATATAAAGAACGTAATAATTTTAAGATTTTTTTTGTGTACAATCATAATCATAACTATATAATACTAAGATAAAGACAACAAAGCAATTTACCATATTAAGTAGAGTTCTTTGCCTCAATTCAGAACTATCTTGTTCTCGAGCTTAGATTCAAATAAAAAAATTCCTTGAGATAATCTCATTCGAACACTTCTTAGGCCTTCATCGCCCTCTCTTAACCGGCTCAACATCCCAAAGTCGCATCCTCTAGTTGGTGCATCTGTCGACCTCCTTTATCTTATCATTTGTTGGAGCGACACTAACATTCCGTCTAATCGCATCATTTTGAATCTGACCTTTTCATATATGACCAGACATCCACCTTAGCATTTTCATTTCTGCTAAAATCATTATTTGCACATGTTTATGGTTCACACATCAACATTCATATCCATAAAGCATAGCAGGTCTCACGGCTGCTTTGGAATACTATTCTTTGACTTTTAAAGGAATTTTCTTATGATATGGAACAATAGAGGCTCCTCTCCACTTTAGCTAACATGCATTTATTTTATGAGTAACAACTCCATCAATTTCCCTCATCAAGTTGCAAAATAGATTGCAAGTATCTAAAAGTGTCTTTCTTTTGATGTTGGTGTCTTCAATTTTCACCTCAATTCCTTCACCATTGCTTCCATTAAATATACACTCCACATATTCAATCCTAACACTACTTATACAAAAAATTTTGGTCTCCAAGGCATGCCTCCAAACCTTAGGGTTTCAGAATGAAACCGTAGAAACTTGAACAATGAGTTTGGATGATTTTGAATATCTACAATATTAGGGTTTCAAAATAAACCCTAGAAAATCTGCGCATTCAGATCTTTAACCATTATGTCAACATGAATCGAACTTCAGAATAATCTTCAAGAACAAAGTGATCGAATCACAAATGGACAACAAACTTGATTGATTTTGAATAAAAAAATCTTCAAGAATAAATCGTCAAAATCAACCAAGCATGACCTGCTCTGTTAACATGTTAAAAAATATGATGCAGAAGCGTATCAAAGAAATAAAAAACAAATATGAAATAGCTCAAGATTTTAAAATGGAAGCCTACTCCCTAAGGAGTAAGACGAAATCACGTTGGATACAGAGGGTGAGGGGCTTCTTACGTAGCCGTCACTGAGTTTCCACGTCTCACAATTGATAGACGTGGGACTAAACAACTGGATGTGGTAAATGAATCCTGAAGAGATCCATTTACCCATCTCCCACATAAGTGACACACAATAAAAACTCCAACACAAATAAATTTATATAAAGAACGTAATAATTTTAAGATTTTTTTTGTGTATAATCCTAATCATAACTATATAATACTAAGATAAAAACAACAAAGCATTTTACCATATTAAGTAGAGTTCTTTGCCTCAATTCAGAACTATCTTGTTCTCGAGCTTAGATTCAAATAACAAAAATTCCTAGAGATAATCTCATTCGAAAACTTCTTGGGCCATCATTGCCCTCTCTTAACCTGCTCAACATCCCAAAGACGCATCTTCTAATTGGGGCATCTATCGACCTCATTTATCTTATCATTTGTTGGAGCGACACTAACTTTCCTTCTAATCGCATCATTTTGGATATGACCTTTTCACATATGACCAGACATCCACCTTAGCATTTTCATTTCTGCTAAAATCATTATTTGCACATGTTTATGGTTCACACGTCAACATTCATATCCATAAAGCATAGCAGGTCTCACGACTGCTTTGGAATACTATTCTCTGATTTTTGAAGGAATTTTCGTATTATATGGAACAATAGAGGCTCCTCTCCACTTTAGCTAACATGCATTCATTTTATGAGTAACATCTCCATCAATTTCCCTCATCAAGTTGCAAAATAGATCCCAAGTATCTAAAAGCGTCTTTCTTTTGATGTTGGTGTCTTCAATCTTCACCTCAATTCCTTCACCATTGCTTCCATTAAATATGCACTCCACATATTCAATCCTAACACTACTTATACAAAAAATCTTTGGTCTCCAAGGCATGCCTCTAAACCTTAGGGTTTCAGAATGAAACCGTAGAAACTTGAACGATAAGTTTGGATGATTTTGAATATCTACAATATTCGAGTTTCAAAATAAACCCAAGAAAATCTGCACATTCAGATCTTTAACCAATATGTCAACATGAATCGAACTTCAGAAAAATCTTCAAGAACAAAGTGATCGAATCTCAAATGGACAACAAACATGATTGATCTTGAATAAAAAAATCTTCAGGAATAAATCATCAAAATCAACCAGGCATGACCCGCTCTGATACCACGTTAAAAAATATGATGCGGAAGCGTATCAAAGAAATAAAAAACAAATAGTAAATAACTCAAGATCTTAAAATGGAAGCCCACTCCCTAAGGAGCAAGACAAAATCACGTTGGATACAGAGGGTGAGGGGCTTCTAACGTAGCCCTCACTGAGTCTCCACGTCTCACAATTGATAGATGTGAGACTAAACAACTGGATGTGGTAAATGAATCCTGAAGAGATCCATTTACCCATCACCCACATAAGGGACACACAATATAAACTCCAGCACAAATAAATTTATATAAAGAACGTAATAATTTTAAGATTTTTTTTGTGTACAATTCTAATCATAACTATATAATACTAAGATAAAAACAACAAAGCATTTTACCACATTAAGTAGAGTTCTTTGCCTCAATTCAGAACTATCTTGTTCTCGAGCTTAGATTCAAATAACAAAAATTCCTTGAGATAATCTCATTCGAACACTTCTTGGGCCTTCATCGCCCTCTCTTAACCTGCTTAACATCCCAAAGTCGCATCTTCTAACTGGTGCATCTGTCGACCTCCTTTATCTTATCATTTGTTGGAGCGACACTAACTTTCCTTCTAATTGCATCATTTTGAATCTGACCTTTTCATATATGACCAGACATCCACCTTAGCATTTTCATTTCTGCTAAAATCATTTTTTGCACATGTTTATGGTCCACACGTCAACATTCATATCCATAAAGCATAGCAGGTCTCACGACTGCTTTGAAATACTATTCTTTGATTTTTAAAGGAATTTTCTAATTATATGGAACAATAGAGGTTCCTCTCCACTTTAGCTAACATGCATTTATTTTATGAGTAACATCTCCATCAATTTCCCTCAAGTTGCAAAATAGATCGCAAGCATCTAAAAGTGTCTTTCTTTTGATGTTGGTGTCTTCAATCTTCACCTCAATTCCTTCACCATTGCTTCCATTAAATATGCACTCCACATATTCAATCCTAACACTACTTATACAAAAATCTTTGGACTCCAAGACATGCCTCTAAACCTTAGGGTTTCAGAATGAAACCGTAGAAACTTGAACAATGAGTTTGGATGATTTTGAATTTCTACAATATTCAGGTTTCAAAATAAACCCTAAAAAATCTACGCATTCAGATCTTTAACCAATATGTCAACATGAATCGAACATCAGAATAATCTTCAAGAACAAAGTGATCGAATCTCAAATGGACAACAAACATGATTGATCTCGAATAAAAAAATCTTCAGGAATAAATCATCAAAAACAACCAGGCATGACCCGCTCTGATACCATGTTAAAAAATATGATGCGGAAGCGTATCAAAGAAATAAAAAACAAATAGTAAATAACTCAAGATTTTAAATTGGAAGCCTACTCCCTAAGGAGCAAGACGAAATCACGTTGGATACAGAGGGTGAGGGGCTTCTTACGTAGCCCTCACTGAGTCTCCACGTCTCACAATTGATAGATGTGGGACTAAACAACTGGATATGGTAAATGAATCCTGAAGAGATCCATTTACCCATCTCCCAAATAAGTGACACACAATATAAACTCCAGCACAAATAAATTTATATAAAGAACGTAATAATTTTAAGACTTTTTTTGGGTATAATCCTAATCATAAATATATAATACTAAGATAAAAACAACAAAGCATTTTACCTATTAAGTAGAGTTCTTTGTCTCAATTCAGAACTATCTTGTTCTCGAGCTTAGATTCAAATAACAAAAATTCCTTGAGATAATCTCATTCGAACACTTCTTGGGCCTTCATCACCCTCTCTTAACCTGCTCAACAACCCAAAGTCGCATCTTCTAACTGGAGCATCTGTCGACCTCCTTTATCTTATCATCTGCTGGAGCGACACTAACTTTCCTTCTAATCGCATCATTTTGAAACTGACCTTTTCATATATGACCAAACATCCACCTTAGCATTTTCATTTCTGCTAAAATCATTATTTGCACATGTTTATGGTTCACACGTCAACATTCATATCCATAAAGCATAGCAGGTCTCACGGCTGCTTTGGAATACTATTCTCTGATTTTTAAAGGAATTTTCTTATTTTATGGAGCAATAAAGGCTCCTCTCCACTTTAGCTAACATGCATTAATTTTATGAGTAACATCTCCATCAATTTCCCTCATCAAGTTGCAAAATAGATCGCAAGTATCTAAAAGTGTATTTCTTTTGATGTTGGTGTATTCAATCTTCACCTCAATTCCTTCACCATTGCTTCCATTAAATATGCACTCCACATATTCAATCCTAACACTACTTATACAAAAATCATTGGTCTCTAAGGCATGCCTCTAAACCTTAGGGTTTCAGAATGAAACCGTAGAAACTTGAACAATGAGTTTGGATGATTTTGAATATCTACAATATTAGGGTTTCAAAATAAACCCTAGAAAATCTACGCATTCATATCTTTAACAATTATGTCAACATGAATCGAACATCAGAATAATCTTCAAGAACAAAGTGATCGAATCTCAAATGGACAACAAACATGATTGATCTCGAATAAAAAAAATCTTCAGGAATAAATCATCAAAATCAACCAGGCATGACCCGCTCTGATACCATGTTAAAAAATATGATGCGGAAACGTATCAAAGGAATAAAAAACAAATAGTAAATAACTCAAGATTTTAAATTGGAAGCCTACTCCCTAAGGAGCAAGACAAAATCACGTTGGATACAGAGGGTGAGGGGCTTCTTACGTAGCCCTCACTGAGTCTCCACGTCTCACAATTGATAGATGTGGGACTAAACAACTGGATGTGGTAAATGAATCCTGAAGAGATCCATTTACCCATCTCCCAAATAAGTGACACACAATATAAACTCCAGCACAAATAAGTTTATATAAAGAACGTAATAATTTTAAGACTTTTTTGGGTATAATCCTAATCATAACTATATAATACTAAGATAAAAACAACAAAGCATTTTACCTATTAAGTAGAGTTCTTTGTCTCAATTCAGAACTATCTTGTTCTCGAGCTTAGATTCAAATAACAAAAATTCCTTGAGATAATCTCATTCGAACACTTCTTGGGCCTTCATCACCCTCTCTTAATCTGCTCAACAACCCAAAGTCGCATCTTCTAACTGGAGCATCTGTCGACCTCCTTTATCTTATCATCTGTTGGAGTGACACTAACTTTCCTTCTAATCGCATCATTGAATCTGACCTTTTCATATATGACCAGACATCCACCTTAGCATTTTCATTTCTGCTAAAATCATTATTTGCACATGTTTATGGTTCACACGTCAACAATCATATCCATAAAGCATAGCAGGTCTCATGGCTGCTTTGGAATACTATTCTCTGATTTTTAAAGGAATTTTCTTATTTTATGGAGCAATAGAGGCTCCTCTCCACTTTAGCTAACATGCATTTATTTTATGAGTAACATCTCCATCAATTTCCCTCATCAAGTTGCAAAATAGATCGCAAGTATCTAAAAGTGTATTTCTTTTGATGTTGGTGTATTCAATCTTCACCTCAATTCCTTCACCATTGCTTCCATTAAATATGCACTCCACATATTCAATCCTAACACTACTTATACAAAAATCTTTGGTCTCTAAGGCATGCCTCTAAACCTTAGGGTTTCAGAATGAAACCGTAGAAACTTGAACAATGAGTTTGGATGATTTTGAATATCTACAATATTAGTGTTTCAAAATAAACCCTAGAAAATCTACGCATTCATATCTTTAACCAATATGTCAACATGAATCGAACATCAGAATAATCTTCAAGAACAAAGTGATCGAATCTCAAATGGACAACAAACATGATTGATCTTGAATAAAAAAATCTTTAGGAATAAATCATCAAAATCAACCAGGCATGACCCACTCTGATACCACGTTAAAAAATATGATGCGGAAGCGTATCAAAGGAATAAAAAACAAATAGTAAATAACTCAAGATTTTAAAATGGAAGCCTACTCACTAAGGAGCAAGACGAAATCACGTTGGATACAAAGGGTGAGGGGCTTCTTACGTAGCCCTCACTGAGTCTCCACGTCTCACAATTGATAGATGTGGGACTAAACAACTGGATGTGGTAAATGAATCCTGAAGAGATCCATTTACCCATCTCCCAAATAAGTAACACAATATAAACTCCAACACAAATAAATTTATATAAAGAACGTAATAATTTTAAGATTTTTTTTTGTGTATAATGACAATCGTAACTATATCATACTAAGATAAAAATAACAAAGCATTTTACCATATTAAATAGAGTTCTTTGCCTCAATTCAGAACTATCTTGTTCTCGAGCTCAGATTCAAATAACAAAAATTCCTTGAGATAATCTTATTCGAACACTTCTTGGGCCTTCATCGCCCTCTCTTAACCTGCTCAACATCCCAAAGTCGCATCTTCTAACTGGTGCATCTGTCGACCTCCTTTATAATATCATCTGTTGGAGCGACACTAACTTTCCTTCTAATCGCATCATTTTGAATCTGACCTTTTCATACATGACCAAACATCCACCTTTGCATTTTCATTTCTGCTAAAATCATTATTTGCACATGTTTATGGTTCACACGTCAACATTCATATCCATAAAGCATAGCAGGTCTCACGACTGCTTTGGAATACTATTCTCTGATTTTAAAGGAATTTTCTTATTATATGGAACAATAGAGGCTCCTCTCCACTTTAGCTAACATGCATTTATTTTATGAGTAACATCTCCATCACTTTCCCTCATCAAGTAGCAAAATAGATCGCAAGTATCTAAAAGTGTCTTTCTTTTGATGTTGGTGTCTTCAATCATCACCTCAATTCCTTCACCATTGCTTCCATTAAATATGCACTCCACATATTCAATCCTAACACTACTTATACAAAAATCTTTGGTCTCCAAGGCATGCCTCCAAACCTCAAGCTTTGCACTTACAACATCTCTAATTTCATCAATCAACACAATATCATAGTCAAACAACATACACCAAGATATCTCATCATGAATGTGACAGGTCAACTCATCCATAATCAAAGTATAAAGGAATGGACTCAATGTTGGTTCGGACCGATGCTAATGTCAAAATAGTCAGTCTTCTCAGACTAGATCCTTACATAATGAGAAGCCACATCATACGTATCCTTTATAAGGTTAATGTATAGGACATGTATTTATCTCTTCAACAAAACTCTACACAAAATCTCTTGTGGGACAGAATCATAAGACTTCTCCAAATCAATAAAAATCATATGGAGGTTCTTCCTTTTAGCTCTATAAATCTCCATTATTCTGTCAACATGAGGATAACTTTAATTGTTGAGTGACCTGGCATGAATCCGAATCGATTTTTTGATACTTTGAAAACTTGCATCAACCTTTTTTCAATCACAAGTTCCTAAATTTTCATAATATGATTCACAGGTTTGATACCTCTATAATTCGAATTTTCAAAGTATCCTTTATTCTTATAAAGAGGCACCACAATACTTCTCCATTCTTGAGGCATTTTCTTCCTTCGCCAAATAATATTGAATAAATTTGTGAGCCTAGTCTGTAGAGAGTTCCTATATACCTTTTTGGTTATTTTACTTCTTTATGCCTATCTTATGTAATTTACTCATAGGTCTCTCCTCTATATAAGAGAGCCTAGGGTTCCCTGGAATAAATACATCTTTTATTTCTTCCAACATGGTATTAAAGCGGCGGTCCTAGATCGAAGCACGGGTATCCAAAACCCTAGACCCCAACTTCCATCCCCACCCCCACCGCCGCACGCCACCTGCGTCGCTCGCATTCACGTGCACAGACCTAGTGGCAACGCCTCCCGCGTGTTGCTCATGCACATCCTGTGTGTGTAGCTTCGCACGTCATTCCCTGCATGTCGACGTCGTTACCCTCGTCTGGTTGATGGATTTGAGTGCATAAGTCTACATATGCATTCAAATTCACATATATATGCGTACACATTCACTTTTTGGTGTTCGAAAGCCCTAGTTTTCTAACTCTAGCATCATGTCTGAGAACATAGTAGATGTACCTGCCACAAGAGCTTTCAAATCTCCAACGCCTATTGTCAAAATGGACGAGACAAACGGTAAGAAACATATGCTTACCAGGAGGAGCTGGTCGAGAAGATTGGGGTAAATGCCTCATGGGAGGCGGACAACGCATATGCCAGTTTAGCTCTTTGGTACATTGAAGATTGAAATCGCCAACGACATGTTGCATTAGCCTGCTACTAAGGCAATGTGGGATATCCTCGCAGCAACATATTCTCAGACGAGGAATGAGACGAAGATCCTCCAAATCCAACATGATATATTTATTGTCAAGCAGAATGAACGGTCCCTGCACTTGCTTATACATCTTTGAGAGGGGTGTTTGAGAAGCTACACAGCTTCATGCCTCTCACCGCTACCCCTGCGCAACAGAAGGCGTATAGGAATGCTATCATGATTGGTGTATTTCTAGCTGCTCTTGATCCGGAATATGATGTTGCTCGCTCCCAGAGCCTAGCAGATGCTACAATTCCTCCAATAGAGGAGGCTTTCTGTAGGCTTAATAAGATTATAGTTCTGTCCAGTACTAGTAGCCAGACTTCTTCGACGATGGCATCCTCCCGAGGCAGAGGGCGCACTTCTACTTTCCGTAGACGTGGACCCCATGGTAGCGGGGGTCAAATTCGTCAACCCTACACGTTTTGTCACCGTCCTGCCCATTCAGAGGATATACACTATTCTAAGCATGGTATTCCTCCATCGGCCTAAGCAGCAGAACAAGTTGAGTCTCCAGCAGTTACTACCTTGGATCAATAGTTTGATGATATCGTGGACAAACTGAGGGATATAATGCCTCCTTCTACTTCACCAAGAGGCCACTCAGATGTGGCAGCTTCTGCTTCTACTAGTACCTCTGCTAATCTAGCACCTCAAGTAGTACGTATGCTTTTATATCTTGTCACGGAGATTACAGAGTAGATTATGGACTCTGGGGTGACACATTATTTATTTGGAGACAGACAACAGCTTGCATCTTATAGATATGTTCCCTTAGGGAAAACAATTGTGATAACAGATGGGGCTCATTCCCAAATCACAGGGCAGGGGGAGATCACTTTGATGCCCTCGATGCATTTGCAGAATGTGCTACATGCTCATGATTTCTCTTTGAATTTGCTTTCTATTAGTTAGATTACAAAGGATTTGCACTGTCGAGCCATTTTTGAACGATCGTCTCTTGTTTTTCAGGACATTCTTATGGGCAAAGTGATTGGGTGTGGTCGTGAGCAAGGTGGCACCTATCGTCTGGTTCGGACTCCCTATGCGGGCATCTCCCCTCATTCGTCTGGATCAGTCTCTCCAATCACTTGGCGCCTTTGATTTGGTCATCTACTCCTTCAGAAGATGTGTCATATGTTGCCGCAAATTTCACCAGGGTCTTCCTTCCCGTGTGAGGCATGTCAGTTGGGAAAGTACCATCGATCTGCTTTTCCTAGTCGTTGAAGTCGTAGAAGTAGCTCCCTTTTTGAGCTTTTTCATGTTGATCTTGGAGTCTGAGTCGTGTTCTTGATCACCAGGGACACAGGTTTTATCTTGTGGTTGTAGATGATTTTTCTCAGTTGTCCTGGTGTTTCTTTTGAAAAATAAGTCTGAGGCAGGGGATGTGATCAAAACTTTTATTAACGAAGTGAAGAATGTTTTCTCTACCTCTGTTAAATTTGCACGACTTGATAAAGCTTTGGAATTCTATACTCTCCTTGATCACTGCAAGGTAAGATTAATGGCACAAGGCTTCACTGAAACCTACGGCGTGGATTACTTGGACATGGTTTCTCCAGTGGCTAGTCACTCTATACTGTGTACCCTATTTTCAGTAGCAGTGGTACGTAATTGGCCTTTGTTTCAATCAGGTTTTCAAATTTCGTGAAATTTCAGCAAAATTTCAATTTTGGCACCCCTACTGAAATCGAAATATCAATATATACCCATCCTTCACAAATCTAGGCTGAAATTGACGAAATTTCGACAAAATTTCGAAATTATTTCATTTTTTCACCATCTCGAAACGAAATCGAAATCGAGATTTAAAACATTGGTTCCAATTAGATGTTAAAAATGCATTTCTGCATGGAGATCTACAGGAGGAAGTTTACATGCAGTTGAGGGGGGACTCCATAAAGCGATATATGGCCTTAAGCAAAGTCTAAGGGTGTGGTTTCAAAAGCTCTCGAACCTGATTGAGAAGCAAGGGTTCAAGAGGTCTAATGCAGACCATTCATTCTTTGTGCAGAGGACACCTAGAAGTACTGTCGTCATAATGGTCAATGTTGTAATATTCTTGTTACATGAGATGATATGTAGGGGATAAAGACGGCAAAAGAGTTCTTAGGTCATCAGTTTGTTACTAAGGATCTGGGCAACCTAAGGCATTTCTTAGGGTTGGAATTTGCTAGGAATGCATAGAATCTTGTAATGACCCAAAGAAAATATGTTACAGACATGCTTGTTGAGACGAGCACGATTGGGTGTCGACCCTCTACTACTCCTATGGATCGCAGCATGAAGCAATACGATGATGATACATATGAGGTTGATAAGAGAACATATAAAGACATGGTAGGAAAGCTCCTTTATGTTAGTATTACCAAACTGAATATCTCTTTTGCAGAGAGTAAAGTGAGTCAGCTCATGGAACATCCTCGGCAAGTACATATGGACTATATACATGATATTGAGATATCTAAAATCTTCTCCAGGTGCAGGATTACTTTTTAGGAATGGAGCAACTCTCTATGTATATGTGTGTGCCGATGCTGACTATGCAGGATGCCCCAAGGATAGGAAGTCTACTTCGAGCTTTGCAGTATTTGATGGCAGTTCTCTTGTTTCTTGGAAAAGCAAGAAACAAACAGTTGTGGCAAGGACAAGTGTCGAATTTGAGTATAGGGCTACGCGCAGGCAAGTATAGAAATGGCGTGGGTTCGAGCAGTGTTAGCAAATGTGCATGTAGATGGTCCTCTACTAATGCAGTTACAATTTAATAATCAAGATGCTTTATTCATTGCAAACAACCCTACATTCCATGAGAGAACGAAACATACTGAGGTAGACTACCATTATACTAGTGACATGATTCGGAAAGGTTTGATTTCTACCTCTCATGTTAGTTCAAAAGAGCAAACAACATATATCTTTACCAAGGCATTACTCAAGGGGCATTTCAGAAGTGTTCGTCTAAACTGAGCACGATTGAGATCTATGCTCCATCTTGAGGGGGAATGTAGAGATATTTCTATGTTCCTATATACCTTTTCGGTTATTTTATTTCTTTATGTCTACCTTATGTAATTTTCCCATAAGTCTTTCCTTTATATAAGAGAGCCTAGGATTCCCAGGAATAAACGCATCTATTATTTCTTCCAACCTAGTCAAACCACCATCACATAGAACTCTCAATACTTTTATAGGAATGTCATCAAGTCCTACACTTTTCCCGGGTTTCATAGCTTTCAAAGCCTCTGCTACTTCCTTCCATTGTATCAGTATATAAATTACACGATTCAGATACTTTTCACTACATGCTAGATCTCCCAGAGTGATCTTTTTATTCCCTTCACCAATGAAAAACTTGTGGAAATATTGCTTCCATCTAGTCTCTATATCCTTCTTAGTAACAAGTACATGTCCTTCCTCATCTTTAATGCATCTCACATAAGAAAAATCTTTGATCTTCCTTTCTCGTGTTTTGGCCAATCTGAATATATCCTTCTGGCACTCCATAGATTCAAGTTTTTTGTACAAAATATCATACGTTTTTTACTCAGCTTCACTTACAACCTTCTTTGCTTCCTTATTTGATATCTTGTAGTTTGCGATAGGAAGTTACCAGCTTTCCTTTCTCCCCTTCTGACTATTATCCATATAAACTCAACAAAATAACCCTATAATCTATTTTTATTTATATTTCATTAGTTTTTCTTTTTTTCCTCCAAAAAAAAAAGAGTGAAAAAGAAGGGTAAAACCATATCACGTAAGGAAATCGATGTCTTAACTGATAGTAGTCTTCCTAAGTTGCTCTCTTATATAGGGAGATACCTATGGGGAAATTACAGAAAGAAGACAGAGAGAAAGGAAAAGATAAGAAAGTACACAATCATAAAATATATCTCTACACTCCCCCTCAAGTTGGAGCATAGATATTTATCATGCTCAGCATGGATGAACACTTTTGAAAGGACCATCTAAGTCCTTGGTGAAAATGTCTACTATTTGGTCTCTTGAGCTGACATGGGATGTAGAAATGAAGTCCTTCTAGATCATGTCACGTATATAATGCCAATCAACCTCAATGTATTTTGTCCTCACGTGGAATGCAAGATTATTAACAATGAATAAGGCGGCCTGATTGCCGCATTTTAGCAACATGGGAAGAGGAACATCTAAATGTAGATCTGTAAGGACTGCTTGAACCTACATCACTTTTGTACACACTTGTGCCATAGCCCTATACTCAATTTCCGCGCAAAATCTAGCAACAACATTTTTCTTCTTACATTTCCATGAGACAAGTGAATCTCCAACAAATATACCACATGCTGATGTGGACTTCCTGTCCTCGGGGAACCTTGCATATCTGTATGCGCATGTTGAGATAGTAATAGTACCGCCTCTTTTGAATAACATCGCACCTGGAGATGGTTTAAGATACCTTAGATAATATGTATAACATCCATATGTACCTGACGAGGTTGTTCCATGAACTGGCTCACCTGACTGACTATAAATGAAATATCAGTCTAGTAGTGGTAACATAAAGAAGCTTTCCCACCGGTTCCTTTTATCTTCTCATATCAACCTCATCAGTATCATCACCATATAGCTTCATGCTTGAATCCATGGGTGTAGTCACGAGTCGACATCCAAGCATACGCGTATCACTTAGCAAGTTAGTGGCATATTTCCTCTAAGTCATCATAAGCTCTTGTTGATTTCTAGCAAATTCCAATCCCATAAAGTATCAAAGATCTCCAAGAACCTTGGTAACAAATTCACAACCTAGAAATTCTTTTGTCGTTTGTATTCCATGCATATCATCTCTTGTAATAAGTATATCATCAACATACACCATAATAGTAGTCATACCTCTAGAGGTTCTTTGTACGAATAGAGAATGATATGCAGTCGACCATTTGAACCCATGCTTCTCAAACAAATCTGAGAACTTACGAAACCAATCTCTCGAGCTCTGCTTAAGGCCATAGATTGACGAGCGACTGGAAAGAATGTAACAAGATAATCCACCGCGTACATCTGAGTAAACCCAAATGCAACTAGTCAAGCCTTGTATCGATCAATGCTCCCATCTGCACTCTGCTTCACGGTAAATATCCATTTGCAACTCACTATCGACGCCCCAATGCGGGATGGGACAAGGCTCCAAGTACCTCTCGACTGAAGGGCTACCATCTCTTCCTCCATAGCTAGATGCCATCTACTATGCATCAATGCCTCCTGGTATGCCCACGAAGGACAAAGCAACATCAAACTTCCCGAAGTCATTCGTCAATCACTCAAAGGTGACATAAGAAGCAATCGGATATGAGGCACGGGATTGCTTTTGCTTTCTAAGAGCAATAGGTAAATCGAGTTATGCATCGTCTCTGCCACTGGCCTGATTTTCCTCCTCCTGAAGTAACCCATGTTGAGAAACACCATCAGACCCATCATTAGAAGTAATTTTTTCAGAATAAACCTAGGGCAAGATGGATGATGGACCACGATCATGACCAGGAGTTGGCCGTCGACTGTAGTGATGTGATAGAGGTGGATCCAGGACAATGGGAGGAGGTAAGGCTGGTGGAGATGATGGAGGAGTTGGTGGTGGATTTGGTGATGAAGGTGGTGGGTGCAAGAGTGGAAGTGGAATATAGACCTCATCATCTGAATCTAAAGGTGTCAACCTATCACCTGTAGGAGAAAAGTACATGACAGACTCAAAAAATGTGACATATGCACTAACATAATACCTCCTGTGTAACGGATCATAGCAACGATAACCCTTTTAAGTCCTAGAATACCCGACAAAATACATTTGAAAGCCCTAAGGGAGAGCTTGTCAATCCCTGGAGACAACCAATGGACAAACGCAACAAATCCAAAAATGAGGGGTAAGAGAGAACAACTCCTTGTCAGGAAAACAACAGAAAAAGATATCCTCTCTCCCAACATCGACGAGGGCATACGGTTAATGAGATAACAAGCTGTGAGAATTGCATCAGCCCCAAAATGAATGTGGTGCACAGCTCTAGACGAGAAGGGTCGAGTGATATCACGAAGGTGATGGTAATTTCTTTCTGCAACACCAGTTTGTTGAGATGTGTAAGCGCAAGATGTTTAATGAAGTATGCCATGAGATGAGAAGAAATGAGAGAGTACATGAGTACATAATTCAAGAGCATTATCAATCCTTATAATTTTGACATTGGTGGAAAAATTTTATACACTTCTTTACTGGAATTCATAATAACAATAGAATTCATAATAACAATGTCTGCTACCGATTTATTTTTCAACAAGAAAAACCAAGACAGACAACTAAAATCATCCACAACAACTAAATAAAACTTGTCTCTTGATGATTGAGAGCACGACTTGGACCCCTAATGTCTACATGGAAAAACTCAAAAAGGGAGCTACTGCTCTGACTCTGACGACTTCGAAAGATAGACCAATGGTGCTTCCCTAACTGACATGCTTCACAATTGAACAACAAGCGAGATGAAATCTGTGGAAGGACTTGATGCAGTTTCTTAAGTGGAAGATGATGGAAGCACATATGCATAAGAAAGAAAAGACATGTCCATCAGAATGGAAGGATAGTCTAGCATATGGTGTTTGGACCAATCGAAAGAGCCAGCCTAGCTCACGACCACAACCAATCACTCTGCCCATGAGAATATCTTGAAACACAAGAGATGATGGGTCAAATATCGCTCGATGATATGAATCCTTAGTAATCTGACTAATTACAGTAAATTAATGGAGAAATTAGGAGCATGCAACACATTCTGCAATCGCAAAGATGACGTCAAGTTGATCTCCCCATGTCCCGTGATTGAGGAATGAATCCCATATGCTATGACCATGGTCTTTCTTGGAGGAACCTGCATGTAGACTATGAGTTGATTTCTATCTCCACACAAATGATGTGTTGCATTGGAATCTATAATCCATTCTGAGATATCTGAACCATGATGAGAAGCATGATTTCAGATTTCGCGAAATTTCGGTGAAATTTCGTCTTCGACAAGGAACCGAAATCTCGAGCGAAATGACGATATGAGGGCAGTTTTCGATCACTTCTTTATAAATGGTGGTCGATATGGGCAATATGTCGTCGAAATTTCGTCGAAATTTCAACGAAATATCGTATCGAGAGGGTATCGATACGATATCCGAAATCGATATTTAAACCCTTGATGAGAAGTAGAGGTATGAGCACTACCTGAGGTACTAACTCCCGCAGTAGCTGCAATATATGAACAACTCTCTGAAGCAAGTGAATGAGTGCTAGCTTGGTATATGATATCTCTTAGTCGAGACACAATCTCATTATATCTATGATCAGACGCGGGTAGAGCGTCATAAATGTTGAGTATGATCTACTACGCGAGCAGATGCTGGGTAACCATGCTTGGAATAGCAAGTATCCTTTGTATGACGAGATCGATAACAATAGGTACAAGGTGGTCCATGACCACGTCCACCCCTACCATGTGGTCCCCGTCTACAGAACTGAGATGGACCACCTCTTCCACGAGAGGCCGCCATAGCAGAGGAATATGGTACAAGTGCAGGGCTTGAGATATTGATCCAGCTCAATCTACGGAAGGCCTCCTCCATGGGAGGAAAGGTAGCATATGCTAGAATCTAAGAAGAAGCGGCCTCATACTGTGAATCAAGGGAGGCCAAAAAATCACCAACCATCGTGGCATTCTGATATGACTTCAACTACTCTAGAGTATACGTAAGGGGCTTGAAGTAGTGAAGTTTCTCAAACATTCCTCGTAAGGCATTGTAGTGAGCATGCATGGGTCAACCATTCTACTTTATAGTGAAGATGTCATGCTGAAGCTGTAGAATTTTTGTCTCATTCTTGGCATGTGAATACGTGGCAGCAAGAATATCCACATGGCTTTGGCAGTGGGTTGATGCAAGGCATCGTTTGCAATATCAGGTATCAAAGTACCAGACAATCAGACTTGAGCATATGCCTCATCTACCTCCCATGAGACATACAACCCTATCTTCTTTGTCTGCTTTTCCTCGGTAAGAATATGCTTCTTACACATTGACTTCATTAGGCTCATGAACTGCATGGCCCACAATTCGTTGTTCGACATATCCTTCTTTACTATAGGTGCAGGACCTCTGAAGGCATTTGTAGTGGAGATATCTACCGTTCTTTCGATTATGACGACTAGAGAAGACTAGGGTTGGAAAGTAAACATGCTATTGTCTACACTGACATGACGAGATTTGAATGCATGACTAGAGTTATTTAGTGATCTAAGAACTTGGATGAACTCAATTTTCAATATATATATAGGTCAACAACTAACAGTACCAACGATATGTTCGATATGACCGATATGTGCAATATAAGGATCATAGTCTTCACAGATGATTTATATGTGTCATCTAAGTGTATATTTGAAAGTTATTTAATGTTATAACTTATAAGAACTTGAATGGAATCCATTTCCAATATCGATAGGTCAGACATAAACATTAACAACAGTATGTTCGATATGACCAATATGTGCGAATGAACTATAAATGACCAATATGTGTGACAAAAGTGTTTATTTGTAAGTTATGTGTTGTTTTAAAAATGATAAAAAATAGCTTTTTTGAGCCATTTTCGACATTTCCACTGATATCGTTGATATATCGATGATCTTTCCTGATATATCCATTTTCAGGAGGACCGAAACAATATCGATACAGCCTTCCTTAGCATGTGTAGACTCAAGCAACCAATCCCATCAAGTAGGAGTCGATGACTACAGAGGTGTGACCCCTAGAAAAAGAGAGGCGGTGGCAGAAGGCATTCCCTAGAGAAAGGGGTCGACAGCATCACTTAGAGAGAAGAGATGCAGCAGAACCCCTAGAGAGAGAGGGCGACGGCGGCACCCCTAGAGAAAGGGGTTGACGATGACACTGCTAGAGAAAGAGGGCAGTGGTGGGGCTAAGGTTAGGATTTGTGGGGGTATGAGAGCTCCTATCTAGGACCACCGCTTATATATGAGAAATGAGAAACTTATTTATTCCTTGAGCCCTACACTCTCTTATATAGGGAGAGACCTATGGGAAAATACAAAAAGCAGACAGAGAGAAAAGGAAAAGATAAGTACAAAAACATAAAATATATCAATACAAATATCATTGACAAAAAATAATTTAATACATTAGTATGGACAAAAAACGTTTAACACGTTATGATTACCAATGCAAGTTAAAGCAAGACAAGATAAATCCCATATACAGAAAATTATTGAAATTAATATTATTATAAAAATAATGGGAATATCAAAAAAATAACTTAACAAGATAAAATCACTCTATTAATCCTAAGAATCTTCAATATCTGAAAACTAAAACCATAAAACACATTGAATACTCAAATAATGTATGATGTAAATATCTAGAATAGTGACATATGTTTAAAATAGAACTGTTGTAATATATAGTGTACAATAACATATAGTTGGCTAATTTTAATATATGCAAAACGTTAAAAAAAATGTCTAACGTAGCAATTCACAATATTTTAATATAGCCACCTACCTCAATAACGTAATTACGTTAACACCTATTTAATAACTACATATTCTTATGTTGTACAATAACATATTTTAATACTTTAACATGTGCAAAACAGTAACATTATTTAATGGTAGTTGTAACAACACACGATATTTTAATATAGTTGCTATTTTAGATGATGATGATAATACAATCCATAGACTAAAATATATTGAATAACTATAGCCATATAATGTATGGTAACATATATTTTAACATTTTTATATATGCAAAAAAATAATTTATTATAAGGGTTGATGTAGCAACTCACAATATTTTAATAGTTATTAATATAAATAACGACACAATACATACATTCATGGCCTCAAATTTCAGCGAAATTCGGTCGAATTTCCGTCGAATATCGATATCCAGTCGAAACCGAAATTCGACCGAAATGACCGAAACATGGGGGTCCTAGTACAAAAAATGACCGAAATGACCGAAATTCCGATCAAAATTCCAACAAAATTTTGTTTTGGTCGAAACCGACATTTAGAGCCTTGCATACATTAATATTTTTTAAAACGTGGCATATACATTAACATATATTTAATAACTATGCAATATACCACTGTAATATATGGTATAGTTTATATATTATATTAATGTTATAAAAAATAGAGTTATTTACACTCATAACCCTGAGTAGATTCGTAATTACCCCCTTGAACCCTCGATAATTCGTAATTACATAAGTAACCCCAAATAAGTGCTATGTCCAACATCCATAACCTTCCGTTATTTTAGCTAGTTAACTCAACCATACCTAAAGTTAATCTAACCAATCATAGATCTAACAGTTAAAATTAAAAGAAAAAAAAGAAAAAGAAAAAAACTCATCTTCCTCCTCTGACACCCCTCCCCCCTCCCACCCATTCCGTCGACCACCATCTCCCTCGACCTCCGTCTCCACCAGCCCCAGCCTCCAGCAGCACCCCCCATCGGCCTCCGACTCCCAATACCCCCACCTCCCCTCCTCATCCAGCCCCCTCCCCTTCGACCTCTGCCACCCAGCACCACCCCCCTCCCCTTCAACCTCCGCCACCCAGAGCCACCCCCTCCCCTCCGACCTCCGCCACCCAGTGCCATAGCCACTGGCATCCCCCTCCTATCGAACTTCTTATAGTAGCCGGTATGATGCGTGAAGGCGCACGGAGAACCGTACCACAACGGAGACGATGAGCAGTATGTAGTGGCAATCGTCGCCTCATTGCTATATTCGGTGACAACCCATTCTCAGGCCTCTATTTGATGGGCTATTCGGTCTCAACTTTGCGCTCGACAACTAGTGTACGCCATATAGTTCGGATAGCCAATGTATCCGCTTCCTAAGCCGTCACACCCTCCAGGTGGAGAAGAAGATCGATCCGTCACACGAGCCCGCCACATCGGAATTGGAGAGCTTGGATGGTGGGGGAGGGGTAGTATTGGGTGTGGCTCCACCTTGGATTGGACTGGGGCCTGAATCCAATGTCGATCTCGACGATCTTGACATCAGCTTTGTCAGTTGGTGTCGGCATGTATCATGTCCGACCAGAGAGGTTGCCCTGGGTGTCCCACTAACGCTGCTCCATTCACTGGTCCAGCCACTTCCAGCTAAGAGATTGCAGCATGTTGGTGTCCATCATCATGCCGTCGGCGGCACGTGTAGCGGCCCTCTGCATCACACACTCATTTTGGTGGATAGATCTCCAGTCGTGACGAAGGAATGGGTGGGAGGGAATGGGTGGATGCTGGGAGGGCAAGGAGAAAAAGGAGAAAAAAAAAGAAGATAAGAGAGAGAGAGAGAGAGAGAAATGGCATGATTTGCAAATATGAATGATCAGTAAGGGCAATTTTATCTTTTTTTAAAAGAAATTGTCATAAATAAGGGACATCTCAAATGGAACATAACACGGGGTTATGTCATGCAAGAGTTAAGCATTATTCAGGGTTACTCATGTAATTACGAATTATCGAGGGTTCTTGGGGTAATTACGAAACTACCCAGGGTTATGATGTAAATATTCCAAAAATATATTTGAATATTCAATACTATACAGATTTTACAGTGCAAATATTGTATATAAAGTTATGTAAAATGTTATATATATAATGATTATACATTTACTAGAATGGTTTTGTGACTTTCAATATTTGGAACTATTTGGAAAATCAGCACGTTCATGTATAATAGGAATGGCTATGGGAAGTCGATATGACATGGCTGCTTTTGAAGAAAGACCTTATAGAAAAGATATCATGTGGAAGTAAAATTATTTTAAAGACCAAAAATAACCAAACTTCGTTGCATGCGTGTTTTGTGAGAAGATCACCAAAGGTGGAACTTACAGGGCCAAACATCATCAACTGGGATCATTAAAGAATGTCATATCATAAAAGAAATTTCCTTCAGAGGTAAAAGAAGAATTACATGCATATATGAATCAAAAGAAGTCTCACAAAGATTCAAATGAAGGCAAGATCTTTGACGTGGATGACATTGACTTTGATGATGATGACATTAGCAAAAAAATTGATATTACGACTGGGAAAAGTATTTGTCCAAGTACATTGTTGCAATATTCGATCAAATGGAGCGAATATTGACTGAATATTCTTATTCGATGGGGTGACCGAATAGAATATTGCTATTCGATCAATATTATGTCCATCCCCAATATTCAACCCGAATATTCACATATCTATTGCAATAGATTTCTGATTTTTTTATTTTATATTTTTTAAATGTTCACATTTATCACAGTATCACAACAATGTTAGAGCTTCATATATGTAACGTGTTAATTGGTACTTTTATCTTGGACTCTTATTGATTAGTAACCACATATATATAAATATAACAATATGTATATTAGATATAATTTTTATATTCAAACTAATTAAATATACAAAATCGAATAACTTTATTCAGTGACCCCTCCGGCTGAATATTGAAGACTGACTTCTGTAACACTGTCCAAGTAGCATGAATAATGCACTCACAACCAACTAAAAGCGACAAAGGACCTATGGATCCATTTGTAATAAAAAAGGGGCAATAGGGAAAAAAGCTCCTAGAGACAAACTTCCATTTTGGATGCTTATAACAAGGAGATGAGACCCATAACCATTCCATAAATTGTCTGCTTCTCCTATCGTGCGTGTATACCATTTAATGCTGCGAAGATATAATGCTTAAGGACATTACCCAAGCTATTGGGTTGTATGGCCCTAATTTGAAGCCACCCCTGTACCATGAGCTGCGAGTCTCGATACTTCACATAGAGAAGTAATATGCATCTGAATTGATGGTCAAGCACACAAATACTTGGGTAAAGTGTGCATGCACCATTATGTCGGATGCTTGGATGGAGAAAATAAATAGAAACAAACTCAGCTTTAGGATGAATTCTTCCACGAGCATAATGTTTGTGGGATCAATTGATGCATCTACATATGCGAAGACAAGAAAGAAAATATAGGAGCTTCTTGACATATTTGTGGAGCAAATTAGAGAGAAAAATGTGGTTGCAAGTCAAAACTGGAAGCAACTATGGCTTAGCATTTATATAATTATTTATATTGACTATCGTCATTGATATAGTTTTAGATTCTAAGTTATTTCATCATTGCATTTCTATATAGGAAAATAGTGGAGATCTTTTGGAAGTTCGGCTCCAAATTTGCGACATCTAGCTATGAAGATTTTGAGTTTGGCATGTAACTCCTCATGATGTCAATGCAATTGGAGTGTATGCGAGCAAGCTAGTTACTTTATGTTTTGTAAAACTTAGGACTCTTTAATTTAACACTAGTACTTACCAAAATGTTTACAGATGCATTTGAAGAAAAGAAACCAATTGAAACATCAAATGTTGCATGATTTTGTATATATCAAATACAAACAAGCTTTGAAGGATCGATATGACTTATGAGACAATTGATCCAATTGATCTCAGTGAAATTGATGATGCCAATAAGTAGTTGTTGCATGAACTGGAGCCAAATGACGCAAGTGAAGATTTTGTCTTCAAAGATGATATATTAACATGGGGAGATGTGGCAAGGATAATTGAAGTTATAGAGCCAAATTGCCCAGACTAGCACGCAAGCCCCCCCCCCACACACAGAAACCAACAAAGTTCTACCAATCGAGGCCCAAAAAGAATCCTTATCGCTCAACTGAACCCCCAGGATAGCCACATTTCGCCACATGTCAGAAGAACCAGTGCACTGAAAGTGGTCCACATCCTTTATCGCTCCACCACACCTCCGCATCGCTCATCAACTCTAAGAAGAAGCCTGGCTCACCTTGTACAAGTCATAACTTGCTCTCTTATCAACAGCCACAAGAACACCTTAACCACCAATGGGATCTTCCAAACCCAGATCAAAGCACGATCCCGAGAAGCATATGTTCCTAGCATTCAACTATTACAAATTTCAAGTTTTAACATTTTATTTGTGTTTGAACGATTTTCCATGCATGATATTTCTGCAATTGTGTGACATTTATAGAATATAATTTTTTTCTGATGAGTTAAGCACAAATATACACACAATATATTTTTAGAGCCTTGCTTGTCTCAAGCAAGTGGCTAGCGTCTAAGGCAATTCGACTTGGACCTAAGAGCTCCTCACGCCTTAGAAAACACTGGTCACTTTATCTCTCAAAATTTCTTCTCAATTTACATTGTTTTGGAGGAATAGAGGGAACCAAGGGTTTCTATTCAGAGGCAACTTATCCACATGCATTGCCAATGTAATCATTTTAACCTTTAATATGCTAATTACTATGTTAGTTAGTGGTTAATCTATGACGATCCAATGACCCAAACATACAATTTTCAAAACTGAATTCATTTTTTGTATCAATATACTTTCCTAAAACGGGTACTCTTCTAACTATATGTACAACAACTAACTAAAAACGACATATAAAATAGCATATTGACAGTTAAGGGGTCGTTCATCAGGAACTAGCATAAAATCCCTATTGAACAAATTAGTGTGGCATGCCAATCTCATTCTATTTCGGATTGAATCCACTAAAATTACCCGGCAACAAAGAACAGTGCCAAAAGTTTTTGCAGTTTACTAATATTGGATATTGAGTCGGCTCATTCCTCGAAGAACCATTTAAATAATGGCCTTACAAGGTTTTCAAAAAAAAGTGAACTTGTAGGTGGTAAGATGGAAAAAGCTACTGGAATGCATAGCAAATAGACAATAACTTTTTAGAAGGAACCAAAAGATGACAATGAAGCAAAAAAGAGGGTGTAACCTTTTTCGAATGTTGTCTGAAGAACTAATGGAGTCTCTTCTAACAAAGGTATTTATAATATCATCAACTTCCTGCCTTGATAATTCATTGATATCTTGAATCTGTTGAGACAAGCATTAAAAACAAAGAACCCATGATAGGAGAAATAAAAGAAAGCAAAGAAGCATCTCTACCTTGCCGAGCAACAAAGATTTTACTTCCAAAGCCCTTTCCAATGTTTCCAACGACGATACAAGAAGGCAAACAACTAAGAGCAATGTAGGCTGTATATCGCCAGCAGCATTTACTCCCCCATCTGATATATCAGCGACCTGTAGATTCACCGAGCTGTCATCTCAGATGGTCTCAAAGAACCTCGGTGGAGGCAACACATTTCACACACTATACTAAGCTTCTGGCATGCTCGCTTTACAGAATTATTCGATTAAGCCAGGCACCGCCATCCAGAGTAAAGAGGAACACCATGAATTATACGGAGTTTGACTGCATGTAGTTAATTGAGGCTCTAATATCACGAAAACGATCAAGGAAACAAGTTTTTTGTGATGCAATCGGTTGCCTCCAGACCTTTTCATGTTATGATCCTACAGTGAATGCAGAGCAAAGACTAACATCTTGGTCGGGAATAAGCACCAACATATGTATTCTCTATCATTTTCATTCCAGTGTCAGGAAGTTAACAACATTGCAATGTTCGAACACTCAAAATCAACGTAACTTATCCTCTCATGAAAGACAAGGTTGCCTATTACTAACAACAATTGTGTACAACCTATCACATAGAAAATCATAATGTATACTGGAAACCATTTGGTGAAATTGTGTGCACGTTGGAGCTCATAATAGATGTATGGTTACCAATTTCCCTTCAGTGGAAATATTGCAAATGATGTAGCCATAAAACAGTCAGCCTTAATGTCCTTTGTCCTCTTATTAAACACAAGGTTGGTTATAATATAAGTAGCAGATCTATTGTCGCAGATCTATTGTCGCAATATATAAGAACAATAAAAATATTCTAGACATCAATATGAGGGAAAAATAGATCTTTCATCTACAATAAAGCTAACATAATCTGCATTAAAATAGGCAGAAGATTTACATGTATATTCTCCTTGAAGTATTGCAATCTTTTGAGAGGAGTTATTCATATACATGACAATAAGACTAACATTATGGTGATGACTATAATGGCGCGTGTTGATAAACTGCCTAACACGGCTAACAACGTAACTAATGTCATTTCTCAGAAAAAGCATAACTGACGTTGGAGTTAGTAATTGACAAGTACAAGAGTTCCCTAGCAATGCTCTTACATCATATAAAACCCACAAACGGTTAGGTATTACATTTATAAAAACATTTTTAGAAATAGATGATGTTGAGAGTTATTTATATTTATCTATTTCTTATTTCTTTCTTATGTAATTTGCTTTCTAGGATTTTCTGCTCTCTACATAAGTAAGCCCGATGGCCTCGTAAATAATCAAGTCATTCATTTCTATCCAACATGGTATCAAAGCGATAATCCCAGACGTGGTCCCTGAGCCTCATTGTCTGGCCTCCACCCACGATTGTAACCGCAATCCACACGCAACCCCAGGGTGTGCCTCCCCTCTCGACATGTGTTGCAAGACTCTCTAGCCACCATTGCACATGTGCGACCTCATCTCTTCGCTGTCAGCGGCTATAGTGGGCCACCAGCAGTAGTTATAGGTCCCTCCCGCACCCCTACAGCCCTTCGCACCACCGCCAATTACCCCAGCTGCAACCACACAGCACCCTTGCTGCTGCCAGCGACATCGTGCCTCATTGTGATTGCCGCCAAGCTTGTCGTACGTCTCCGATAAACCTGATTTTAGCCTTTTCAAGGTGACTTAAGACCTCTAAAACCAACCAACCTGCCCTAGAGCATCTTGATGGGAACAGAAGTGTTCAATGTTTGCAAAAACAACCAATTGCCTTCATGATCGTGCAGAAAAATTCAAATCATTCTACAACCCTAGTTACGCCTCTCTGAGAATCCTTCGTTTGTCATGTCAGAAAACAAGGTTGATGTATCCCCCTCTAGGCGTTCAAAGGCGTGGCGTCCACTATAAAGATGGATGGGACAAACTAGAACTATAGGAGCCATGCAGTTCATGAGTACCATAAAGAGAAACAAGGAATACATCCACGCACAGCCTGAGCCAATCCAAAAGGCCAACGCCAATGAATAATGGAAGCAAGATAATGTATGGACGCTTGTTTGGCTATATAATGCTCTTATTAAAGAGATAACCAATGACATTCTCCATTATCCCACTGCTAAGGCATGGTGGGACGATCTCGTCGTAATATACTCCAAGGTGAGGAATGAGGTGAAAATTCTGCATATTCAGTAAGACATCTTTACAACCAAATAAGATGGTCAACCTCTCCATGTATTCTACTCCTAGCTCAAGGGGTATGCATTGTTTTTGGGTTGGATATGTACCCAACCCGAACCATGTGGGTTGATCCTAAAAACGTTTGATATCCAATATACCTTAATGGGTCGGGAAACCGATGTGATGTAACCCTTCAAATTCTAGGCACTGACCCAATTGTCAATGGACACCCATGGGTTGCCATATGAATGTCCATGTTTGCCATCCCACTATACCATTTCCTTCTTTGCGCTAGCTGAAATCCACAACGCACCGTCCCATGGCATCGAAAACATGGCTGCTATCCCAACTGTCGAAGCATAATCGTTGCCTCCCAACCCTCAATGCCTCCACCACCACCAATCCCTCGCATCAACCTCCCTCGTTCCTCCATCTCATCGTCGCCTACATCACCATCGATCCATCACCTCCGCCTCCCCCATTCCACCACCCCCTCACAACATTCACTATCGTTATACTTATCGCACTCGAAGTCGTCAGGTCAATTCTGGGGTGTTAATTCTATATAATGAGGTTCATGGATTGTTAATATGGATTCAACATCAATTGTGGGTTGTTAATGTATATAATGTGATGTGCAATTGTGTTAGAAAATTAAGAATGCCGAAGCGTAATAACATAGATACATAATAAATAATAAGAACATCGAGATTTACATGGAACCCTACCCCGTAAGGAGTGGGATTAAACCATGATAGAAATATCAAAGAGTTGATTCTTCTATTGAAGTTTCTCTCATCTGATACAATGGGTCAGGGGCTTCTTATATAGCCCCCACACAGTGTCCAAGTCCCACCATCGATACATGTAGGACTAAACCACTAGATGTTGGTAATTGAACATTGGATAGATCAAATTACCCATTTATACATGAGTGATGCATATACTCCAACACTCCCTCTCAAGCGGGAGCATTCGATGCTTAGCTTGGACAAACAGAAAGAAATCTCAAACTCATAATACAAGACACTACCGACAATATCAACTAAGCGCAAACACAATTGTCGGTTGTTGTCGATGATTTAGCTTCTCATGTCGGGCAGGTGAGAACGGACAAACATGCTGGAGTGTGAGTCGAACTGTATCCCCTCGTCGGAGAACATGTGCTTTGTACTACACCATCAGATTCAACAAAACTGAAAAAAGTCTCCTCGTCAAAGTACTCTGGCTCACCACAATCATGTAGACAAATGCTCCATCTTGGAAGGGCCAAACTAAAAATGCCATGGAGGCATCCTCGTCGGAGTCCGCGGTCGCTGGAGAATGGAGTCTGAAAGTCTCCTCGTCCGAGAACTGCGTCTCAACCATACTGGCTCAGAGTATGAGATCTCTACTCTGGAGTCCCTATGAAACATCATGAAAACCCTACCTGACATGGCATAGGGAATGGAAACTCTACTATAGAGTCTCTATAGATCACAAGAAACTCTGAGACCAAAAACAAAGATGGATACCACACAACTGAAGATGGTAAACACATGTGTACAACATATTGAAGACTCAGAACCAATCTGAACGTCTAATTTGAATATGAACAGTAAAATCTAGAATCTGGTATGGAGAATCTGAATCTGAAATAGACCTATAACTCTGCACAGTACTCCCCCTTATTCACATACTTGTCGGAAAAACAATGACATCGACAAAGTTGGGAGAAGACAATAAAATGGGGAAAACAAAAACATTCTCGAAAAAAAATCTGCAGCTACTTCCGTATCTTTCTTTATATAGTTGTCTCTCTTTTTTCGTAAATAAGTTATTCCATTTTTCTGATGGAAGTGCTCGAGGAGGGGCGACGAGAAGCACAATGGCGGCGCGGCGACCAGTGCGGCGACCCTGTGGTTGCGACCTTCGAGAGTAGGACATGGGGCCACCTTTCTATCTACATCGATTAGGATTCCCACAATGGGAACCCATCTTTTGTCGCCGCCTGACGGTGGCTGCCTGGTGATGTGGACGGCGTCGTCTGGAAGGGATCCGGCCTGAGCTGCCTTGAGGGGCCTTCGTCGGGAGGTGTCGCGGCCTTCGCTGCCTGGAGGGTCTGAAACGAGGGCCTAGATGAGCTTTGTACGATCTGGGATGAAGCGGCTTTCAAGAGGTTCTAGTCGCCATGGCCAAGAGTAGATGGGTGCTCATGCCAAAAACACACCATCGTCTATGGATGCATCACTGGCGGTGGCACATAAATCAAAGAAGCACGATCTAGAATCCTTCGAGTGCAGAATGGAATTCCACACGGCAGCTTGACCTAGAATTAAACTTGAACTTGAACGGAGGGATCCATCAGAACTTGGGTTCTAGGAATCGTGAAACTGTTGAAATGATCGTTGAGTAAAAATTAGAGTTCCAATATAAATCCTAGAATATGGACTTTAACAATTCCAAATATAATAATCTTCACAACACCAAAATTAAATCTCGAAAAAAACTATAAAATACATCCTCGACAATCAAACATGCTCTACTACCATGTGAGAAAATGAAGAACGCGAAACTGTAATATAAGAGATATACAATAAAAAACGAACAAGATTTTATGTAAAACCCTACTCCGTGACGAGCGGGATGAAACCAAGGGAGAATGCCTCAAAGGGATGATTCTTCTATTGAAGTTTCTCCCATTTCGTACAATGGGTCTGGGGCTTCATATAAAGTCCCCACCAGGTCTCCAAGTCCCACAACTGGTACATGTAGGACTAACCATTGGATGTGGTAATTGGACCCTGGAAGGACGCCAACAAACTGCATATATTACCCTTGACTATTTGATGGCATTGTTTGTTATTGTGTGCAATCATTCTAATGTTAGTTGCAGTCCATCTTTGTAAAGGATTGGGGGCTTACAAATGTGGATTTGTACATGTGCAATCGTCTATTTTCTAAATAAAGTAACAGTTTTTTCTTTGATTGTAATTTGTTGGCATAGGTGTTATAAATCATAGGTGCTCATTAATGTTAAGAGTTGGGATCAAGCATCGAGGGACAGACTATAGTGACTTGTAATTTCTTGGATGGTGGGTGTGGATATGTTTATTTTATGTGCCTAAATATGATACATTTCATTTACTTTACTTTTTTCGGACATAGAGAAGCAAAATCTTTCGCATTAGTATGCATTAGGGCTTCATATTCCAATTAATAACAAGAGAATGACGAATATAAAGTTTACAATTGTTATTGTGTGTTACACCGAATGGAATGCTAAATTTTTATAACAAGAGGCTGTTTATAAGCTTTACTTTATTTTAGAATGTTGAATGTACAATTCTTTCTTTTAATTTTTTAAGTGTTACTGTATGTTGCACCACATACACCGAACAGCTTATCACTGCACAATATACAATTTTAACCTCCATCAATTCTCCATTAGTTTATTTATATTCATTTATATACATATATGCAGATATCCAGGAATATTTATTTTTAAAGAAATTTGAAGATGCTTTAAAATCTATTAGATTACATCAATTGTATTTTTATAGTGATATTAAATGGGGTATCCACGGTTACATATGATTCATTCACATAGTTTGGGTAACCAATAGAATCGGATACCTGCTGGAACGAATCGGGTTGGTCTGTGATCCGCTCGCTAATGATGGATCGGGATGGATCATTGACAAAACGGGTTGGATACCCACCCTACGCACACCCCTAGATGGCTCAAGGGCATGCTCGAGAAGCTTCATAGCTTCATGTCCCTGAACGCTACCATCGAGCAACAACTGTCATACAGGAACACCATGATGGCAGGCATGTTTCGAGTTTCACGTGATTCTTAGTATGATGATACTCGCAGCCAACTTTTCACATGTGCATCTATACATTTACAGCCCAAGGCGGAGACTTATAGTCAACTGAGCAGGATCATGGTACCTCATGTAGTTAGTATACCGATATCATCTACGATGTTCGTATCTAGAGATAGAGGGGGTTCACCACAATTAAGAGGACAGGATGACCGCAACAGAGGAGGTGGATGCTCCCATCAACAATATGTTGCCACTATTGCTGAGCAGATTATGCAAATTAACAATTACGCTGATCAGAAGTTCATTATGAGTATGAAACACTACAACACTGACCAGAGAAGTAGAGCGCCCTACAATGTGCCATTACATGATCAGTATGAAACGCCTTCCCCCCTCCCGCTCCAAAATGGCATTGTTTATCGAACATCACAACGATGATACAACCGCAATGGGATATGGCACGTCCTCATGCCCAAACCCACAAACTAAACGAATAGTTCTCCAGAAGGCGTTGCAGTCACTACGTGCAAGCCACATGATGTTGGTCTGATACCAAATCTCCTCAGAGAGCCGACATGAGAAAAATAGATGATCCACATCCTCCCTCCCCAAGCCACATCTATCACACATAACATCCTCCATCCCTAACAAACGCCCCCGACAGTCCTTGGTCAGAATCCTCCCAAACCTGACAAGACATAAGAAATCTTAATTCCCTTAGGCGCCCTGCATCGCCATATAATTCATGTGTCTACATGAATCTCCTCATGCACGTCCATCCCATCCTCCACCAGATAGCAATACACCTTCCGCACCGTAAATCTCCCATCTCCCCAGAGACAGTGATATCTACCTGAAGATAAAGACTCGCTTTGTAATAGCTCAATCCGCAAGGAAAGGAACTCCTCGAGCCTTTGATCCGACAACACAGATGAAAACAACGACGACCACGCTCCATGCCCCAAACCTATTGTCCTTGCACCTCCCTGTCAGTTGACAATCTCAGGAGACGTGGGTACCTTAGGCCAAGTGTCCCATCTCTCGATCCAATCATCCATCCAGAACCGAAACACCGCACCCTCCCCCAACACAAACCTCATCTTACCAGCAATCTCCGAAACATTCGCAACAATGCTCTTCCATAGGGAGGACGGAAGATGCCCTTAGACGACCTCTATCGACATAGTTACACCATAGATCTTCTTGATCAAACTGCAGACCAGGTCCTCCAATTTTCCCCCATATTCGCATCACCCATTTCTCCATGAACACCTTATTCATCTCAACCAGCCGCAGCACTCCTAATCCCCCCTTCTTCTTGGCCGATGTGACATTGCTTTAATCCGCCAAGTGTATCCCTCTCCCGTACGACAGTTCATCCGACCAAAAAAATCTCCTCATCAATGTCTCAATCTTATTACAGACCCCCGTCGGTAGCGATCTCGTGGAACAAAAGAAGATTGGAATAGCCGAGAGGACGTGATTCAGAAGCACCGACTTCCCTTTTTTGAAAGCATCGCCACCATCCACCCTGCCAACATCTTCTCCAGTCTTTCCAACAGGACCCTCTAATCCTCGCTCTTCAGCCTCCCCGCCACACCAAAGGTAGACCCAAGTATGTAATCGGAAAGGTCATCGTGGAGCAGCCGAGTACCTCAGTCACGCGGCATAGCTCATCCTCCGCAAGGCTAAAAGGAACGATAACCAAGTTCTACCTATTGATCCGTAGGCCGGAGATATCTCTAAAGATGCCCATGATGAGCGAGGATCGTTGTATCATGTCCTCTTCCTCCCCCAAGAACATTATTGTATCGTCCTCATATTGAAGAATTGGGATTGAGACGTCTTCCCTTGTATAGCTAGAACACCAATCATCATCAATCGGGAATGAGAAGTTCAACAATCTTGTCTTGCAACTAAAGGAGATTATGACTCCTTCCATGGACCCTAATAGAGACCCTTCAGTCCCATTTGTCCTTGCAACCATGCTGGCAACTCAACTACAACTTATCTACTAACTAGTTTTCGCATGGTTGATATTTGAGAGTGGACCATAAACTCTGGAGCATCTCAGCATCTACGTGGAGATAGAGTACAATTTACATCCCATATTCTGTAGTCATTGCCAGTGTTGCAGAAGACGGTATTCGGTATTCAGTCGGAGGGGTTACTGAATAGAGAATAATCGGTATTCGGGCGACTATTCGGAATTATTCGGTTTTGTATTTTTTAATATAAAAATTATTTATAATACATATATTCTTATATTTTTATACATATATGGTCATTATTTAACATGAATCCAAGATAAAAGGACCAATCAATATAATAGACATATAGAATTTGACATTTGTGTCGATACCATGGTAAAATGTAACCCATAAATATTGAAAATTGAAAATAAAAAAATAAAAATATGAATAGTCAAACTCCAGTCGGCCTCATAGTCGGGCCAGTCGGCTGAATAGTCGGTCGACTATTCGGTCGGGTAGACTATTGCCCGACTGGAGGTCTGTTCAGTCGGGTACCCCACCGCACCTCATAGTCGGACCGACTATTCGGGATAGTCGGCCGACTATTGCAACACTGGTCATTGCATATGTGATAAATTCTACTATCACACGTCATGGATAGATTCAATTAACATTGACCATGTATATATAAAATATGCTACACGCACCTGATTTTTTTATGAACTTATTATATATTGGTTGTATTACAAAGAATCTGAATTATCGAGCCATATCACCTCTTACATTTTAGGATATTCTCACTGGCATGGTAATTGGATGCGGTCGTGAGTAAGGGGGTCTCCAAAGACTGCTCCAGTCTCCTTATGTTGGTTGATCTACCATTCTAGATAGATTAGTCTCTATGTACATGTGACATCTTCAGTTTGGTCATCATCCTCTACAGAAGTTATGTAGAGTCCTCTCGTAGATTCCTTCTCAGACCACTTTTCAGTGTGAGGAATGCCAGCTTGGAAAGCATCATCATACCAATTTTCCTAACCGTCAAATTTGTAGGAGTAGTTCATTACAAGGTAAAAAAACACGACGCAATTCGAGGCGTTTTCCCAAAATATGAGGCGAGGCGTAAGCCTCAATTTTTATGAAAGAACAATTAAAACTAAAGCAAAATATACTGGAATAAATAACAACACAAAGTACTGCAATATATTGCCCAAAAGTTCGATACAAGGTACCAACTACAACTATGAATCTTCAAAGTACAAATACGATTGTGAAATTAGAAAAGAAAACATAAAGTAGGAAATAAAGTTTAACATAAGCATAAATCTAATATTGTCCATCATATTTACGTGATATCATCAAAAATCACTAATCATCGACACTGATGCAGTCGTCTCGCTCCTCAGCATTGTCGTTGTCCCCATCGTCGACACCGCTGCTACTACTCATTGGATCCTCATCAGAATCATCCATATAATTCAAATGAACATCATCATCGGCCTGAACATCGCTTCTGTTAGAGTTATTAGATTTACATTTATGTTTGTAACCCTTCGGGTTCCGTAACCTCATGTGACCTTTCGGGTTCCATAACCCTTTGTGACCCTTCGAGTTCCGTAACCCTGTGATCCTTCGGGTCTTGTAACCCTTGTACTCTCTAGGGTTTTCTCTCTATATAAGAGACCATGGCTCTATGGAATAAATATCTCATTCATTCCTTTTCTCAACATGGTATCAAAGCGACGATCCTAGACCGAAGCCTAATACCCTAAATCCGTCGTCGCCACCAGCCCTATCTCCGCCAACAAGGAGAGAGGGTTGGACCTCCTACATCACTCATGGATTCGATGGTCTCGCGCAAGGCAGTCCAAATTCCCATCAACACCAGCTGCCACCACCAGCGACACCTAAAGCGTCGTCCAAGGCTTTAGTAGCTCCAACCGCACCTCCTGCATCGCCGGTACCATCTAGAGCACCCCTTCCTACAACCCCTGCTTTACCATGGCTTGTTTCTCCCAACTTGATGTTACATATTCTTTAATCTATCAAGTATGGGAGAAAGGGGAAATTATAGATGATTCTTCTGGATGTCTACTACCTTACCACGACTGACAGACCAACACTCCAGACTACTACTCAGATCATCCGTCTTCACCGAGCATCAACTTCTTCATTAGGGAGTATACTTATTCTTTTACGATCCAACTACTCCTCTGCACAGGACTTCTTCTATAGCGATTCTTCTCCAGGCACGACAGAGATATGTTCCGGTGACCTGCCGGCACGACAAAGATACGTTCGAGTGACATGATATCGCAACGACTCTACAGGCATGGCAGAGATAAGTTCCGGTAACCTGAAAGCCGCAGACCCGTCCTCGAGCAAGGTCTTCTACCAGCAACGGACATATGTTCTTATGATGCATCGTGTGAAGATGTAGTGTATACTTTTTATTTTTGTTACAAGCTTTAGCTTTCTTAGCTCCAGCTTGAGAGGGAGTTTTAGAGTTATTAGATTTACATTTATGTTTATAACCCTTCGGGTTCCGTAACCTCCCGTGACCCTTCGGGTTGTGTGACCCTTCGAGTTCCGTAACCCCTGTGACCCTTCGAGTTCCGTAACCCTTGTACTCTCTAGGGTTTTCTCTCTATAAAAGAGACCCTAGCTTTATGGAATAAATATCTCACTCGTTCCTCTTCTCAACAGCTTCCATCTACATAATTGTAGAACTCTTCCTCCTCTTCAACAATAATTGGAGTTATTCCTTTACCTATTCAAGAAAGTAATATGCATAGTCATTTATTTGAAAGTTAATCGCAAAAGGCATCGAACATTCTTTTAATTTGTAATATTGTATTTCATCTTTGTCATATTTTTTCCCTTATTTTTTATTCGAGTGACTTGAGCTCCTTTACATCCTTCCTCCTCAAGAGGGACATCCTCAAGGGGTATGTTTGCATAAAGATCCTGATCATCCTAATAGGCCTCGACATTTTGAGCTTCTGAAATCCATTCATCACTGGAGTTAATGTCTTCCAATTATAAAGGATCTTCTATTGTTTCTTCATTAATTCTCTATGTTTCAATTTGAGATTGAACATGATGTAAACCAAATCATCGAGCTTCACTTGTAATAAGTGATTTCTTCTTTTTGTATGGACCTATATAGACATACGTAAGGTATAAACGTTTAACACGAAAAAAACATTATCATAAAAATATATGATGCTTTAACCACTTACTTGATTGAATAAGCTCCAATTATAATAATACCCAAAAGTGCTATAAGTCAAGCTCAATACCCTAATAGCAAATGCTACCAATTCAAGTGTTTCATCTCCAAACAACATCCACCAATCCGTTGATAATGGTCAACACGTTTTAGCAACGATGTTAAATTATAAGCCTGAACATGATGTAAACCAAATCATTGAGCTTCTGAAATTCATTCGTCAATGGAGTTAATGTCTTCCAATTATAAAGGATCTTCTATTGTTTCTTCCTTAATTCTCTATGTTTCAATTTGAGATTGAACATGATGTAAACCAAATCATTGAGCTTCGCTTGTAATAAGTGATTTCTTCTTTTTGTATGGACCTATATAGACATACGTAAGGTATAAACGTTTAACAAGAAAAAAACACTATCTTAAAAATATATGATGCTTTAACCACTTACTTGATTGAATAAGCTCCAATTACAATCATACCCAGAAGTGCTACAAGTCAAGCTCAATACCCTAATAGCAAATGCTACCAATTCAGGTGTTTCATCTCCAAACAAAATCCACCAATCCGTTGACAATGGTCAACACGTTTTAGCAACGATGTTAAATTATAAGCAAAACTCTTTAAATTTATGTATATTACTCACCAGGACTTCTTGTTTTCCATGAATTACAGCATTTTCCCATCAAAAAAATCCTCCGGCATGCAAAAAAGAATCAAGTTGCAAGTCTTCTTTTACCCTCATAGCTTGATCAACGATCAATCCGTCCATGCACGAAAACAATCCCATTTTGACCTCCAAGTGATTAGAGAATGTCGGTTCATAATGAAAGTAGGGAGTGACGAAAAAAGCAGTAGCATGTAAAGGCATGTGTAGTTGATGATCCCAATGACTATCCAGAATATCCCAAATAATCTTATATTTGGTCTCGGGATTTTCTAGATTTCGAGCTATCTCTTCTTTGGCACTGTCCATGGCTTCATAAAATCCCATCGGTAGATATTTTTCAGAATCCACCAACCTGAAAACGATGACCAAAGGTTTGTGGTATCGAGAACATATGCAATACCATGCCAAAATGGCCTACTCTTCACAACTATGTTCAACACACTTTGCCCCAAGGGTCGATTCACATAGGAATTGTTCTTCCAAGGTCTTGAAGTAAAGAAGGATTCAAGTGAATCCTTGGCTCTAATCAAGCTTTTTCTTTGCTTTAGAGGCAATTTAAGGATATCCTTCAACATTAAATCTATGCAACGTGTTGCATGAGATGTCCAATAAAGATTCCTCCTTTTTCTCCATCAACATTTGCCAAGCTGGTTTATAAGCTAATACATTACTTGTTATCACTTCCACAACATTCTTTTCTCTAACATCCTCAACAACTTCATCCAACACTTCAAAAAGCATTCTGGCATCCTTAACTTGATCTCATGCATCAATTGACTTCGAGAAGTAAGTGCCTTTGGGATTATTCACCAAAAAAGTAATCAATGTGCATCATTTCGTGTCAATCCAACCGTCGAACACGATGCAACAACCGGTGGCAATCCAAGAAGCCTTTGCCTCATCAACAAGAGTGGTTATGGCCTGCTTCTCTTCTTTCAAAATCCAAGTTCGTAGTTCATTCATGGTTGGTGGTTTAAAACCCCTTCCATACCCGCATACATCAATCATCATCGTCAGATAAAGACTATTGGCTATGATGAATAACATTGAATTCTCAAAAAAATCTCTCAATGCTCTTACAATTCCTCCTTCTCTCATCTTTTTTCCAGCTTGCATTCAAAGTGAGTTGTGTGAGAGGATCCGAAGTACATGCACCCCTACTTCCTTGTGGAATAAAAAATCCATCAATCTACGAGTTTGCTTGATACTTCTAGAATCTGTCGGTGTTTTTTGTCACGGTTGATTTTCATCACCTCCCGATGGCCATTGCATCCCAACTCGACAAACTTCATCTATTTCTTCAAATCTTCTTCGCTTCTCATTACCCTACCTTTCCATGAACATCTTCATCTCTTGTTGAACCTCAATGGGAACACTTGTAAAAACTCTCACATTCTTCTGTGTCTTTAAAAGATGGTCTTTTAGTTGCTTCACCCCACCGGTGATCTTCATCAAACAAAAATTAAACTCATATGCATAGTCTTTCCCTTTGTGATGCCCGTCCATTTCAAGTTCTCGGCAGTATCTTCATCTGGGATATGATCGCCCCCCACTTTTGCCTTTCCTTCACATATCTACAAGTTATACAATAACATACGTATATACTTACAGTACAAGATAACCACACATGTAATCTTTCACCATGAATCAGAATGTAACCAAAAAATAGAACTCATAAAGAAGAACACATCAAAAAACCCTCAAAAAATATAATGAAACCCTCGAACATAATGAAACCATCCAATAAAAAAACCCATAAAGAAAAAACACATCAAGGAAAACATCAAAAAAACAAGAAAAAAACCAAAAAATACCACGTTTAACTGTTGGAGGCGAAGGCGGCGCATGCCTTCTCGATGACCCATGCAGGTGGTTCGGCGGCGGAGGCAACAGAGGCGTGGTGCATCCTGTTGGGTGGTGATGGCCCTAGGTTCCTTGTGAACATGTAGGTTGCAGAGATCCTCCAGAGGCGAGGCGAAGAGTTTCATTTCTGTTGAACATAACAAAACCCCCGACTCTCCCTATTTTTAGAAATATGAGAGGCCATGTGCCTTGCACGTGATCGAAAAAATAGAAAAAATGTTGGGCTTATGCCGTAGCCTCACCTCGAGCACCTAAGGAGAAGCTGAGGCATAAAACCCCATCCAAACATAAGGCGTGCACCTAGGGGTGCCTTTGGCCCACATAGCCTCAAGATGTATGCCTTTGAGCCTTGAAGCTCCGCTTTTCAAAATAATGGTTCTTTATTTCAAATAGTTGTGTCGCAAAGACTGCAAAGGAATACCATGAAAGAGTTTGACAACCCAACATCGTTTGTTAGTCATGGATGCACAAATAAAAGGGTTGTTAAAGAAAATAAGGGTTTCCAGGATCACTAGAACTAGACGGTGGAATCTTCAACTGAAGCAATCAAGCTTGCGGGAGAAGGTTTTAGAAGACTAATCTTTGGACTTGTAGCGGAAGTGCAAACGAGATATGGGAGGCTATAGCATCTTGTATCCAAAGGGTAGCCAAAGAGATGCTATCATGCTAGACGAGTCAATGCGAGAAGCTCCAAGCCAAAAGGAGGCTTGGTAGTGGAGTGGAGGGGTGCAAGAGAAGCTCAAAATTAAAAGAGCATACTTTAAAGCTATGTCTAAGGATAGAACAGAGGAAACTGTCACAAACTACAAAATAGCGAAGAATGAAGCAAAGAAGGTTGTAAGCGAAGCCAAGTCAAAAGCTTACGAAGTATTGTACAAAAATCTCGACTCTAATGAGGGATAGAAGGATATATTCAAGTTGGCCAAAGAAAGAGAAAGAAAGACCTAAACCTTTCTTAAATGATATGCATTAAGGATGAAGAAGATCGTGTGCTTGTTACACCGAAGGATATAGAGACTAGATTGAAGCAATAATTCCACAAGTTTTCATTGGGGAAGGAAATAGAGAGATCATTTTAGGTGATCGAGCTAGTCATGAAAGTTACTTGTATCATGCAAGCTATAGAAGAATACAAAGAAAGGAAGTAGAGGAGGTTTTGAAGGTTATGAGACCAAGGAAATGTGTAGGATCGGATGACAATCCTATACAAGTATGGAAAGTATTATGTGAGAGTTGTTTGACTTAGCTTACAAATTTATTCAAAGTTATTTGGAAAAGCAAGAAAATATCTGAAGATTGGAGGAGAAGTATCATGGTGCCTCTTTATAAGAACAAAGGGGATCTTCTAAATTGTTCAAATTACAGAGGTATCAAGACGATGAATCACACTATGAAAATTTCGTAATGTGTAATCGAAAGAAGGTTGATGCAAGATTCCAAAGTAAAAGAAACCAAATCCGATTCAAGCTAGGTTGCTCCACCCTTGAAGCCATCCATTTGCTGAGGAAGATAATGGATATTTATAGAGCAAAAAGGAAAAACCTCGATATGATTTTTATTAATGTGGAGCATAGAAGGCCATATCGCGATAAATCAATGATATAACGCCAATATATCACTATCGAGAGGCATGGGAATTAGACATCATGGTGCATATCCATTTGCCAGGATATCGATGATATATCACCATACCAGACCATATCGATCAAAAATAGCTGGATTCAGTACAAAAATTCTCAGATATCAATCGATATCGTTGAAATTTCGTCGATATCTATATATTGATGAATAATACCCTTTTAAGCTTGATTTCACTACTATTTTGATGAACTTCATTTCCAATATCTATATCAACAAGCAACATTAACAATGATATGCTCAATATGACAGATATGTGCAATATAAGGGTCACAGATGATCGATATGCGTGATATAAGTGTAAATTTATAAGTTATTTAGTGTTATAAAAACTTGGATGGACGACATTTCCAATATCCACAAGTTAGCAATGAACAGTAACAACGATATGTTGGATATGTCTGATATATGCGATATAAGGATCATAAATGATCAATATGTGTGATCTAAGAGTATATTTGTAAGTTATTTAGTGTTCTAAGAGCTTGGACAAACTCCATTTCCAATATCTATAGGTTAACATTTCATAGTACCCGCGATATTTTCGATATGTACAATATAAGGGTCATAGATGATCGATATGCGTGATCTAAGAGTATATTTATAAATTATTTAGTGTTCTAAGAACTTGGACGAACTCCATCTCCAATATCTAAAAGTCAGGAATCAACATTAACATCGATAAGAAATAACCGGTATGTGCGATATATGTGGTATAAATGACTGATATGTGTGATATAAATGTGTATTTGAAGGTTATTTCTTGTTTTAATATCTTGGATGATATTAATTTCTGAAAAATGGGAAAAGCCATTTTTTAGTCATTTTCGACATTTCCATCGATATCGTCGGTATATCAGTGATATATCTCGATATATCCATTTTCGAGCGGACCCATACGATATCAATATCGATATGGCCTTCTATGATTTGGAGAAAGCTTATGATTCGATACCACATGAGATATTGTGGAGAGTTTTGGAAAAGAGACAAATACATGTCCTAAACATTAACCTCAGAAAGGATATGTATGATAGGGGATTTATCTTGTGTAAGGATCTAGTCTCGAAAGACTGACTATTTTTACATCAATATTGGTTTACATCAAGGTTAAATTTTGAGGTTGTTTCCTTTTACTTTGATTAAGGACTATCTGACAAGTCACATTCAGGATGAGATACCTTAGTGTATGTTATTTGTTTATGATATTGTGTTTATTAATGAGACTAGAAATAGAGTAAATAAGAAGCTTGAGGTCTAGAGATATGGATTAGAGACTAAAGGATTTCATATAAGTAAAGCTAAGACTAAAATGAAGTGCACTTTTGATGGATACGTGTGAAGATTGATGATAATACCATTCAGAAGAGGGATTCTTTTAGATACTTGGGATCTACTTTGCGACATGATGGTAAAATTGATGGAGATGCTACGAATAGAATAAATGCAGGTTGGTTAAAGTGGAGAGGAGATCCTATTGTTCTCTGTGATAAGAAAAATCTTTTGAATATCAAAGGAAAGTTCTATAAAGTAACCATGAGACATGTTATGCTATATAGATCCGACTGTTGGCCTGTGAACCGTAAACATGTGCAGAGAATGGTGGTAACAGAAATGAAAATGGTAAGTTGGTTGTGTGGACACACGTACAGATCGGATTCGGAATGACACAATCAGAATGAAAGTTGGTGTAGCTCCGATCAAGGATAAGATGCGAGAAAATCGAGTGCGAGGAAGGTCCAAGAAGTATGGGAATGAGACTATACGAAATAATCTTAGTTTTGGTTCTAAGCCCGCGACTGACCCAAGATAGATCTGAATGAAGGCAAAGAATCCATGTAGTTGACCCTACTTAATGTGGGAAAAGTCTTTGTTGTTGTTTATTTTGATATTAATGTCCCATTCAGGTTCCTAATCAATAGTGGTACAAGTTAAATCTCATTGTTGTCGGTGATTTTTCTAGACTTTCTTGGGTTTTTCTCTTGGAAATAAGTTAAAGGTTGGTCATGTTATGCAAAATTTTATTACTAAAATAAAGGACATTTTTCTACTATTGTTAAGTATGTTTGTAACATTTTTCTACTATTTTTAAGTATGTTTGCTCTGACAACTGCCATGAAGTTTGGTATTATCCTGCTTTCTCAATTCTTCAGGTCCTTTGGCATCCTACATCACTAGACTCATGATTATGACAGGCACTCCCCTGGAGCTATCAAGAGCATATTATTTTGCTATGCACGTGCCCAAAAAGAATACATGCGCTTTGTTCATGTAAGATGGAAGTACTATATCAATGTTGATATCACATTTTTTAGCATTTTACATATTTTTCTCCATCATGTGATATGATGATTTTGTCTGTTTTGGCGAGGAGGTTTACATTCACTCTCATCCTTTACCTCCACCTCCCACAAGACCTCTAATGGCTAAGACATTGACTCATTACTACATTCCTAGGCCGACTATTATACCTCATGCTCATGTACTTTCCCCATCATCCAACACATCCCAGGTAAAGTTTGAATACTTGATTTTTATTAATGGCATCGTTGATATATCTATATAGCAAGATATTTAAAAGGGTGGGATTACAACACCTCAGAAGAGTATGGTACAAGAAACAGATCATCCAAAGGATCTTGATCAGCATGTTTCTCTTCTGAAGAGGCGTACTTGTACTACATATCCTATTCGAGCCCATGTTACACTAAGGCTTCTAAAAGAGGATTTAGAAAATTTTTGGTGGGATGTCACCTATTATGATCCCATACACATATCAAAGTCTATGTGAGACAATCGATGGCGTCCTGCTATAGAGGAGGAAATGGTTGTACTCTAGTCACATGGCACATGGAGATTGTTTACTGCCCAAATATGTGATTTTGTAGTTGGTTGAAATCGGATCGTTACAGTAAAGCAGCGATCAAATGGCAATGTTGATCGTTACAAGGCTAGAATTGTGACGCGTGGGTTCACTCAGACATATAAGGTGGACTATCATGATTCTCAATGTAGCTCGTCATTCTAATCTTTGAATCCTCCTCTCTTGGTTTAGGAATAAAATCTTGTATGAACACCAACAGGAGAAATTCTATAAGCAACTCCCCGGGTTTTCTCCTAAGGGGGAGAGTTGGAAGATTTGCAGACATCATAAGGTTATATATGTCTTTTATCAGAGTCACATAGCATGGTTCCAAAAGCTCTTGGACTTGATAGAACAACAAACTTCAAGAGATTGACTGCAGATCACTTTATTTAAACACGGTACATAAAAAGGTATTATTATCATTCTCAAGGTTGCAAAAGTCGTTAGTCGGTACTCAGTCGGTCAGGTCACTGAGTAAGGATTAATTGGAAGTCGGACAACTAATCGGCTTTGAATTTTATAATTATTTTAAATATATAACTCATTTTTATACATATATTTACATAGATTTTGTACATTTTTATGCTACCTTAATAAAATAAAAAAAAAGTAATCAAATTTAAATAAAACACTAAACATATTACAAAAATTTTGCTTATAAAAAAGCAAAACATAAAAGAATATGGTATCTCCAAGCAAACAATTGGTCGACTAGCGTACCTAGTCGAAATTAGTCGATACCCGGTCGGCACCTCACTGACTAGACTAGTTGGACCTACTAGTCAGGCCAGTCAGCTGACTTTTACAACCTTGGCCATTCTGGCTTATGTTGATAACACCATTACCACAAGAGATGACTTAATGGATTAGCGCGGCTAAAGAGTTCCTATGATAAAAAAAATATCATCAAGGACCTCAACGAAGTATGATAACTCCTTGCACTGGTGTATTGTGATATCCCGAAGAAAGTGTATTGTCGGTCTCCTTTTAGAGATGGGGAAGGCAGACTGCAAACATGCCACTACCTCTATGAATCCCTGCATGAAGCTTTATGATGATGATACAAATGAGGTGGATAAGAGGAAATGCAAGGATCTTGTTGGGAAGCATCTCTACGTGACTAATACTAGGCCAGATATCCCTTACACTGAGCAAAGTCAGTCAATTTATGGAGCAACCATGACAGCTTCATTTACATGGATGTAGTCTACATGATCCTAAGGTATCTAAGGTCTTCTCCAGATACAGAGTTGTTATTTAGCATAGGGACATCTCATGTCATCACATCATGTGCAGATGCTGACTATGCAGAAATTCTGCAGCATGATGCCCTAAAGACAGAAAATCTACTGATGGCTTTGCAGACTTCGTAGAGAGTTTTTGGTGTCATGAAAAAGCAAGAAGCAAACGATTGTTGCTCGATCGAGTGCTGACACTAAATACCGAGCAATGGTGCAGGGGAGCATTGAGCTTTGATTAGATCTAATTTGATTGACCTAACTGTTGGTGTAAATCTTCCCATACATATTCTTTGTGGCAATTAGATTGCTTCCTTTATTGTCAACAATCCAGCTTTCCATGAGGACCAAACATACTGTCAACAATCTATCTATATAAGTAGACTGCATTCTTTATTGTCAACAATCCAACTTTCCATGAGGACCAAACATATTGAGGTAGATTGTCACTACACACAAGACGTGATATAGAAGAGCTTCATCTATACTTCCAAGCTAAGCGAAACAGAATGTAGAAATTTTCACCAAAGCCCTAGCAAGGGGGCATTGTATAAGTATTGTTCCAAGCTGAGCATGATCGACATCTATTCTCTGTCTCTATGGAGATTGTTCGGAGTAATTTTTTCTTATCTATTTCTTATTTCTTTCTTACATAATTTGCCATCTAGGGTTTCTCATAACTATATAAGAGAGCCATGTGGCTTAAGAAATAATCAAGTCATTAATTCCTCTCCACAGATGCAACTATGAATTCTAATATGATTGTGACTTGTTAGGGAAAAGAAAAGATGTGTTTATTTTATGGGACCCTAGGCTCTCTTATATAGGCAGAGTCATATGGGTAAATTACATAAAAGAGACAGTAAACATAAAGAAGTAGAAAACGGTACAGTAACATAGAAATATCTTTACACTCCCCCTCAAGATGGAGCATAGACGTCAATTATGCTCAGCTTGGACGAACATTTCTGGAATGATCCTCTTGTTAATGCTTTGGTAAAGATGTCGGTTGTCTGATTTCCTGAGCTGACATTTGGCGTAGAGATGAATCTCGGTTGAATCATGTCGCATATATAATGATAATCTACCTCGATGTGCTTTGTCTTTTCATGAAACGCATGACTATTAGAAATAAATAGTGCAGCCTGATTGTCGCATTGCAATGTCATAGGTAGTGGAGTATATATGTGCAGATCTGCAAGGACTGCTCGTACCCACATCATTTCTGTGCTTGCTTGGGCCATAGCCATATATTTAGACTCTGTGTTGGACCTGGCTACTACAGTCTATTTCTTGCTCTTCCATAAGACAAGGGAGCCTCCAATATATAACAAAACATGTGGTTGATTTCCTCTCTTTAGGACACCCTGCATAATCTGCATCTGTACAGGTTGAGATGGTAATATCTCCTCCCTTTCTGAATAATAATCATGCACCTGGGGATGACTTCAGTATCATGTGTATAGCATCCATATGCACCTATCGAAGTTGTTCCATAAACTAGCTACTCTGTTGACAGCAAAGGAGATATCAGGTCGAGTAATGGTAATATAGAAAAGTTTTCCCACTAGTTCTCGATATCTTCTCTTGTCAACCTCCTCAGTGTTATTATCATACATTTTGATGCTCGGATCCATAGGTGTTGTGGCTGGACGACACTCAAGCATACATGTGTCGCTTAGCAAGTCAGTAACATATTTTCTCTGAGTCATCACAAGCCCTTTTTGATTCGTAGCGAAGTCGATGCAGCGTAAGATGGAGAAATAGTGCCGCATTTTTCTACTTTTTATCCATTAATTTTATTTACGTTTATTTTGAGTCGTCCTAATTTTATTCGAATAAAAGAGATCGCCTGTGATCTCTAAAGTAGTTAGTTTCAATTTGAGTTTCAAATTAAATTGAAACTAACTACTTTAGATATCACAGGCGATCTCTTTTATTCGAATAAAATTACGACGACTCAAAATAAACGTAAATAAAATTAACGGATAAAAAGTAGAAAAATGCGGCCCTATTTCCTCATCTCACGCTGCATCAGAATTACAGCACCAAAAAAACCTAAGAGTTCCAAGGTCCTTAGTAATAAATTCATGACCTAAAAACTCTGTTGCTTTCTTGATTCCTTCTGTGACATCTCCTGTAATAAGTATATCGTCAACATATATCACAATGATCGTCGTACCTCTAGCAGCCTTCTGTACGAACAAGGAGTGATAGCATTTGATATAGTGAATCCTTGTTTCTGGAATAAATATGAGTCTCTGAAACCAAGTCCTTGGACTCTACTTAAGGCCATATATCGCCTTATGAATTCTGCAGACCTAACTACACTCCCCATCAGTGGTAAACCCCGGTGGTTGCTACATATAGACTTCTTCTTGCATATTTCCATACAAGAAAGCATTCTTCACATCAAGATGGAATGGAGGCCAATCCGGGATCATAATCACGGATAGTAGAATCCGTAGAGTAGAGTGTCTCGCAACTGGGAAAAAATATTTAGATAATCCACTACATATGTCCGCGTGAATCCTCAGGCAACCAATCTGGCTTTATATCTATCAATATTGCGTTCTCATATTGTTCGACTGTAAAGACCCATTCGCAGCTAACTAAGGAAGCTCCAGGAGGTGTTGGTACTAGGCTCCATATACCTGACTAAAGAGCCATTATCTCTTCTTCCATAGCACGACGCCATTGGCCATTTTTAAGGCCTCCTGGTATGTCCGTGGTATAATCATGGTAGATAGTGCCACCGAAAAATGTCAGAACTCTCCTTGCAAACGATGAAAGGTAACATGAGATGCAAGTGGGTAAGTAGCATATGTACGTCTCGGCTTCCTGTGGGCAATTCGTATATAAAGATCGTCATTATTCATGTTTGTGACTAGATTATCTGGTACCTACACTTGTTCTTTTTGAGACAAATCACTAGACGCAATATTAGTGTAAGAACATTCCTGGGGCATGGTAGATGACGGACCATGAGCAAGAGCGAAGGCAGGCTATCTATTGTAGTGGTGTCATAAAGGAGAAACCGGAACATTGGGTGGCGGTAAGGTCGAGATAACAGGCGAGGAAGGCGGTAAGGTAGGTGGCAAGGATGGTGGTGGCAATGGCGGTGGTGGAGGTACAAAAAATTCGTCATTTGCTACAAAGGTTGTCAAGAGGTCGCGTGTTGGGGAAAAGTACATAGTAGATTCCAAGGACGTGACATATATGAACCTGATCGTAACACTGATACCCTTTTTGAGTCCTGGAGTAACCGACAAAGACACATTTGATAGCCCGAGGATAGAGCTTGTCAAGACCGGGTAACAATGTATGGACGAAGGCCACAGAAACAAACATACGAGGGGTCAAAGAGAAGAGATCCTAGTCAGGGAAGACCAGAGAAAACGGACTTTGCTCGTCCAGGTTAGATGATGGCGTTCGATTTACTAGATAGCTTGCGGTGAGGACAGCATCACCCCAAAATGTGTGAGGAGCATGACTTTGTACAAGGAGAGTACGAGCGATAGAAAGAAAAAGAGAATGCTTACTTTTAGCTACTCTATTCTGTTGGGAGGTATAAGCACACGTTGTCTGATGAACAATACCACCGAATGAGAAGAACTGAGACAAAGCACATGTGCAGAATTCCAGTGCATTACCGGATCGCATAATTTTAATAGTAGTAGAGAAAAAAATCTGGACCTCTTTAATGAAACTGATAATGATACGTCCAGCCTCTTGTTTTTGGAACATCAGATTTAATGAAATTATAAATGTTATGATTTCAGACAGAATCTTGATGAATCGAATGAAGCTTAGTGGGAGTGACATTGTATTCGTTGTGCTAAATGTAGATGATATCCTAATCATTTACATACCTCTTAGATCTTACTTCCGAAGTTGTTCAGAAGCATAGAAAAGAGGATATTGCAACCGTCACATTAGTGGTACACCTTAGATATGTTCTATTTTCTGGAAAAATCTAAGAAAGGCTTCTTTTCCGTAAGATATGGTACTGACATGTCTAAAGGGATAGCACCTCAAGGAGTTGAGGAAGTTCATGCTAAAACTGCTTGCCCTTGTGCATCAGTTACGAGAAGACGAATGTATGCTATATGTGTACAAAAGCCAGATGTCTACAATGCAGTGGGAGTAGTAAACTGTTACTAATCCTACTAAGAAGACAAAACACTTGATTGCAATAATAACAATATCTTCAAAGATGACAAGACTTTAGAGATAGTGATCTCTAAGTCTTATCTTCAAGAAATTAAGACTTTATAGATGGAGATCTAAAAGGTCTTAACTGCAGATACCTTAGGAGATAGAGATCTCCGTGAATAAGGGTATTTTGATAAGGATTATGGAAATACTTGTTAAAATAATTAATTTTGTTGTAGTGTCAAGGACACTATAACTGACAAGATTAAGCATTGGTTACATGAAATGCAACATTCGCATTGGATGTGAGCACTATTACTTAGAGATATGCTTATGATTGTCTCTCGGGAACAGAGTGACCGATCAGCTTACCTGGCTATTTTTTCTAAATAGCTTATGATTATCGCATGAGTGCAGGTTTAAATGATTAGCCCAATAATGACTCTTTGGGATAGTTGAAGATTGTTGGACATGTGATCCCATGGCGAGCTATTATGCAATAAATGTTATTACAAATATCATTCCCTGATCTGAAATGAAGAATGATTAATTTTCATAATAGGTCTCATAGTAAAATTAAGGTTATGTACCATGGCCATCTTAATAATCATCAATTGTTGAATCATAGAGGCTAGTGCTTGGATAAATATCTAAAGAGTTAAATTGAGGACTCGTCAAACTCCACCAAATGATTATTAAGAGAGGATCTCCAGCTTGAGAAGGAAATGGCAATCATTCTCTCTAAAGAATAATATCTGATTGACCTCTTGATGCAGGTCGTCTGCATAGGAATAGAGATTCAGATGTGTCAGATTAGTTAGGCCAAAGAATTTACTTAATGAGAACGAGATAACCAAACACCTATATTGTTTGTTGTCACGCTTTAGGCACGCATCCTCTGACTGGAGACAGATGTGCTTCTATATGTCTGAGTATGTACATTTGGCAGATGAATAGGTTGATGACCTAACCAAGGTTTATACATCAGCGCGCTGGTGTACATGCAAGAGCATATGAGTAATACGATCTCTCAAAAATATCATATAGGTTCATTGTTGAACCAGAAGACAAGCTCACTCATAAAATATTGGGAAGAATCAAATTCCGTGCACGGTCGTCTCGCTTTGGAAGCTTCAATGAATTTATACATTTAATATATGCGTTTGGAAAGTATATGATCAACACCTGGTTATGATATATGCTTTTGGAAAGTATGTGATTGATACCGACTCCCAATGATCAAATGAGAAACTTAATGATAAAACCCTAAAGTAAATAATGTAAAATGGATCTAAAACTTTGGGTTTGTTCTTAATCTTCCAGCATGCAGGATGTACGGGTATTAGGAATACTTGACGGTGATGTGATCATAAACGATTGTATAACCATGACGCTTCCATTTCTAGAGAGTGATGAAACGAGTATGGATTTTAGTGACTACTCTTAGTAGAGAAGTGATCTGATCTTGGTCCAAGTGTTGGACAGTGATCTGAATGCGATTCAGATGCAATGAAAAGATTAAATTTGTGGTTTTGATTTAATCAAGCATCTATGAGATGTCCGTAAGATCTGGGTTTGAGATGTGATCTAAATATCCAAGTCACTATACATGGAACAATACAATCGTCATGTCCTCATCTCCAAGTATTCACGGAGAAAGCGCATTACCCTCGAAAGAGTTCATGGATAATTTCATTGTTGATATTATGTATCTGAGAATTGAGAAAATTGATGATAAAAATTATCATGAATAATATGAATTTGATTAATATTATAAGGAGAGATATGTGAGATAATTAAACGTGATTTAATTATCAAAGATGAGAATAATGTGAATGTGAATCATATTATTTAGGGACATGCGAATAGAGATCCAAGATGATTAAATGTGATTTAATTATCATGGCTGTAAATAAAGTGGATAGCATTATCCATATTATTCGTATATATTATAAATGTGGTTTATAATATATAAGATAGAGCCTATTGTGATTTGCATTTGTTAATTAATTATTGATGTGAATTGAATTCACATTGGATAATTGAAAATATAATTTACATTTAATTTTTGAATGTGAATGTGATTCATATTTTTCCAATGGCATGATTGCAATTTTCACAAGATAATTATGAATTATTTTTGTGAGATAATTTACAACAAATGTTGTTGTACTCTTAGATATCATGAGATAATGAGATCTCCAAAGGAGAAGAGTGGTTGACCCCCCCCCTTTAGGGGATGAGGTATATCCCATCAATATCTCCAAGGTTAATTAATTAATTTGATTTGAAGTTAATTTATAGGGATTTATCGATTTATATTAAAATAAATTAAATATTGTTGTGTTTTCACAACAAGATCAAGGCCATTGAAGGAAACACAAATCAATCTCATCCATTGGATTTGTGTGCACATGGACTGAGATCCATGGATCCCAAAATACTATATAAGAACTGGCACCCCTTGCTCTTCAAGTAACATCAAACACATGCTCTCTTTCTCTCATTCTTTACACGCCAAGCCCCCCTCTCTCTCTCTCTTTCTCATTGTGGCCCTCCACCATGGGGCACTTGAGAAAGTCGCCATCGCCGCACCATAGTCGTTATGCTACCGGATTGTACGCTCATGGATCTCTGTCTCCATCGGTGCACTTCACTCGTGAAGAAGACGTCGAATCTCGTGTGACGGACTCAGGAGATTCACCACTTAGATCATCAACATGGATTACAAGGAACACATGTCTCATCAATGCGCTGCAAGCGCCTCTTCTGTTGGATCGGACTTGAGACACGAGGTCTCTTCATTTAGCGACTCGATTGCGACCACGCTTTTAGAGGTAATCTTAATACATATTTGTGGTTTAGATGAAACAATCCGAGAAGTGTTCTTGGATCATGTGCTTTCATCACATTAAATTTTTTAAATTCCGTTGTCCGGAGCAACTAGTGGGACTAGTCACTCCTGATCGCATTCGATGTGATCCTTACGCTTATGTGATGTGCTTAAAGATCTTCTCACATCCTTCTTGTAGAACATTCTGTAATCTCATAGAAGGAGTCAAGGTGATCTCTCCCTATCCGATGATCGAGGAATGAGTCATGTCAACATTTACCATTGTTCGTCTTGGAGGAATCTGTCGGTAAACAGTGAGCTGGTTCATGTTACCGCGCAAATGGTGTGTCGCACCGAAGTCAATGACCCATTCAAAGATATATGTATGATGATATGATGTAGATGCATAAATACTACCCGAGGTGCTTGCTCCTTTTATGGCGGCAAAATCGAAGCTACACTCTCATGTAGGGATGATGGCTGGGGGCATGATATCCCTCAAACGGGACACACGTTCATCATATCTCTGCTCTAACATGACTGAAGTGGTAGGTTGAGCACGCTGTGCAACATGAGCAGATGCCGGGAAGACATGCTTTAAGTAGCATGTATCCTCGGTATGTCCAGACCGGTGACAATAACTGAACGTCGAACTACATTCACGTCCACCTCGACCACATAGTCCACACCCCCAAAACGGAGATGATCCCCATCGTCCTCGAGAGGCATCCATAAGTGATGTGTTAGGCACTGAGGCCTAAGATAGGAAGCTAATTGGCTCAATCATCTGAAGATCTCCTCTATGGGAGTGATAGTTGCCTCTGTAAAAATCTGTGAACAAGCAGCCTCGTACTGAGCATCAAGGGAGGCCAGAAACACACGGACCATTATAGCATTGCGAAAGGTCTTCAATTGTTTTGGAGTGGCAATAAGCAAGGTTGCAAAAGTTGGTAGTCGGTACTCAATCGGTTGGATCACTTACTAAGTACTAATCGACAGTCGGCCGACTAATCGGAATTAGTCGAACTTTAATCGGCTTTGAATTTTATGATTATTTTAAAGATATAACTCATTTTTATACATATATATATATTTTGCGCATTTTTAAACTATCATAATAAAATAAAAGAAGTAATTGAAATTAAATAAAACATTAAGCATATGATAATAAGTTTGCTTATAAAAAAAGCAAAACATAAAAAAAATATGGTATCACCAAGCCATACCTAGTTGGAATTAGTCAGTACTCGGTCGACCACCCCACTGATTAGACTAGTAGAACCTACTAGTCGGGCCACTCGGACAACTTTTACAACACTGGTGGTAAGAGGAACAAAGCTGTGAAGCTTCTAGAACATCATGTGCATGGTCGTGTATTGGGCATGAAGAGGTCGTCACTATGTTTTATTGTAGGAATATGGTGCTGGAGTAGCAAGATTTTTGACTCACGTTTGGGAATATGTGGTTGCGAGGGTATCCCACATAGCCTTTGTAGGAGGTTGATGAAGAACATCATTGGCAATCTCAAGAGACAATGTGCTGGACAGCCAAGCCTGTGCATAGACGTCATCCTCTTCCAAGGAGGAATGCGTCCACGTCTTATCCGCCGGCTCGTATTCGAGAAGAATGTACTTCTTCCCTCAGGAATTCATAAGGTTCATGAACTGCATGACCCATAACTAATAGTTAGATACATCCATCTTGAAGATCGGCACTAGATTTCTGAATATGCCATTGATCGAGACGTTGGATTTACTTTCCGACATCGTGCTTGACGAGGAAGAATGGGGAAATAAACAAGGGATATTGTTTGTCTACACAGACATACGAAGGTTGTGTTTTGGGTTAAAACTCATACCACAACCAACCCTAAATCCATATAAAAAAACTTGCAGTTGACGGTCAATGAAGGGTTGTTGCGATTGTCGATGAATCAACGGACGACCGTGATGGCCTTGTGGCACGAGAGGACAACCGACGGTGTCGATGGAGACACCAGGGGGTGATGGTGGCCTCTATTTGCGCCTATAGCCGCAGGCGGTGGTGTTAGGTGCTATTGGAGGTTGTTGGTTGCGTAAGAAGCGTTGAAGACGGCGCCAGGAGGCACTAGGGGCCCTCAACGGAACTGCATGGCGACACTGGGGCCCGAGGGTCCTGGTGGTGCTTGGGCGCAAGATAGGCACCCAGCAACGCCTCCTAGCGGGGCTAGGGCTCATGAAGGCCCTCAACCACGCCTCCTAGTGACGAGGGGGTTCGATGGAACCCCTGGAGGCAGCGCCGGTGATGTTGGATGGCGTCGAGAGGCATTGGCGGTGATCCTAGAGCATTGGGCGGCGTGTGGGAGAGAAGATCGGGAGAGGGGGCGGGTGGAGGGCTAGGGTTAGGGTTAGGTATGAGAACTTCGATGTAGGTTCATTAGTCGGATACCATGTTAGAGAAAAGAAAAGATGTGTTTATTTTATGGGACCCTAAGCTCTCTCATAAAGGGAGAGTCCTACGGGTAAGTTACATAAGAGAGATAGTAAACAAAAACAGTACAGAAACTTAGAAATATCTCTATAAGGCCCAAGTGGGCACCTCTGTGCAAGGCAACCTCATTTCATTTCCCATGTATAGAAAGAGGCACCAAGGGCACCGTGATAAAAAATTCACTCATTCACTATATCGCATGGTATCAATGCCTTTTTACTCCCTCTTCCGGCGAGAAGCCACAATCATGTGCCTGCAATAGCAGTTGCATAACATTTATGGCGTTCCTAGCAAGCGGTGATGTTGAACCGGCTCCGAAGAGCCTTTCCAACAATCCGCTCATGGGAACGGCAAGTAGTTCGAGGTTTCTTCAGCTTGATCTACACAATCACGGCTCTCGATTTGTGTTGTGAGTAGGTTTTATAACCAGAATTTTTCAAAGCTCGTAATTCGAAAAATCTAGTCAAGAATTGATCACGTAAATCATATTTTTGAGATATCTAAATTGTTTCAATGGTGATAGGAATGTTGCATACACAATTATGTAATAATGCCAGTGTAGACAAGTTACGCCATTTCATAATTTTGGCCCTCGCGAGCATGCTTCTTTCGTCGTGACAAATGAGAAGGTAGATGTTACTATATTTCTAGGAGCCTTTAAGAGTTATGGGCAATGTAATCATCAGTATTATGGAAAGCGACGACAATGAGTACATCCAAAGGAGACCCGATCCAAAAAAACTAGAGCTAACTTCACATGGAAACAAGATAATGCATTGGCCAAAATTTGGCTATTGGGATTTCTAACGACTAATATTTGCTAATGAGATCCTACATCAACCCATTGCGAAGGAAATATTGGATAATCTAGCAATTACATATTCTCATTTGAGAATGGGATAATGACTCTTCAACTTTAACAAGATATACACATGACCATGCAGGATGTTCGCCCTATTGACTTGTATTATTCCAATTTGAGGGGCATCTTCAAGACAATTTGCAGTTATGTTCTACCTAGTGTGATGGTTAGTGTCTTTCTTAGTGGTGTTGATCAAGCATATGATGCAACATGAACTCAGATTCTTTCCAACGCTACAATCTATCCTATGAAGGAGGCCTACAGCCATTTGAGCAGAATCTAGGTGTCATCTACACCTACATCTCAGACCTCCTCTGCCATGGCAGCCTCACGAGATAGAGGAAAGCCTACCCACTTCAGAGGACGAAGAGTTTGTGGTCGAGGAAGGGGTCCCCACTAACCACAATGCACCTAACTTAGGAGAAACATTATGGTTTTAACGTCAAAGTTAAGTTTTAAGTTCCGACCCCTTAGGGGGGGATTATTATTTTTCGATTTTATTTGTATTTTTCCTGTGTTTGTATGCAATGAGTAATTTGACACGTTGTTCAATATATCAATTAATATATAAAGCGGTTATTTTCACGGATTGGTAAGGTTTGTAGATTAAATGTGCAATAATAAACATAAGAAAGTAACGACATGAATAAACCCTATGCAGGATAACCTCAAATACTGAAGAACATTTTTTCTGTAACAAATATTTATTATATGGTATTCTATTTGGCTACCCTAAACAAACTAACTCAAAGACTGTGCATGTACAATAAACTTTGTATATTGTTTGAAGAGCCATAAAAATGATGACCAAACAAAAGGCAACAGATGTGCATTTCTTCTCATAAGATGTTTTCAAAAATCGTGGTAATTCTGTCAATCAAGTCTTCCAAAGAAGAAACAAATGAAATATATATATATATATATATGGAAAGCTCATAAACTATTACCTGTAGACGCAAGGACTTCCTCTGCACCAAGAAATATAAATATGAGCTTAAACTAAGCTTTATATGGAACATGGTTAACTGTGCCTTCTTCTGATTCTGCAGAATAAGCAGAAGACACTTTCTCAAAAAATCCAATCATATAACTAACACTTACTAAACCAAATGAATCCACTACCTCATGTGTAGATACTGCACTATCTAATGGAAAAACAGCACGCATCATTCTGAAAAGCTCTTGCACAAAACCATAGTGATCACTTTCCTCGTACGGCCAAACCTGTGGCAGGAAAGTGTTTAATCAACAAAACAACCACACAAGTGGAGACCACATTGTTCCGACAGACAATTATAAGGAAAGAGAGATCGTCATTGTAGAAAGCAGACGAAGTTAAATTGAAAGAAAGATATCTTCAGGGTAGATGAGCACATTATTAGTTTTACAAAGCACATAAAAAGAAGCAATCAAAACACATAATTATTCACCTTGCTCAGAATAGCGGCAACTAGATTTAATTGTTCCAACATCTCTTCACCGGCCTCCTGTACTTCTACTGCAAGTATTTGATCAAGAATCAACTGTTGAGCTTTCACAAAATCTACCACTTCATGAACAATTTTATTCTTCACCTGTATTGAATGAATGCATAAAAAGATCGTTACAATGTAGACAAAGAATAAAAAGCACAGAGCAGTAATCAGAGCAGAAAAAGATGGGCTATTAAGGGGGCATTCAGTCATGGATTACCATCCATATCATCAATCTATCCAGTTTCAAGGAATTATGGATTAATATCAAAAGCAACTACCAACAACAACAACAAAGCTTTTTCCCACATTAAATTGGGACATCTACACGATTCATTGCCTCAATAATATATTCATCGATTTCCCATCGTCTTGCAAAATAGATCCCAAGTATCTAAAATAATCTTTCTTTAGAACGTTATCATCTATAATCTTCACCTCAATTCCTTCACCACTACTTCCATCAAATGTGCATTTCTATCTATTCCGTATTAGTGCTACTTATACGGAATCCTCAAGTCTCTAAGGCATGTCTCCAAACCTCAAGCTTCTCATTTACTACATCTCTAGTCTCATCAGTCAATACAATATGATCGGCGAACAACATACACCAAGGCATCTCATCTTGAATGTGACTAGCCAACTCATCAAAAATCAAACTAAAAAGGAATAGACTCAAAGCTGAACCTTGGTGCAGATCGATGTTGATGTCAAAATAGTCAGTTTTCCCAAATCGGATCCTTAGACAAGACGAAGCCGCATCATAATACATATCCTACTTCAAAACTTATATTTAAACCTCTATTTTATAAATAAGTGTATATTTTAATTCAATTTATTGATTTAAAAAAATTAAAAACATTAATTTAAAAAAATCAACTTTAGAGTCATTTCCATGACTTCCAACAATTTTAACAAAATTTCAGTGAAACTCATCGAAATCGCTACGAATTTTAGAATCTTAAATTTCTATTTCTGAACTTGCGCAAAGTGAAACTAAAATCTGAAATGTAAGGCATAGCTCCTTGCTCTCTGATGGTGAGGAACAGTTTCGCTGCTTTTACGAATTTTTAGTCGCACCACCACTGTCCATAGCATCCATACATATGATAAAGTATATGTGCATGCAATCAAATGTGTTTTCTTAAGCACTCTAAGACCTACAACAGTTATATGTTTTATGACGCCATTAGTGGTTTGGTATTATGTTTTTGTGGATGTCGCCTAAAACAAACTTTTTCTTCTATGCATGTTAGTGCATTCTCACGATCTATCAAAGCTATTGTTAAAAATGTCAGGACATTAGGGCTATATCGGGGTATATTAATTATATCAGTGGAATTCTCGAAAATAGCTCAAAAGTATTTTTTAAAATTAAGATTATCCTAGCATATAAATACACACTTAAATGCAAGAGTTGGACGTATTCAGCACATACATACATGTTATATCATATACACACATATAATTGTTGGCTACTCAAAGATAAAGAACAAAATAACAAAGATAACAAAATTAAAACACATCTTTCATTCATAAAAGTAAATTACACATGTAAACTTAAATTTTAATAAAAATTTAATGTCTCATTCAAAGTTTTAAATATCGTGGATAATGTTATATTAAGTTAGTTATGCATCTATTTATCTTAAAAGTGTTTCATTTACAGAAATAAAAGACCGTAAAATTGATTATAAAGAATGTGAGATGACTTCTGCAGAGGACAAGGCAATGCCAAGTAAGAATCAGGAAAGATCAAATAACTATCACCACCAAAAATGATGGTTTGACTCACTCTGATCGGGGTAATTTGGTAGACCACTTTCACTAATGAAGCTGTAGCCACACCCATAATCATAAGATGGAGGAGTTTGAGCCAAAGGAGGAGGAGCATGAAACTATTCAACGAATATGACAAATAATCTATCATCATGTGTTCCATATCCACCAAAAGTGTTCAGTGTTATTCTACCACTATTATAAGAGCAAGATACGAAATCCCGATTTTGATTTTGTTTCGAGCCCCCCAAACAAAAATTTCGAGGAAATTTCGTCTGTATCGGTGGAAATAACGAAAATGGTTCAAAAAGTCGTTGTTCGATCATTTTTTCGCAAATTAAGATCTTCCAAGTTAATACAGCAATAAATAACTTACAAATTCACACTTATATCACATATATCGCTCATTTATGGCCTTTATATCACTAATATCAATCATAATGTCGTTAATGTCGATTTTTTACTGAAATAGATCACAAGTACACACTTATATCACATATATCTCTCATCCATATGCCTTATATCGATCATATCAAATATATCATTGAGTTGATTGATACATACTTAAATAAAAATCGAAATAACTAGTTAACAACGCATAGAACACATCTTTTATACATAAAAATAGATGAAACATTTTATTCTAAATTGTAGATAATGATTAATGAGACAATGTTTTGTTCATGGAAACAACTATCGTGGAACACATCAAACGAAGAAGCCATATCGGATATCTAGAAGCTCTAGAGTTGTTTCATCTCGATTGCTAAAACCTTAAGGGGGTGAAGCTCCCTAAGTTGAAGAATCATCGTAGGTACCGCCCTTGACGTGCCATACCATACCAGATAGGGGTCTTGCTAGACAATATCATTAGTATACAAAGGTATCAGTGAAATTTCACTGATATTGATCGAAATCTAAGAAATATGGAACTGAAAACCTGAATTTCGACAGATATAGGTCGATATGTTGAAATATCATCGATATTTTGACCAATCTTCATCAAAATCTGAAAAATCAACATAGAGGGGAATTTCAATACCCCACCCCTGTCAAAACCGAAATTTTGTGAAATTTCACTGCAATTTTATAAAATCTCAATCCCTGGATACGAGTTATGCACATCCATGCATAATGAACTCATCGAATCCTTCATGTAGCTACCACTAACATAATTTGTGGTTGCGTACCTAATAATCCATAGAAAATCTATGCAGGTCTCGGACATGGGACATATTGCAAGCAATGTTCAGGAAGGCGGTATGCGGCATTCAGTCGGAGGGGCCACTGCATAGAGAGTATGCGGTATGCGAGAGAGTATGCGGGGAGTATGCGGTTTTATGTAGTTTGATATTTTTTATTAAAATATATTTTTAATATCATGTTAATATCGTCTAAATATTATATCTCTGGAATATAATAATAAAGAATTGAAGGTATAAGGAACAAAACTATTGGTCTAAAAAGTAATACAGAGTCAGATGAGCAAAAACATCTATTGAAAGAGTGTTAGGTCGGGTGTCTAAGATTATGTTAGGGTTTTAGAAAATGTTTATTTGAAAATCGGTCGCACACTCGACCGCATATACCGCATACTCGGCCGAGTATGCGATCAAACCCGCTTAGATGCCGATCTGGTCATACTCGGAGCGTCAAGGCTTCCGAGTATGAGTATGCGGTCGAGTATATGGTATACTCGGTCGATTTCCTGAACAATGATTGCAAGTATGCATTCATTCGTTGCTCCATAAATCACGGTCTGCATGTAGCCATCCTATCGCACGGTCAACGACCACCTCTTCTTGATCCCCCTAAATATGTATGTTTATCATCATATTCACCACCGGCACCAACTGCATCATCATCATCTCCATCGTCATCCTTTGATTTTCATTTTTCTCTAAAACTTGTAAAAAGTACATCATCAACAACCACCTCAAGTTCCAATATTCCAAGAGGACCTGTCACACTGTCGAATCTTGCCGCATTTGTCAACAGCTACGCTCATTTGTTGGCTTATGTTCTGATTTGTCCTTCCTCCCACCTCATAGAGCAATGAAGCCCCATTCAATCCATCCACTGCTGAAGATCGATGGGGTTTAGGTAGTCTTTTTCACCATGCCCCTCTCTTGCATATTTAATCATGAACTTCCCGTTACAATGGATGTAAAAAAGGTCGTGGAGCTTCTCTTCTCCCAACATATTCCTTCTTTTGGAATGGATGAGGTTGAACGTACTCATGTTTCGCTCATATCCCCCAGCAGATGCAATTTGAAATAATACTTATACGACCACTTTCTGTAGGTTTGGAGTTTTCAATTCGTATAGTGAGCTACGGAAAAATCAAAAGATAGAAATCAAGTTAATAAATAATGATCGTGACTTGAACTTAAGAAGCATGAGTAGCATAGCATTCAAATCAAAGATACTTACCTGAAAAGTATTGCCATATCCATTGACCATGGAGATTTTATCGATTATCCCCTACACATCCCTAAAGTCATATTATGTCACAATAAGCTTTATATATAACCTCATTTTGGGCTCGAATCGCTGCCAACTTTTTCATTCACCTTCTCGCTCATGCAGCTCATTATTTCATAGATCAATCGCATGGTCGGTTTCCGGTCATCGTCCACAATCACCAATGCAAACACAACCAGTTCCATGTTTTTTGCGACTCAAGGCACGTTACCTCAATATACGACGGAAAATTCTACTCTCGATCTTTCTCGTCAATAATTCCACTTTCCCCTCTCCTTCCGCACGAGCATGAGGTATCTCAAACAATTCCCCTTAACATCATATGATTTTCAAATCGATTTTATGTTGTTTCAAGCCTTGCAACACTATAAAATTGGTTGCAAACTTTGTGATCCTAGACCTAACAAGTTCTCTATTACACATCCTCATCATCAAAGCCAAAACTTTCGAATGTTTGTAAATAAATATGGTAATCTTCCAGATCGGTTACAGTTGAGTTGGCTACAGTTGAGCTTGGTACAGAATCACTAAATATCGTCAAGTATCAACAATTACTCGGATCTTAGAAGTACTACTATGAGTGATAAGAAAAGTTAGTAAACGTGTAAGGAACTTAGTTAGGATGCATTATACTCAACCACTCAACCGCATATATATGGAGGCACCCCAACCCTAAGGTACTCTTCACACCTTAGAGTCATGGTGTGAGGTTACACTCAGACCAAGACCATCCACTAGACTTGAGAAATTAGACAGAATTAAGGACCATATTATATACTCATCATCCTCAATACCAAGATCCATCAATATGATCTCTAAGTGATAAAAAGATAATAATATACATATGGGTCATTAATTACTATATAAAATTATATATATGAAAAGTTATAGGGTAATGGGTGAGCAGTGAATTTACTTACACAGCAGATTGAAATTCATTTTCTATGCAAGTAACTTGTAAATTTTAAATATTAACGCCAATCTAATTGTTTTCTTTTGAAAGCACTAAAATTACGTGCTATATTTTTAATATGTTGGATTGTATGAAACATATGTTGACATTTTTTTATTTCCTTACATGTGTAGTAGGCAAACGCCTGCATCACAGTAGAATGATGGATTATTACGAGTGTCTCTTGTTATACTCGCCGTACATAAGTTGTTTTTGTTCAGATAATGTATAATGCTTTTCTTTCTCTTATGTTATATTTTGGGATAAATGTAGATAATGCAGTCTCTTTTGTAACATGTAACTATATGTGGAAATCAATGCAATGTGAATTGGTGGTATTTGTTAGTTATGTGGTTTTCTATCTTAATTGTGAATGACATTTCGAATCGCGAAATATTTTCCCTAAATTTCAATAACCAAATGCGATCGGTAACAAAACGGGTAATCCGGATCCTCAGGTTTTACATAATCTGCTCAACATCCCAAATTTTGCATCTTCTAATGGGTTCATCAACGGACCCCTTTTATATTTCAACAGAGATTCAACTTGTAGACATTTTCTCCAAAGTTTTTTCAAAGAATTAATGGATTTGCTACTCTTCATTTACTACTCTTCATATTTCGTCGTTTACGTCCAAGTTGCTCATAATCGATAGATTTGCTCCAATTTGAGGGAAAAATTGAATGTTGTATTTAGTTGGAACTCCTTCCTTTCTTATTTCATGTAAGGACGTCATTGTATTTTTCCCATTTTTTAGTGTTTACGGTTTCACCTCTATATAAAAAATCTACACCCACATTGAGATTATCTCATTCCATTCCACATTTGCAACTTATTTTCTATTTTGACTACCATCCCTTCTTTCATGCAAAGGGAGAATAGGCCCCATAATAGACAAGTCATGTACTTTTTCCAACAAATATAATATATAGGTATTCAACACCTTCTCTATCTTGTTGAACTCTAGACCACATCAGTGGAATGGATTTTGCAAAGACACACAAGAAAGGAATCTAGCTACCACCTAAGTAACCAACTAGCTAATCCTGACATTTTTAAATGCATATAGAATCGAAAATATCTCTTTACAGTTTGTGATTTTATTATTTATGTATTTCATATTTCATTAAAATGGAACTTCCCTAATATGTCCATCGAAACATGTTAGATTTCCGGTCTTAAACACCAAAATTTTATTTCGTATTACTTTATTAGAGTAAATTAAAATAAGTGGTGTAGATAATTGTCTCTCCGACAGGGGTAGCCCCATTTTCTTCATTTGTATGTCAATACAGCTGATGGGGGAGGAGGTCTAGGATCTCATAAAAGGGCAATCAAGATCAAAATACTTCACAGAAGGTCTATGATAATAGTGCTTTTTAAATTTTCTTTCAACGGAGAATTCCTGTGGTTGTTTTAATCCAATTATAATCAGGGGCTTCTAAAAAATTTTCTACAAAAAAACAATCAATCTAATATTCCTTGCATTTATATCCGCTCCTTTGATTTTCAACCCGTTCAACCCAATCAAATCCAGTTATATTAATAGCTAAACAAAATAATCGACATCCATGTGAGCACAGACTTATATGAAAAAATGATTATCAGCAAGTAGTGATGGGGCAAGTCTTTGGTCCCAATGGGGCATTAAATTTTATTTAACTTGTAGTCATAAAATTGAACATCGGTTTATTTTTACAACCTGGTATTACTAGATAGTTGGTCGATAGTTATGTTACAAGAATAGGAACTATTTGTAAAGTATATGGTTTCTAACATGAGAGATGCCCACGAAATAGTTTAAAAAACTAGGAAACCGCCATGTAAAAAAAATGAGTCAACGAGGCAAATAATATTAATGCAATTTGCCCTCAAAATAACCATGCATCCACTCTATAAGCAAACACACACAAGGGACAAAAACATCACTATTCGCATTTACCATCACAACCTAAAAAGGTCTAGCATGTATACTATTCGCCTAAAAATACATATAAAACTGCTTCCTATGTTAGGAAATTCATTCCAAGATGGTTACCTTAGACTTAGTCACAATAATAGTCCAAGATAGTACAGCCATTATAAAAAGCAAAGTAGAATTGTTTTCAGCTTTAAAACAAAAATGCACCCATCACTTAGTATAAACAAAAAAGAACATGAATAATAAATTCTTCAAAGATTTCTTGGAGTACAACGAGAATCCATAGACTAAAAATCAGGATTGCTATCAGCCAGCCCCAATTCGGCATAGAATTCCCAATCTCTTCCTAGGATCGGAACAAACATATTCAAATATGATGACAGCATACCACCATTCAGATAAAATAACCATGAAGTAATTTACAAGAAAATAATATCAGCAGCGATACCCAAAAGAAGCATAACCTCAAAAAAATCTGACAGGTCCAGAAGCGATGTCAGGCTGGCAACCAATCTCAGCATTGGAGAGACAAGCTGTTGTTGCTTAAAACCGCTCACCAACGAGCCCTGGTACATCAAAATACACCAAACTAAGACACAGATCATAGAAATAGCAATGGAAAAACTACACCTTCATAGCAATAACAATCGAGAAACTACACCTTACAATAAAGAAAGCATACCTTCAGATGCCGGTCAACCTTAAATGACATAAGGTGCTCTATGATGCCCATAGAAAGTAAAATTTCAGCCCCAAGCTTCTTATATTTGTGAGTAATTCTTAACAATAAAGAAAATTTAGCTTCAAGCGTGCATGCCAGTTGCAATGAATCCAGAGAGCGTCCATTATTCTATACAATGTGAGCATACGCATAAAGAATCAGGAAAAGTGCAGAATAGAAATACGTGTGCTTTTAGTAAATCCAAGAGCGTATCAGCAATTCAGTATGTCATTCCTTGTCTCAAAATCAAAGGTTGATTAGAGCCTGGTAAAACTCTTTGGTACAAGTTTTGTGAAGATATGTGATAAGAAAAAAAGGAGAGAAAAAAGTAAGAAATGGAGTTTGGGTAACTCCATCTTTATATTGTGATTTAAGTGTTCGGTCGGTGCAAAAATATACAACATATAAAAAGCAGATTAAGTGGAAACAATAGAGAAACTAATGGTGGGACATTACTTACATACTCAAATAACCACGAAGTTTTCTATTTGGAGAAAAAACGGTGGACACAAGATGGTGTACAGCCCAGATTTATATTATCGAACACAAAGACCAATATTCAAGAAGAGGCTTTGCCATGGACTAATACATTGTCCACATGGAATCTCTCTAGCTGGAATACCACATCATTACGAACCAACCACAGAGCCAAGATGACGTGGTCAATGGCTTGGCCTTGCCATCGGAAAAAAAACATGTGTGGCTCATATAGACACCCAAAAGCCCGCAGCAAAACTAAGTCTACTCCAACTATCGCAGTCTCAAACCAAATTTGCCAAGAGTGATCGCAACCAAGGAACTAGGGTTGTCAGAATAATCTCAGGTTCAATATTCGCTCAGGTTCGATTTGATAAGAGTTTGATTCGAACTTGGTTCGAACAAAAACAAACCTAAACACAGGTTTGTATGAAGCATATTGGGAAAAGATATGAAGCATGGTTGTATATCATGGACGAACGTTGATCCAATATGATCTCGCATCCTCTTGAGTAGGAATGAAGATGAATACAAATATATTTGTATATGTTTGTATCTGCATTCGTTAATTAGAGTATATGAATGTAATTTTTTCGTATTTGATGAATACGAATGCAAATGTTAAACATTCGTCAAATACGAATATGAATAGAATATCCTTGACTTTGACAAATACGAATGTGAATACAGATGTTCAAAATCTTGAGGATACGAATATGAATATTCATTTTTTGAAGGATATGAATGTGTATACAAATCCAAATACAAATATGAACATAAATGTTCAAATTCGGAATGATACCAATACTTACAAGGTACACAAAGAAGTAAGATCGATAATATTTCTTTTATTATTTAGTTATATCTTTATATTTCCTTTGATTATTTAGTTATTTTTGCACAAATTCATTATTAAAATATTTGATATACATTTTATACTCTAAAAATTGTTATAAAGCAAAAGTATTTATAGCTTTTAACTAAATTTGGACATGTATAATAATTGTATATTTATTCGTATTCGTTTGTTAAATATCTGTATCCAAATTATCAATATTCGTTTCGCATCCATACTCGTATTTTGAGGACGTCATTTTATAATTTACACATTAGTGTGATACTCTTCCAGATTTTAAAAAGGATAAGGATATGGTAACACCTATATTCGTATATGTATCCGACCATTTTTACCACTAACTCTTGACAATGATGGTATGTATAATGTAATAAATCTAATTTCTTACATTTTTATAGCACTTTTGATGGGGTAAAAATCTAAGAATTATGCATGCTTTTGTCCAGCTTATTACTTTGATCCCAAGTAACGTTACAAGAATAATCGGTACAAATGTTGACCTTCTCAAAGTTGTCCAAATTGTGATGGAGAAGCTCGTCAAGGACGAGAAAACACAAACATTGTGTATGAATGAGGTAATTTAGAATCTAGAGGGACTAACAAAATATTAATCGAAGGTATTATGTAACAATTTGTGATTACAAACAATGGGCGGGTCAAGTACTCCACGGATGCTTTTGGTTACGTCGATAGAATTATCACGGTTAACGGACGGCAATATTATCCCTGCTAACATCTAAGGCCATATCACAATATATCAGCGATATATTAGTATCGACAGGTGACTGATATATCACCGATATGGCTGATATTTGGCCTTTCAAGGCTATTTATTCACAAACTCGATTTCATATCGGCGATATGGTGTCAATATTTCGACAAGATACCAATATCGATACCGATATGGCCTTCAATGTCTGCTAAGGATGATGACGAGTAAGTTCATTGATTGTGTTGATATGCATTACTATTATTTACTATAATTGATTTAACTTCGTTTGGATTTTCCGCAACTGAGTAATGGTTATTAAACGTTATAGAAGCACCCAACCTTCAAAAAGTGGTTATAAAAGTATTGTCTCAAGCTGCATCTGCTGGTGGTTGTAAAAGGAACTTGAGTACAATCAACATGATTCATTCAAAGAGACAGAATAGGTTGGGAGAATAGAAGCTCCATTATCTTGTCTGCATGCACTACAACTTGAGGCTAAAAATGAAGCATGCAAGGAAGGGCTAAGACAACCCCTCTAATCGTCTGATGGTAGAAGCAGTGGCTCCCACCTTAAAGGACCAAGGTTCGAATACTTCTACTAGTAAAAAAAAGAGAGGGCTAAGACAAAGAGGACTACACAGACTCTTTCGATCTTGCATACATTTTCAAAATGCATGATGATGATACAGATGAAGATGTTCTCAAGAGGTTGATGGATTCAAATGGTGCTTGAATACTCGATCAACTGAGAGGAAGACCAAATCAGAATATAAGCCAACAAATGGGAGCAGATGTATGTGCTTGGAGGGTTCGAAGCCGAGATGATGCAGTTGTTAATGAAATTCTCTCCATTGGTACTAAATCCACAAAATCAAAAACGAAGTCAAAGGATGATAGTGGAAATGATGATGATGTTGTTTTTTGTGTTGTTGGCAATCGTGGTGGATCTGGTGAGGGAGAAACATATTCAGGGAGGTCAGTAGGGGGTGGCCATGGACCACATGATACAATATTCGAGGAACGGATTCATGCATGGCGTGAATATATGAAGCGATAGAGGAACGCACATAAATAGTTTATTCCAAGTCTGAATCTAGGACCTATGGATAACAAAGCATGTGGTCATGGCCATCATCCTACCAACAGCTACATGAATGATTTGATATCATCTGTAGGTTAATTAACCGGCATGGATATTGACAGCCCATATCGTGGAGGTACACCAAGTCTCCTGTACAGATATGGGTCAACAAATGATGAGAGACCATTTGATATCTTTCCAAAATACTTTCACGCTCCTCCGGGACATCCTCCTCCTCAGTCGCATACACCTCCGTCATATGGTTACAACTAGAATGGATATAGCAGCAACAGCTATGAAAACTACCAAGGTAGCTAACTCGAGCAAAGCCCAGGAAGCTATTTTGGTGGCGACAGTTATGGTTTCCTCCCTGACTACTACATAGGTGTGCCTCCTCTACAAAGATCTTCTCCTCCTCTATTATCGTCATCCCAAGGATCTTAAGCTAGCAAGTACTTTGTAGACTCGTCGTGTCCCTCGTGATATCAGATCTAGCATTGATTATCCTCATCTCGACACACTCGTAGAGATCGATGACTATCAATACATGCAGTACGTGATGGATTACAAGGCAATGTACAAGTACATCATATCCAAGAACTACTGTGAGTTCATTGAATGAGCAATGTGCTATGAGAGACAAGGAAGGGGGAGCGATACATATCAACCACAGAATTCTTGATTCTGAACTAAACTCATGACATGCAATATCAGATGATTGATATGGGTGTTATAAGTGTATATTTATTGTCTGAAAAACTTAGATGAACTCTATTTCCAAAATCAGTCAGTTACCAATCAGCATTATATGATAGATATGTACGATATAAGAGGTATAGAGGAGTGATATGTGTGATATAATTTTGTATTTATATTAATTGTTCTAATAACTTGTATGATCTTAATTTACAACAAAATTGAAAAAATGGCTTTTTTGAGCCACTTCTGAGATTTCCTTCGAAATAACTGAATTCCCCAAAACTTTAAAGAAAATCCCTTTCTGGGGGGTTGACCAAAATGAAATCGAAATGGATATTTGGTGCTTTGCATCCAACCTTAAAAAAATATAAATCATTATGTGATCTGCCATTGGGGGTAGCTAAATAAGTAGAAAAAACAAGCTCACATGCATAATATCGTTAAAATACATAGGTATCGGTGAAATTTCATTGATATCGACCGAAATTCAAAAAAAATTATACTGAAACCTATGAATTTCGACCGACACAGGTCAATATGTCAACCTATCACCGATATTTTGACAAATCTCGGTCGAACCTAAGAAATCAACATAGATGGGCATTTCGATACCGAACCCCTATCAAAATCAAAATTTAAATGAAATTTTACAGAACTTCGTGAAATTTCAATTCCTATTGGAAGGGGTATCGCTTTCTTGATGGCCTATATCTTACATATCAGGCAGTAAAGGAGCAATATTTGATATCCAGCACACTGCCAACCACAAAGATCATCTTTGGACGACTTGAAAAACTAAAGACATCTGTTGCATAGCCTTCGACTTTACCCCCCTTACTCTACGCATGTTTCATCATCTGGAAGAGGACGATAGAGCTTTCGAGGAGGCTGTAGATGTGACTCTAGTCGCGGCTTTTCTATTCTGTGTTATTTACCAGTGAGTCGTGTGGACGAGATTTGATTGTGGTGTGACCAAGGACGAGATCCTATTGCTCCTCAATACCTGCAATGCACTTATTGTGGTTGTCGAACCATTCGTTTGAACGATGTTGGCAGAAGTTTGACTTACCGCCTTATCTAATCAATAGTGCCTATGAGGATGCTTATAATGTTGAAAAGGATTTGCCACGAACCCCGGCGATTCGAATTGACTTCATCGATGAAGATGGTCTGGAAAAGCTTTGTAGACTACCTTTTCCGATTCGCATAGCCTCCAATTTCAGCAAAATTCGGTCGAATTTCTGTCGAATATTGGTATCCTGTCGATATCGAAATTCGAAGAAAATGGTCGAAATGACCGATATATGGGGGCCCTAGCACAAAAAATGATCGAAATAACCGAAATTTCGGTTGAAATTCGATCGAAATTCTTTTTTGATTAGTCAATGAAATGGTGACCAAAATCGACATTTAGAGCCTTGCTGATTCGAACTGACTTCCGAGAGCAGGAAGGGTTGCAGGGTTAGCTACTGTACCTGATGGGGTTGCCAATGCAGTAGTGGTAGTTTCACGAGAAGAAGAAGCAAGTCTAGGATTTTTAAGAATCTACATCAAATATGAGTAATTTGCATCATTGGGATGTACCATTCATGATATTACCATCAGAATCATGGAGTTCTCCTCCAAGCTTTGCGCTCCTGATTTCCCTATAAGCTTATTGTATATTCCTAAGCTTTGTGTTGAGCTCATACGCCTTGTGATATTTGATCAATTATGTCATTATTTTCAGAACATCCGGACGAGATCGATTTTTGATGGGGGTATGAGAAAAATGGCCATTATTATATTGGCATACCCACAGATCCTATGTTAGTTGGTGTTGCGTCCATCTCTGAAGATGTATTCCTTTGGCATATGCGCCTTGGGCATACTTCCTCTTATGCTCTCTCCATGATGTTCCATGAACTCTCCACAATGAAGAACTTACAGTACGAGGCGTGTGAGTTCGAGAAATATCAACAATCTTCTTTTCAGATATTTAACAAATCACATCATAACACTCTGTTTGGTCTTGTTCATTGTGATGCTTAGGGACCTTGTCGGGTCCGAACTTTGACTGATCATAGCTATTTTATTGTCTTTGTGGATGATTATAGTAGATCCTCTTAGGTTTAGCTAATAAATGATCGTTTAGAGATTAATAAAATTGTAAGAAACTTCTTTGAATAGGTTAAAACTTCTTTCTTTGCATGTGTTCAAATTATTCAAACTGGCAAAGTCCTTCAGTTCACCCAACAGGACTTGACGTCTTTCTTTGCCTCTTAGGGAACTGTTCATCAAACATCATGTCCACATACCTCTTAGCAAAATGGAGTACCAGACTAGAAACTTACGTTTGCTTGAAATTGCCAGGCCTCTCCTTGCTCAGATGTATGTTCCCAAATAATATTGGACAGATGCCATCCTTACGTTGTTCAACTCACCAACAAGGTTCCATCTTCTATTCTAAAATCGGACACCCCTTTCTCTCTATTATACCCCACTGAGTTTCATTTTCCTCTACCACTATTTTTTTTGGGTGCATAGTGTTTTTACAACAAGTGCATCTTTCACGGGTCATCTCGTACTCAAAAAGGATGACGATGCTATGATCATGTTAGGTGTCGATATTATATTTTTATGAATGTCACTTTCTTTGAGCAAACTAGGTCCTTTGCACAGATTGTGGGTGGCATCCAATTGGAACTTCCACCTTCACCAATCATCTATACATCAAAGCACATCATTGCATTTGCTTCTTTTCATTTGCTTGTTCCTTTTTTGCATGATGATATGACATGTTCAAGTAATCATTATTGTTGCTACAGATGTACCTGCGGAGCTTCCTAGAATTCTCTGCAAGCAAAAGAAACAATGTAATTTTCACCAATATACCATATTTTACGTCTATTGATGGTTTATCTAGTTGTGACCAGAGACCTACATATGCCTTGAATGCCATTTTGGGTAACAGATATTATCAAAGTGCAATGAAGGACCATGGTTGGCAGCATGCCATGAATGAGGAAATGGATGCTCTTACCTCCTAGGGAACATAGGATCTTGTGTTGTGTCCCCCAAGAGTTCAACATGTGGCTTGCAGATGGGTCTTCACGACGAAACAGTCTCTTGATAGGCCCATTAACAGATTGAAAGCCAAATTAGTTACGAAGGCTTCACAGAAACATATGGGAGGATTACGTTGATACCTTCTCTCTGGTGGCCAAACTGGGGTCCATTTGTACGGATTGTACCGTTTTTTCCATTGTTGCTAATAAAGCTTAGTCAATTTTTCAACTTGTTGTAAAGAACACCTCTTTATGGTGAACAAAAAGAGGAGAAATACATGATGCAGCCACCGAGTAACACAGACGAGGGGGATTACGTATACCGACTACGTAAGGCCATCTATGACCTGAAATAGAGCCCTCAGGCATGTTTTGACAAACTTACCAATGAGATTGGCACTCTTGGCTTTCAAAGGAAGACATCTGACTCATATGTCCTCATCAGATGATGGTCTACTAGCACTAGTATACTTGCTATTTATGTTGATGATATGGTTGTCACTGGATACGATGAAACCCACATTTCAGAGACCAATACCTTCCTCCAGAAGGTCTTTGTCACAAAGGATCTTAACCAACTACCTTACTTTCTTGGCATTTAGGTGATACGCACTACAGAGGGACTCCATCTCTCTCAAATGAAGTATTTCCTAAACATTCTTACAGGGTGCAAACCATCTGGCATCACTACTAAAACAAAGAAACATTCCACATTTATTGATCATGTCTAAGGAACTACACAATGTAGGATCCTACTAAATCAACTTCTCTATTTCATTGTTACTAGGTTAGATGTTTGAAGGAATCTCATGGTTGTGGACTTTTCTATGGGGTCAACAGTCACACTAATGTCCTCATCTATACAGATGTTGACTATGCCACTTCGCTTGGGGATCGTCGATCCACTATAGGCAATGCCATGCTCGTTGGGAACAACCTTGTTACTTGATGAAGCAAGAAGAAAATGATGGTCTTCAGATCGAGTGCAAAAGCGAAATACAGGGCAATGGCCCAAGCCACATGTGAGATCACTTGACTTATTTCTTTCAACATGAACTTGAACTTTCCATTGCTACTTACGTACCTTTATTCTGTGACAACAAGTCCACTACATAGATCAACACCAAACCTATATTTCATGAGCGAACCAAATACATTGAGGTTAACTGTCATTTTATCCGTGATTCATTACGAGAAGGAAGGATGTCTACTCCACACATATCCATTGAGATCTTCATGAAAGAATTTCCGAAGAAACGCCTCTTGTATTTGATTCCCAAGTTGGGCATGATTGATAGATAAGCTCCAACTTGAGGTGGAATGTTAGAGTTATCATATTTCTATTTTATTTGAGTCTTGTAACCCTTCAAGGTCTTATATATAATTTCTCTTTTGTGCTCTTTAGCACTCTCTCTCTCTCTCTCTCTCTCTCTCTCTCTATATATATATATATAAGACCCTAAACTCATGGAATAAACATGACTCATTCTCTTCTCCACAAGGACATTGACATAATGGTGGCTATAGGGATGCTACTCTGGTCTGGCTTTTGAGATTGTGCATATGCGTTAGCAAGTCGATAATCTACCTTCAAATGATTATCTTCCTCCTCCCCAAGCTTCTCGGTCGCCATTGATAGTGGTGCACACTGTGGCATGCCTTATGAAGCTAATCTCACTATCACTTCGGTTCGGGATCCTTTAAATGTGACGTTTGATGTTTTTGAGAATGATCTCCAAACAAGAGTGGACCCACTATTTGCATCTGACTGTTAGGGCGCCCTCACTTCGTGGATCTTAGTTTCCTCTCGGAATTAGATCCATGAGATTCAGTCTCTCGATCTAATCCACACATCTTGTTGGCACTCCCATTTCAACGAGCAAGTTGTTATCAAACTTTATTAGACATTGTGGTTTTCCCTTCAACACCCATGGCCCTTACATGGTATCTTTCAAAGGATGCAAGAGGTAAGGGGTTGGTCCTTACTAGTGTTATTGAAGGTGGTTCTTTCTGCTGTCTAGACTTTTTGCATCATAATTGCTTTCTGTTTGGTGAGGTTCGTAAAGTCAACGGCTATGATGAGGACAATATTTTAGGCTTCTTCTAAGAATGAGGGCCTAGGGATTTTGAGCATTTCTGGCATGTTGGTTGTTAGAAATCAAGAATACTTACGCATAACATCAGACAAATATAATAAACATGAAAGAACACTAGATATAACGTGGAACGCCACTCTGTGAAGATCGAGATGAAACCACGGGAGAATACTTCAAAGGGTTGATGTCTTCATTAACATTTCTCATCTGATACAATGGATGTGGGGCTTCTTATATAACTCCCACCATGGCCTTAAATTTCGGCAAATTTCGACCGAAATTCGAGCGAAATTCGATTTCGTAGTGATACCGATATCGAAACCATGTATAATATCAGTTTCCAGGATTTCGGTCGAATTTCGGTCATTTCGATCCATTTCGGTGGAAATTGTTCACAGATTTCTTGGATTTTGGTGGAGTTCCGGTTCATTTCAGTCCATTTCGACTGAAATTGTTCTAGGTCACCATAAGTCATGCCTAGGCCACTTATTGATATTCATAGGCACTATTTGGTCACTAAATGAAATTTATAGGTCACTATTTCAACCACCATTGCAATATAAGCCACTATTCCAACCACCATTGTAATAAATAAGGCCATTAAGGGTCCTCTTTAAATCCAATAAATATAATGTATATGTTCTCATTCCACCTCACAACTTCACAAGTCACAATTCACAACCCAACTTAAGTCTTAGAGAGCCAAGTTTCCAAATTCCAAGCAAGGTAAGTATTTTACCATATTTTTTCATAACACATCTTTTTTTAACATATTTCGAGATGCCAAATATGTATTTTTTCATCTTTGAATGATAACTTCAGAGTTCAGAATCTTCATAGTTAGAATCTTTATATAACCATCTTGTTATCTTTTCCTAGGCTAACTTGACTGTAACTATTAGGTAGGGCCTTGCATATTAACAAACTTCAGAGTTATTCTTTTCCTTGCATATCTTTTCTGGGCTTTCCTAGGCCCTACATATCAATACATTACATTGCATCATTTTAACTCACAAGACACTAGAAGTTTGTTCTTTTCTAGGGCTCTCTTGTTACTTCTCTCTACTGTAAGGAGCACGTGTGTCTGTACGTGTGGTAGGTTGTTAACAACCTTCCAAGTCTTTGACTGTAACTATTTTTCTACTATTAGTCTGGATTTTTCAAGTCTTGGTTGCCAGAGATTTCAGACCACTGGACATGGGCAGACGGGCATTTCAAGGTGCAACAAACGTATAGAGCCTTCTACATGGCCATGGTATTTGATCTTGGAGTCGCATCAAACCAGTGTGTGCATATTTGACGTGGAGCGTGTTATGTGTTTATTTCTTCATCGAGATTTTAAAGGGGGTCGGTTGCTAAATGGCGAGCGTAGAGCCAGTTCTTTTCATGGCACTTATTGGACATGCCAATGGTGCACGGTGACGGATGAGTTAAGCATCTTGTCTTTAATTGCTATGTTTCAAAGGAAGTTTAATCCACGATATACATTAATTCGATGACAATCATAGACTGGGCTACGTGTAAGGAGTCCATTAACAAGCGAGGATGAGATTGGCCCTACCAAGGATTGAGTTACTAGTATTCTCTAGTCCGTGAGCGCTGCACGGAATGGGATAACATGGGGGAGAGATTGTACAAGGAGAATGTTCTAGAACATGCCAAAAGATTTTGGGCTTCTTTGTCCTTGTAATTTTATGTTTTTATTTTGTAAATATATAGAAATTTTAAGGTGGGAGCCTTCTCAGCACTGCACCCTTTTTCCCATTCAGAACATCGGCATTGATGAAGGCAAACTACACCGAAGTCATACATAACATAACAAAAATTCCACAACTGTGTTTAACAGACTTGACCAAAATGAGAAACATTGCATGAAAAATGTGATAGAGAGTACAGTGGGCCAATAACATCCACCATGGTGCGCTCTTCTTTGACAACAAGAATAAGAGCAGTATTCAATCTTCTAAAATAGTTAAAAGTGGGTCACAACCCAAGAGGTTCAAGAGGCAAATCACGAGGATTTAACCCGCCAACATAGCATGTATCCAAGAAAACAAGACCATTGACTTCACACCTTAAGATCCCCACAAGTCAAAAAAGTTGCCGCCCCCACTATCAACGCATCGATTTCCTCAGCATACCGCATAACTCTTTTCAAGATGGTATGTAGAATCGGCTGCAGAATCTATCGCTTCGATTTTCATCGATAGCGACACGAAGCCCGCCATAACAACCAAAGGTGAATCTCATTCCGATGGTCAATCCAAAATGACTGATACCTAACACAAACCTTCTTAAGACTCCAGGCTCCAGTATGTAGTGAATCTCTACCACAAACCTCCAGAGAGGCCATTTCCAACACATGAAGAGGAAAGACCACCGGCTAACAGAGAAATTGAGTTCAAAAGGCAAAGCGTAAAGAAGTCCTTCGACATCACAATAAAATCTAGCGAAGTGACACCTTTCACGATGCCATCTGTAATAATCGATGGTTCTTCACAATCCATAGAAAAAATTATGGCAAAGAGAAGAGTTTCCAACAATGAGGAGGAACACCTTCGATCAGCAGAATGTATAGTTGCAGGTACAAGCCCAGCCAATTGCACAACAAAGGAAGCCTCCACTGTACCCAGGATACTCAACCTTGTTGCAGATTTACAGAAGCACGTGTACAATGTACATCAAGAAAGACGCAACCCAACAAGTACATCATCGACTTATTCGACTCAAATAACTATAGCATATCACTGATGAATGACGATAACAGAGCAGTACCAAAAATAAAAGACACCGCCCAAAGACAATCCTCAGATATATCACACATCCCCACCAGGATGGCATCTATTAGCATCAATAAATTTGTGTTGCATACCTGGTCAACAAAAGGATGATCTCTGCTCGCAGGAAACAACTACACCTCTTCACCTTCCTAGTGCAGGATGCTCACTAATGCTTCGATTTTTCACAAAGAAAGCATATGATCAGATCTCAAAAATACATGGCCATCTGTCCAGAACCCTCACAATGAAAGCACATCATCTACTTTGCGACAATCACCATGTTTGGGTCTTAAGCTTCATCCATCATACCTTCGTCATCCACACCTCATTTCAAACTCCATCCCCATCCATAACACAAATCCCAACTACCTTCTCTATCTCTCTCTCTATCTCTCTATCTCTCTCTCTCCCGGGTTCTACTGACAATTGACATCACCTCTCACCGAAAGTTCCTGTGCAGAAAACATTGTGATTTATCCCTTATGATGTACTCTTAGATCCCTTCTTTACTAAGAGAAAAGAAACTCTTCCAGAACTCAAACAAGAGGTGGTTTCTAATCTTGTACTCAAAAAACAGTCCATCCAAAGCCAATGCCGTAGATTCTAAAATTAAGCTGACAATTAATTTCCATCAGTTTGAGCAGTACATCAATGTCCATTCCTCTCCTGCAAATGTTATTAATAGTTTCCATGTGCAAGCTAAAAACAATAATGCAAAAATGAAAAAGCAGTTTCTTTATAAGAACAAGGGAAACTGTATTGTGATGGTCAACTGGTTGATAACACCGTTTAAAAAACCAACATGTATGGAAATTAATTCTGTTATTCCTTCGCTTAAAAAATTGTCATCAACAAGTTTTTCATTATTTGTATAAAGAACAGATAAAACATGACCGGTAAATGGCATCACAAAAGAGCGCTCTGCCAGCATATTAATTTTCAGTACTCTACAGCACCAAGGGCATGCTGGTGTGCAAAGACTTGCCTTAATTACTTAAAATTTCCCCTTACGAAGATCGAAGGATGGATCAACTGTATGTGAACCATAGAAATCGGCTGATGATCTCAATTTGTTTATAAAAGTGAAATCAAGCGATGAGAAATGCATGTCTGAATATCCCAAGCACAAAAAGTAAGAATTAAACAATGCTAATATGTAATAACGAACCTGGGAAGAGAAACTGCAGATATCTGAAATGCATGATCTTAAAAGGCCTCTACTCTGGATTTGATCTAAAAAAAATCTATCCTGGTCAATACTAATAAAGGCATCCAAAGCAAAAACAGAAAGAGCCTTTGTTGCTTCAATGCCGTGAATAGAATCCTTTGTGACCTGACATTTTCAACAAAAAAGAACTAATGGCACATAAACTAACAAAGCTCCTAAAGCAGGAAAATTTTAATTTATAAAAGAATTGTATTATACAAAAGTACCAATGTTGGTACAACTGAAGAAACAATTCTTGCGACTTAAAACGTTTAGAATCTATCTACATCCATAAACTTATAAGTCTATAACAATTCTAGGTTTTAGAATCTATCTACATCCACAAACAATTTATAGGACTGTATCCTTAAACTCTTAGAATCTATCCATATCCATAAACAATTTACAAATCTATTTTCCTTTCACGCATAACCCATTCAATTGAAGATGCCAACAATACCATCTGGTTCTACATGGAGGACCTCCTTGTGTCTCCTCGGTTGTTATCAACGCAGCAGGAGCAGCAGCGGATTCAATGTCTTTCAAAACCGAAGTACAGGAAGTACCCTCTTTAAAATCTGAAGACCTTGCAGAAGAAGAGATTGAGGATAAGGACAAAGAGGAAGCGTTTACTGGGTCTTTAATAAGATCTTCCAGTTCTGAATTTATTCAGAAATCGAACATAAACGGGAAGCGTCGAAGAAAAGGACCCCAAGGAATAGAAAGGCTAAAGAAGAGGCACCTAGGACTTTTAAAGGTAGCATTAATGATGTTTGAAGGCCATGTTGGTCATATTTGGGTGTAGAGCACCTTTGTAGAAGCTAAATGCTTCAAATGTGCCTCATTGTATTATCTTTCTTCTTTTTTAATGAAAGTGGATACCCGACCCACCAAAACTATAGGGCTTGTTAGTTAAACAAATGTCGTTTGGTTCTAGCACCACTAGTCTAAAACTCGCATTCTATTGAAGTTGCCAGCAATATCTACAACCAGAGACAATTCTAGCACCACTAGTCAAGAACTCATATTCTATTCAAATCGTACAATATCATCTAACTAGTCTATTGCTTCAGACAAGATTGTCATAGTCCGTAGTTGATACTCAGTACAATATAATCTAACTAGTCTATTGCTTCATACAAGGTTGTTAGTAGTCGGTAGTTGGTACTCGGTCACAAGGCCTTAAAAGTCGGATTTCGGTTTCTTTTCGGTGAGTGACCGAAACGAAATTTCGGTCGAAATTCGACCGAAATTTAAGGCCATGCTCGGTTGGCCGCCACTGACTAAGGACTAAACAAACATTGGGTGATTAATCAGATTTAGTCTGACTTACCTTAGTCGGATTTGAACTTTTAAGAATTTTAAAAATATAACTCAATTTTCTGTACATACATTCTTATATATTTACATAGATTTAAATATTTTCAATAATAACAATGAAATAAAAGAAGCAAGTTAAGAGCAATATATGCTATACAAAACAAGAACAACTGTTTTAGATCAAATATAACATGTCAGCTTACATGCACACTTAACAAAAAATAAATTCTAATGGCAAGTGAACATGGTCATCCTCATCAATGTCATCAATGCCATTAGGGAGGCTTTATCACGCAGCAGCTGCAGCTTCTATTCAAATGATCTTGCAAATTTGCAATCATTCACCATGACTCCATCATAAAATAAACTAAAGAGTTACCACAATACTACAAATCAATCATCATATTAAATGATACCAATAAACAATTGATATAAAGAAATAAATAAAAAAAGTAGCGAAGCTTTCACACACAATATGTAGGCACGGCTACATAAATTCTTGCTGAAATCCATGTTGAAAGATTCGGCTATTTTTACGATGATTGTCGAGTACCTAACGCAACTCCCACAAGGGGGGATTTGAATCATGGACTTTTGGGTGGTAGGTATATTGCACTATCACCAAACCATTTAAGGGGGTCAATATCAAAGAAATAAAATGCAAACCATGGTTAAGAGGAGATGCGTGAGCACCTGATGACGGTACAGTAGAGGAGAGGCATTGCTGGGAGAGCACGAGTGCGAGTAGAAGGAGGAGATGGCCTTACCATCGCTCATGAGGAGTTGCCGACCGGAAGAGAAAGAGGGCGAGACATGGGTTTTCACCGAGAAGAATGAGGGTATTGGGGGTTTTAAAGAATAGATAGAGAAGGTTTCCTATGTGGGAGGGGACTTAATGTCTAACAGTAAGTCCCAAACAGTTTGTCGAGATTAGAAATGGAAATCACTTTTAAGCTATGTTTCAAACTTCAACTGATACTTACGATATATCTGGAGATCAATATTCCAACTGTCGCCCGAACTAGACCAATTAGTCAGTACGATTATACTAGACCAAATAGAATGACTTCAGCCGAGCAAAAAACGAGAAAACATGCCTTTTAAAATAATATTTTATGATTATTAAATTGAATTTTTCATTCTATTTTTAAAGTTAAGTTTGATGTGTATAAATTAATTACCATTCAATTGGTACTTTAAATCATGTTAATTAATGACTATGCAAGTATATAAATATATACGATATGCATTAGACGGAGATTTTATATTTAAAATAATTAAGAATATATATTAGGATATTTTTGATTAGTTACTCAAATACTTTTCATGCTTTATCTAATAACCCTTCAAACTGAATGTTGAATACTGACTTTTGCAACACTACCGAGATCAGCAATATATCTATTTCTGGACCTTAACCATACAATATCAGTATCGTTTTTTCAAACCTTGAAATGCAGGTGGTTGAATAACAAATGTATAGATCATATTGTTAGCATTAGACAAAATGCTCAAATAGTAGATCATATTGATGTTTTTGGAATAAATACATCATATTGTTATTGTGTCCAATAAAATAGTGTTTATTTTATAAAATACTTTACAATTGTATATGATAACATATAAATTCCACTATCCTTCCTCGAGCAATGTACATTTCTATGGAATTCCATTTTTAATCTGCATGTTCATGATTTATTTAGGACTTTGTTAGGTTTCGGAGACCATGTGATACATAATATTTTCATCACCCTTCCTTCAATTTCAAAAATGGCATAAACAGAAAAAAGACAAAATGTGAGCCATACTAGTATGGTTAAGATCAAAGATAGAAAATTGGTTTGATAATTGAAAAAGAAAGGCCATAAAAAATAAAAGTTTACAATTGTGAGGACTGCAACTTCCGTAAGACCATCTCACATGCCTTTAAAACATTATAGGAAAAATTTTCCCAAAAGATATGAGAATGTATTAAGTTGTATGTGTCAAGCTCGTAAAAATTGGTCAACTAGTCAGGCCGATGGGGTGGCCGACTGAATATTGACTACGCAGTCGATAGTCGACCAACTAGTTAGCCGATTTTCACAAGCAGGCAAATCATAAAGCAATGGATTCTTAGAAAAAAAATCTCAGATGGCTGCATATAGACAGAACAGCCGTTAATTACTGATGGAAGGGGGCAATATGTTGGACAGAAAAAAAACTTGGTGGGCCAGAGCTATGTTTTGGGAGGTATTAGTATTCAATGCTAATACATTATGTTCAAATTATTTATTCGAATGCAGCTATACAGCTCCTCCATAAATCTCTTTATGCTCTTTTTATTGACTCCGTGTTCTTTCAACTTTATTTTTTCTTCTTCAATTAAGCTTGCCACCAAAACAACAATTCCATCTTATTAACTTTTGAACAATCCTTTTTTTTGCGATTTTTTAAAAAGCATACTTAGATGCTTAATATTGGATTGGAATTCATTTATTCCTTGTATTCATTATATAATAGAATAGAAAATGTATCAGTTAATTTAAATGTATAAGATACTATGCATAAAAATGAATTATATATTTAAAATAACTAAAAATTACTCAACAGATTCAAGTCTAACTAAAACTCAGCCATGGCCGATACCAAGCTCGGGTAAATTGAGGGTCGGGTAAATTGAGGGTTGCGTGTTAGGTAGCTGACAGCCAACGCAGGAGAGATATATTCCAAAATAGTGTTCTTTTACGAACCTTATTTAGGAATTTGTATCGAAACCCTTCGGATAAATTCCAAAACGTTGTCAGGATATAGTTCAAAATTTGCAAGGTCACTCCCATAAGGAACGCATGCGAGTAAATAAGCTAGTTCCATCGCATCTCCGCCCGGATGCAATCCAAAATTTGCAAGGGTTCTCGCATGATGGACGCATGCAGGTAAAGAAGTTAGTCCAAAAGAGGTTGCAAAGGAAGTTGTGGATAGGTATTTGGAATATTGGCACTTTGACTGGAAAATCGATGGAGATAGTGTATGCGATGGAAATAAGGAAGATTCATATATTATGTCTACAAGAGACAAAATAGATTGGAGAGAAAGCAAGGATGATCGAGAAGACAGGCTTTAAACTTTAGTATTCAGTTAAAGATAAGGGCAGAAATTGTGTTGGAGTGGTTGTTCATAAGGAATTGAAGGATTGTGTGGGTAAGGTGCAAAGATTTGAGGATTGGATTATAGTGTAGTGCCAAAAGCGGTGCACAAAGAAGAAATAATGAATATCATCTCAGTTTATACACCACTAATTAGTTTAGATGATATAATTAAACAAGTTCTTTGGGAGGATTTGGATAAGATTATGCAAGGAATCCCACAAAGAGAGATGATTTGCCTAGGTGGAAATTTTAATGGACATGTAGGAAAGGATGCTTCAGGGTATGCAAGTATTCATGGAGGACATGGCTTCGGGGTTAGAAATGAAGAGGGAATAGTCTCTCTAGATTTGGTAACAGCTTATGATCTTTTTATTGTAAATACTCTCTTCAAGAAGAGAGAGGAGCATTAAATTACTTTTAAGAGTGGTTCGACTAGAATACAGATAGATTACTTTGCATTGAGAAGAAGAGATCGGTTGTGTTGCAAAGACTGTAAAGTAATCCCAAGAGAGAGCATGACTACTCAACATCGCTTGTTAGTCATGGATGTGCAAATAAAAGTGCTAGTAAAGAAAAGGAGGAATTCCAAGATCACTAAAATTAGATGGGGGAATCTTCAATTGAAGCAATCAAGCTTAAGGGAGAAGGTTTTATAAGACTTATCTTGGGTTGTAATAGCATCTTGTATCCGAAGGGTGGCCAAAGAGATGTAAGACGAGTCAAAGGGAGGAGCTCCAGGCCAAAAAGGAGCCTTCGTAGTGGAGTGAAGGGGTGTAAAAGAAACTCAAAATTAAAAGAGCTTGTTTTAAAGCTATGTCTAAGAAAAGAACAGATGAAACTGTCACAAACTACAAAATATCTAAGGAAGCAAAGAAGGCGGTAAGCGAAGCTAAGTCAAAAGCTTATGATTTTTTGTACAAAATTCCCGATTAAACGGAGCGTCGGAAGGATAAATTCAGGTTGGCTAAAGTAAGAGAAAGAAAGACCAAAAATCTTTCTCAAGTGAGATACATTAAGAATGAGGAAGGTCATGTGCTTGTTACTCAGACGGATATAGAGACTAGATGGAAGAAATACATCCATAAGCTTTTAATTGGGGAAGGAAATAGAGAGATCACTTTGGGAAATCTAGCTAATAGTGAAAAGTTACTTTGTAGACGAATACAAAGGAAGGAAGTAGAGGAGGCTTTGAAGGTTATGAGACATGGGAAAGATGTAGGACCAAATGACATTCATGTAGAAGTTTCGAGAGTTTTAGGTGAGCGTGGTGTGACTTGGCTTACAAAATTATTCAATATTATTTGGCAAAGCAAGAAAATAGCTGAAGAATGGAGGAGAAGCACCATGGTGACTCTTTATAAGAACAAAGAAAACATTCAAAATCGTTAAAATTACAGAGGTATCAAGCTGCTGAATCACACTGAAAATTTGGGAACATATCATCGAAGGAAAGTTGAGGCAAGTTTCCGATGTAAAAGGAAAATCAATTCGGATTCATGCTAGGTCACTCAGATATCGAAGTCATCCACTTGCTGAGGAGAACAATGGAGATTTACATAATTAAAAGGAAGAACCTCCATAAGATTTTTATTGATTTAAAAAAGCTTATGATCTGTCCCATGGGAGATATTGTGAAGAGTTTTGGAAAAGAGACAAGTACCTATACTATACATTAACCTCATAAAAGATATGTATGATAGGGTTTCATCTTGTGTAAGGATACAATCTGGGAAAACTAACTATTTTGAAATCAACACTGGTCTGCATCAAGGTTCAACTTTGAGTCCATTCCTTTTTACTATGATTGTGGACGACTTCACAAGTCACAATCAGGAAGAGATACCTTGTGTATGTTATTCGTCAATGATATTGTGTTGATTGATGAGACTAGAGATGGAGTAAATGAGAAGCTTGAGATTAGGAGACATGCATTGGAGACTCAAAGATTCCGTATAAGTAGGGCTAAGACTAAATATATGGTGTGTACTTCTGATGGAAGCAATGGTGAAGCGATCAACGTTAAGATTGATGACGATAACATTCAGAAGAGAGATTCGTTTAGATACTCAGGAGTCAGGATCTATTTTGCAACATGATGGAGAAATTAATGGAGATGTTACAAATAGAACAAATGCATGTTGGCTAAAGTGGAGAGGAGCCTCTACTGTTTTCTATGATAAGAAAAATCCTTGAAAATCAAAGGAAAGTTTTACAAAGCAACTGTGAGACCTACTAAGCTCTACGGATATCAATGTTGGCTTGTGAACTGATGCAAATCGGGTTTGGCGCGACGTTGGAAATAAATTTGAACGGTGGAAATTATTTGGTAGAAGAAAATGGAGGGGTTGAGGAGAGAAGGAACTCGTCGGAAATGAGGGGCTTGAAGAGGGAGAAGCGCGAAGATCACGTAGGGGAGAAGGGAGAGACGAGAGAGAGAATAATTCTCAAATTAATTATCAAACTGAACTGTCTAAAAACAATGGACCCCCATCCCTTCATATAGGAGGGATGAGATTACAAAAATAGGAAACAAATTCAAATCGACAACTAATTGATCCTAATTTACCTCTAACTAATTAACCGACTATTTTGAAAATCAAATCTCTTATTGGAGATCACAGGCGATTTCGTTTATTTAATTAAAGACACGACAACTTAAATAAACGTAAATTGAATTGACAGATAGAATTAAATAACTATTCGGCCCTATACTTTCGTTCCACACTGCATCAACTCTCCTTCGCTTTTTAAAAAATTCGTCTCCCGACGAATTGCATGATGTAGGCGCGTCGTTGGAGAATTCACCCTCGAATTGTAGCTTCAAGCTCCTTCAATTAGGTCTTTTTCAACGTTACGTTTGTAGTCTTTTTCTACTGAAGGGAGTCCCTGCAATTTTTGTACCCCTTCAATTAAGGGGAATCCATAGCATATTTTATCCTCACAATGGCCTTGTTGATATAAACTTTTGGACCAGGGGGTCCTTAGGCACTTGTCCCAGACTAATTTCCAATCCCACATGCCACGGGATTCAAGCCTCGTAGTCATCGGGCCTTTTGCTAGGGCTCTTCCAGTTTTCTTGCGCACGCGACGTGGACAGGGAAGGTGGCGCCCGTGATTTCTTTCCAAGGAGTTCCTTGCGACCCGCAAGGATGTCGAGATGGGCGGTGGGCGGCTGGAGGGGCGGCACGACGAGGATCGGGATTGGCGGCACGTGGGGCGGCGCGCAGGAGGGCCGCGGCTGGCGATGGCGCGGTGGGGAGAGATGAGGTGGAGGTGCAAAGCTGTTGGCGCGTGTTGGGGAGGGGCGAGCGGTGGAGGTGGGGCGAAGGGAGGGTGGTGCGGCGTGGAGGGGAAGCGCAGGGATGGGGAGGCGGCGACGTGGGGGAGGGACAAGGGCCAGGGGAGTCGAGAGGCGCGGGGGTGGGTCACGGGGCCGTGGGGGAGATTAGCGCGGGGGAGGGAGGAAAGAGGGGGAAAGGGAAGGCGAGGGCGGGCTGGTGGGTAGCGGGAAGAGGAGGAGGGTCTGGGGGGGGAGTGGCGGAGGGAGAGGGAGTGTTGAGGTTGCGGACTGGGCAGCAGGGGGTGCGGGAGGGGATTCTGAGGTTGCAGGGGTCGCGAGAGGGGGACATGGGGTTGCGGCGGCAGCGAGAGGGGGCCAGGAGGTGCGAGGGGGGTGGAGGGGTCCAACGAGGGGGGCGCGCGTGGGCTGTAGATGGATTTTTGCGGGGTTTTCGAGTCGGGAATCACCTGGACAGTAAGCAGGTCGACTTCTTTTTTCTTCCGAACTGGTCTGAACAACGGGCAGTTCGTCGTGGACGGCGAGATTCTCGTCTTCAAATTCGGGTTCGGTGCTTGGAGACTTCGATTTGGCAGTGTTTTCCTCAAGTTGGCGTGTTATCTCAACATTCAATGTATCTCGCATCTGGGATCACAACTTGCATATCGGCATAAATTTGGCTCATATTTGATAATGTTTTTTTAACCTTGGCACGCCATGTACGGGCGGGATCCGTTGGATTTTCCATGCGAACATCTGGACGGATCGCCAGATCGTGAGGACGATCTAAATGCCATGCTCTGGTACCAAATGATGCAAATCGGGTTCGGCGCGACGCTGGAAATAAATTTAAACGGTGGAAATTAATTGGTAGAAGAAAATGGAGGAGTTAAGGAGAGAAGGAACTCGTCGGAAACGAGGGGCTTGGAGAGGGAGAAGCGCGAAGATCGCGTAGGGGAGAAGGGAGAGACGAGAGAGAGAATAATTCTCAAATTAATTATCAAACTGAACTGTCTAAAAACAATGGACCCACATCCCTTTATATAGGAGGGATGAGATTACAAAAATAGGAAACAAATTCAAATCGACAACTAATTGATCCTAATTTGCCTCTAACTAATTAACCGACTATTTTGAAAATCAAATCTATAACTAATTATTAGAGATCACAGGCAATCTCGTTTATTTAATTAAAGACACGACAACTTAAAAAACATAAATAAAATTGACAGATAGAATTAAATAACTATTCGGCCCTATACTTTCGTTCCACGCTGCATCATGAATCATAGACATGTGCAGATAGTGGTAATAGTAGAAATGAAAATGTTAAGGTGGATGTGAGGACGCGCACGTAAAGATCGGATTCGAAATGATGCAATTATAATGAAAGTAGGTGTAGCTCCGATCGAAGATAAGATGCAAGAAAAATGCTTAAAGTGGTTTGGCCATTTGCAAAGAAGGTTAGCCGATGCACCAGTGAGCAGATGTAAGTTTTGAAATGTTGAGCCAGCTAAAAGAGGGCGTAGAAGGCAAAAGAAGTGTTAGAATAAGACTATACAAATGGATCTTAGTTTTTTTTGGATCTACGCCGGAGAACGACCAAAGATAGATCTAAATGGAGCAAAAAAATCCATGTAGCCGACCCTACTTAAAATAGGAAAAGGCTTTGTTGTTGTATTTAAGTCTAACCAAATCCAATTACTCACCAGACTATCTATCAACCCCTAAAGTGACTTGACAGATTGAATATTGACTACCAACTTTTGCAATCTTGATATGTGTACAATAATGAGAGACAGTGAGATGATAAATAGTCAGCTAATAAAAATATGAAAAAAAATGAGATGGAAGACATCCATCAAAACGGAGAAAACGCAAAGGATAAACTACTTTGTTATGATAAGCCAAGGTTTTCAAAAAAATGAAAGACTAGGTGGTTTCCTTAGAGTCGATGCAAGGTATAGTCTCGAGACGATCAAGGCATAAGTCTCTCTACATTGGACGTTATATAAAGAAATTGAATAATATCAAGAAATTAACATTATACACAAATCTCTATATATTGGAGTAATTAACACATTTTTAGTGCAATTCTTCATTGTCGAAGAGGAATAAAGGGATGGACACATTTTTTTGGGAATTTTTTATATGATCGTTAAACTCTAATGTAAAAGAATTCACTAATTTTCTCAAGATCTTCAAACTAAATTGTATGATCAATAGTGTGATTGTGTAAAATCATTAAAGTCTATTTTCAACAATATGCTCTTCTGTTATCATTTTTACATCATATTTAATACTAACTAGAATCTAACAACTCAAAAATCAAAACTAATTTTTTTAATAATTGCTTTCACTTGGTGGTTTAATCGGAAATTCTTGCAATACTTGGTTGCAAAAAGCCAAATCTGTGCAGCATAAATAGAGTCGACTGCCTGTAACACTACAAATTTCGTATCTCCCCTATTTCCTAGGAAAAGACCATCCAAGATATCTGCTTTCCCACCATCACCGAGCTAAATTGTGCTAAGATAATCCAAGTTATGTATTTAGTATCAAATGTTTAATAAATGTCGGAAATGAGAACTTCTCCAATAAAAACTAAACCATGGATTTATATATCTTCGGACTAAGAACAACTGACATTTCCATTGATGTGAGCAGCAATACTCCGAATTAGTAAATCAAATAGTCTCCCTTAAAAAAAGAAAATAACTTTTATTTAAGGGTACCTAAAGCCATTTTAAAAAAAGAGAGATCATGGGGAATCTAAGATGGAGCTTTAACATTTCGGTGATATTTAATAAATTAAAACCTTTGAAAATAAAAAAATAAAGAACAGCCAACCAATATTCAGACAATCAACCCAATAGTCAGTCCAACTATTCGGTCAGACCGAATATTGATGGAATACCATTTAATCAGTAGGTCAGCCTCCCCCCCCCCCCGGGTCAGACCAAGTATTCAGTCCAATCGGTTGAATATTGCAACAGCAGCTCTTTTAATATCAAGTTTGTGGTTAAATTTGCTTTAGAAATTTTAATGATGAACACTAGGTTTTAGTGGTCACCCTCAGTTCAAAAAGAAGTGAACACTAAATGTGACTTGTCATCCTTTTTTCGTTATTTAAAGGAAAAGTCATTAATTACTAGAAACGTCTTCCTCAATCAACTACCAACAAAACCACTTATGCATGACAGTACGGAGAAAGGAGTTCTTTAAGCAAGGGAGATAACAAAAACGGCAAGAGATGTGTAAGGAGTGTGGGCATGACCTAAGCATATTGAGAAAGGAATGTCACATAGTACTTTGCCCTAATGAACAATGATGAGAAGACACTATCATAAAATTAATTTAAAGAAGAATACAACATAAAAAGAGAGAGATTTAAAGTCCTACCACGTCAAATACTGCAGGAGCTTCTTTTTTCAATATTAAAAAATTTGCATGCACTAGATCCTCGTGGTCCCTATCTATCTGCAATTGTTCCAATTCAGAATGCAGATTCGTGAAATCACTTATCACAAAATGAGACATTATATAAACAGACTACAAGTTTTAACAAAAATGCCTATCATTGAATACAACAAAAATGCCCTGCATTTTTTTACCCAAGTACTCATGACGCTCTACATGTATTATCACAATCAATGTCACATAATTAACACAATACTTGTTAAAAAAATTGAATAAAAATTTCTAACATTAACTAAAACAGAACCAAACTTCACAATTATTGTCATTACCAACACAATGATGGTTTAAACATTTTCATCACTTACCACCCCAATTTTCATCAGCCTTGAGTCTGAACTTGCAATGATTACCATGGGACTGAAAACATTGTTAAGGCAATACAACATGTTATGGTCAAGGTAATTGGGGGTTTAGGCAAAGTCTAGGTTTTAAATGTGGAGAGGGAAAGAAAATGTGGTCATCACAGGAGCTGGTGCTTGTCAAGAACAGAGACATGAGTTGAGCTGCTAGATATTATCACACTAAGGAGGACCAGGAACATCTCTTATTTGGTTGCAGTTTCTCAGGACTCAGCTGCGGTGTGGGAACGTGTGGCACTGCCGTGGCTGCGCTCAGTGGACAGCATGGCATACTGGAATTCGATTAGGACGGCCTGTGGGAGCTCTCAGGACAACGTAGCCGGCGCATTTGCCGTCCCCTGGGTCATACGGTGTGCTAGAAATGAGAAAAATTCAAGGGCGTCATTTCGCTTGTGAGAGGGTGTTGGTCCACTACAGCGTGTTGATGGCTTTATGGCAAAACATGTAATTTTGGAGTAAGGAGTTGTAAGTGGGCGTTGATACTTCGGTAAGTGGGTGTTGGTGGTTATTGGGCACTACTGGCCATGTGGTTGTATCAGTGTGTGGCGTGAGATGGGTTTGTTTTCTATATTAGTGTGCTAATGGAATAAGTTTGCGGTGAGCTCCAGTCTTAAGGCTGCACCCTTCTTTCGCTTCAAAAAAAAAGATGACAAATAGGGAGGAGAATGTAGAGAACACTATTTGCATTGGGAAAAACATGGAGGAAAATAAGTGTGGAGAAAGGCAGAGAAGCGCATCAACCAGGCAAATTAAGAGGAAGGAGAGGCCAATGGAAGAGCACAGGAGGAGAAGATTGGTGTTAGGCAAGGCAGGCATGTTAAGAAAAGATGACGGAAGTTTGGGCATGTCTGTCTAAATGCCAAAAAACTTTACTGAACGAATCTTCAACATTGGATGTGCGCATATGACAGTGGGCACGTGTCTAGAGCAACATAGTTTTATGAAATATGAGCATAAAAGGATAATATAATTTGCATGGAAGATGGGTCAAATCTATGGACTACAAGACATCAATGCAAAAGCCATAAAATATGGTTCATTTGAAGGATTGAATGAAGCACCTTCTGTAAATCAATGTCTTCCACTACATCTTGGTCATCACGCAGTAAGAAATGAAGAAGAGAAGCAGGTATCTCTGGGTCGAGAATACTGTTGCAATACTGGAAATAGCAAACAAGCAATGCATACAACCTACAAATGGCAAACTACCATATTAAAGTTAAAAAATACAAGCGTTAAGAAAATTGTAAAAAGAAAAAGAAAACACATCAAAAATCTAAAAAGATGTCAGGTACCGTCTTCTCAACAACTCCGATGAATCACTTCTAACGATGCACATTATCAGCTTAAAAAGAATAGCCTGGCATGCCCCATTTGGCAAGTGCTTTGCTATAACAACATCGAGACAAGTAACATTGTCTGAATCGGTGCCTCCAGGGAAAAGAAATCGTTCATCCCGTAATTTAGCCATGCATGTCAAGGCAGCCTATCAAAATTGGGAGGTTAATGACCATTAAGAATTCCATCCATAACATATATAAAGCAAGCCGCAAAGACCTGAGTAAGGATCAAAGCAAATTTTATAGAACAATCCGGAGATGATGCTGCATTCAGGGAAGCATCAAGCAACCTGCCAATATGGTTCACAATGTTTAATAATTATACATAAAACGTAAGTCTGCTTCACAATATATCAAAGCATACTCAAATAAAACTTGAGTTCGATCATCAAGAAGCATCATTCGCCGGGATATTGTGACCTAAAACCATACACGGAAAACAAACTTATATCAAGTTGGCAGATCAAAATAATAAAAATTCAAGAAGGAAATTAAGAAATCTTTCATCACAAAACGTCACCTCAACAACCTGTGACCATCCCACAAGCATGTGCAACTGAGCAGCATTTTCCTCAAGATTTTTATTGTATTTCCAACCCCACCTTAACAACTGCTGGATGGTTTCTCTTAGAACGTTTGTATCCACGCTACTGGGTTGGGACTTGAGAAAATTATACATCTGCAGATATCCTAGATAAATCAAGCCATAAAAACATATTCACAGCATATAAAGGATCAAATGCAACTATAAATTTACACAGCTTGCCATGTTATTATTACAAGATGAGAGATGAAAGAAATCATAAAATATAGGAATTTAATATTGCCTGCCAAAGTCTCTCATGAAAAGCAGCAAGATCAATCAACCGATCCCCTCTATCAGAATAGTAATATACACCGCCACATTCAGAAGTAGTTGGATGTTTTAGTATATCATCCACCTGGGATGCAGATTGAGATCAGAAGCATGAAGATCCAACAGGAAAGTAACAGCCTTTTATGATACCTACCCTAAAGTCATAATTAAAATTAGAAGTAACTTGTGAATAATCAATAGCAGTCTCAGGTGATCTGAACAGAACTACTTCGAGCAACTCCAACACCTGACAGGAAGATACAAACAACCAGCACCAAAATTACTTCCAAAATCAAAAGAACACCATTTGACATCAGTAAAACCAGGGTGAGGCAAACATCTAAACAAGATGATGTAGAATTGTCAGTATAGATATATGCAACGAATGTCCATAGACTATGTGTTGATGCTGAACCCTCAAACTCTCATCATGACATAAATAACTAATAAAGATGAGAAATTTAGAATCGAAATATATCAGCCATGAAGAGAACAATTCATTCCTACCGGTATATATTTCTGCAAATGATTGTAATGCATAAACTCATTGGCTCATTCACAAAATCGACAATTTCAATAAAATTATTAATTATAAAAGATACGGATCTTATTCCACACAAAGTTTTTTTAAAAATCAGATGTAACCTTATTCTTTTGAATATTAACATTCCCAGATTGGTAAGCCTCTAATACTCCTCGAGAGAATATTCGACCAAGAATAGCAAGGCATGTTTCCCGATGTGCGGATACAGATATATCTGCAACATGCAACTCCAGTGCCAGAAGCTTGAGCAGCCAGGCCCTCTGAAAAAAACCAAGATTACAAATATTGACTATATAAGTGCAAAGACAATGGCAAACTGGAGAGCAAGTATTAGGTACCCTTATCCAAGATAAAGATAGCAATCCTATGCAAATAAAACAACCCAACTGAAATTAAATTAATTCAATTTAATACCTGATGAAGTGAACTAACTCTGAGAGCCTGGTTGACACTTCTTTTAGGAAGTGGGGCAACAGCAAAAGTGTCCAAGTGCTACAATTACAAGAACCGATAAGCAGCCAGCCAAAACCTCCAACATATGTAATCCAAAAGGTTTTTTATGCATACCACAGCAAAGAACAGGTATTTTTTTGAACTTAGCAAATCCATTGTAGGACCGCTTGTCAATGGATTCAAGCACAATTCATACAGAAGCTGCAAGGAAAATTGTCAGGCAAGTAACATAGTATGCAAGGTAACAGTATCTTCAAAAAGAAAAGATCCGTACTCAACCTGGAAGCCAAACTCAAAAAGCAAGGAATTGGTATCTGGGCGTGGAAGAATCTCCAAAGCATCAAGAATGACTTTCAAACAACTGCATTAATGAATCAAAACTCAGATCAACATGGTTAAGGACATGGCTGCCAACCCAATAACACAAGCAAGGAACAAAGCAGAAGAAACAATACCTGTAATATGATTTGGGTTGTAAGACAGTTTGCTCAACTGGAGAATCCGTATAAAATTTTAGAAGTAGATGAGATATGTTGGGTGCGGGGCGGCTAATATTATCCATAAGAAGCTGATATACATTAACAATATACTTAACATAAAAAAATCCCAGATGCAAATCACTTCCCTCCCAAAAAGGAATAAAATAATCAGACCTGCATAATAAGGATACCAGAATCATCTTTAGTGTTCTCCATATTTACAGATTCTTCAAGCCGTGATTCTAAGCAAGCTGCATAATCCTCAACCAAATATTTAGCAATGCCTGTTTTCAGCAACAACTGCACCAATCCCACCATACGAGAACTACAGAAATACAAAAGCAAAAGCACATGTAAAAAATAACCAGGCCAGACAAAAGGAAATGCGATACAGTAATTGCTGGGAACTGACCTTAGTATGGTCAAAATTTTGATTGATGATTGCTGGATCCCAGGAAGAAAATTGTACCGGACGTATTCCAAAAGGGTCACAATATTTTTATGGTCTTGTGATAATATGACATCTAAAGTCTGCAAAAACGTGATACGATACAAAAGTATTAAAGAAATAGCAAAATATGACACGTTCTAACATTTAAAGTAGGATGTGCTTCCTTTAAGAACTAGTCCGAGGTTAGAAAATATGGGAAGTACAATCCAGAATTGAGTAGCGTTAAAATCATCAATAGAACCAGTACAACATACGAAAGAAATAACAGCACAAAATCATGGTTAAAATGACGAAAAAGAACCCACTATTGATGAGAGAATAACTCGACTTCTACTAGGACCGCAATCCACTTTTATATAGAAAGGCAAGTGGGAATTTTACACATAGACCCTTCTTATAAACAAGAATAGCGACAAGAAAAGATAAAAAAGACCGGTAGAAATAAATAAAATGAGGAAACGAATCAGAACAAAAAATTAAACACAAACATCTTGAGATTTACGTGAAAGCATACTCCCTAAGGAGAGGGACGAAATCATGAGAAGATGCCTCAAAGGGTCAGATATTCTATTGTGAAAGGCTCAATGAGTACAAGGGTGCAAGGCTCCTTATACAGCCATACAGACAAAACGTAGTCCCACTTATAGATGATGTGGACTAAACATGGTCTTGAAGAGATCCAACCACCCATCTATTACATTCTAACATTCCTCAAGCTAGAACAGAGAAAGCAATAGCTTGCAACAAAAGAAAATATACATAACTCATCTTCACTCGATACTTCCAAGAGAGATGGGAGAAAACCCGCTCAAATTAGTCGCTATTGATAGAAGACCTCGTAGGAGGATGCGTCTGTGACGATCAGGTCATGCACGTAGTAAAGTTGTCGCGACAAGCATGTTGTGTCTGGAGTAGAGTCGTAGAAGAAGTCCAGACTCCGGTGCGAAGTAGAGGATGCACAATAGAATGTGCAGAAGTAGCCCATGCTCTGCAAAGACGGTTAATAGTAGCAGTAGTATAGGCTGTTGGCCTATCATGTTGTTGATGGGCAGAAGAAGCGTCGTTGTAAAAGTCAATCGACTACGCCGATTAGTCGGTCTGACGAGTCGAGTCGGGGGGTAACCAACTCAACTAGGCCTAGTCGACCATTAGTCGGCCAACCCAACTAATCGGGCTGACTATTGTAGAAGTATGAGATGACCCCATGTAGAGAAATTCATGTTGATGTCGAGAATAGACACCCGACGATCGCGGATAGGCACCTGATGCAATGGTCATCAATCTGATGTCAGGGATACACACATGATGATCGAGGATAGATACACAATGTAGAGCGATAGGAGATAGGCACCCAACGGCTTTGTTGAGGAGCTACGAGTATATAACGATTGACTTGATAAAGATCCTGAAGATACATCTCAAATAACAGAAAGGTGCTATCTCTTACTCCCTCTTTCTCCATGCTTGATAGAATTGGGACAAATATAATCAAGTTGGGAGAATCAACATAAAACAAGCAATTTTTTAGAACAAATTTTGTTTTCGTTTTTGCAGCCCCTTTTTTTTCGTTTTATTCTCTTTTTTCCCTTTTTGTAGCTATTTCATCTCTCTTCTTCGACTATTTCTTCATGTGGCTCCTTTTTGTACGACCACCTTTTTCCCAACCACTCTCTTTTTCTCTTCAAAACACACGTTTTTTCTTTAAATCATGTCCTTCCTCCCCTTTTTTTCATACGAAGCACACGGCCCACGGTTGGAACCAATAGATCTCACACTTTTTTATATCCCACCTAACAAAATTTTATTTGGTTATAGCGGCAGAATGGGCAGCCCCATTTATATTTTAAATAATAGGGGTACCATGCCCCTTGTATGGCCCCAAGCACCTCTAGGGTTCTGCGATAGAACCCAATCTCATGAAGAGTCATCGTCGATGGGGATTGCTAGAGGTGACGCCCATGGAAGATGATCGCACAAGAAGGGCAAGGCTCCACCTAGAGCCACCTGATGCTCGCATCATGGTGCTGGAACTGGAGGATCTCCATAGGAAGGTGTCGTCGCACCCATGATTAGTGTTTGGACAGAAGATCTTCATGCGACAAGTTGGGCGCTGCCTCAGCTAGGGTTTCTCGAACCAAGGAGGCTTGTATTCGGGGTTGGAACCTCGAGCTGCAACTAGGAGGAGAAGGTGGCACTATTGTTGCATGGTTGGAAGTTCTCGTTACCAACAATGAACACGTACAGAGGAGTTCTGGGTGTAAATCGACTCTGCGGACGAGATATGCGCAATGGCCTAGAGCCAATGGTGCCCGAGACTCGATTCTGCATGATGAACAGGAGATGTGATGGTTTGGACCCAACGGTGAAACTTCCCGAGCGATCGGGTGCTTTTGTAGGAGGCATGTGGTGAAAACCCTAGTTCTTTTCAAACATGAAAATAAGAAGGGATATTTACACCCATAACCATGAGTAATCTCGTAATTACCCCAGAAACCCTCGATAATGACGAATTACATCGAGAACCCCGAATAATGCTTAACCTTTACATGGCATAACCCTGTGTCAAGTTCCATCATATTTCTCCGTTAACTACCACAGAAAAAGTCATGTGTTGACAATTTTGCCCTTCGAACATCATATTTATAATATAATGCCATTTTGTAGATCAAACAAACTGATTTTGTAGATGTTGATCAGGAGATCTTGTAGAGGCAAGCACAAGTTTACATTTTGCAGCTTTTGGGTGGTGTTGTATTTATCGATAAGTCAGGCGCACTCATTTCTCTAATTACACTGCCACATCAGCATGACATGCAGTACTCTGGGATGTTGAGCTAGGGATCAGCGAAACTTGCTTTCCTCTATATGCATATGTATTTTGCAATGGATATGGCGACCGAGGAGATCGGCGGCTTGATAATATTGCTTCAGTTATGGGCATGGGGAGCATTTTCCACGCATTGCTCCGATGAGCACAGAGAGACCACAGTGGTATAGTCGACCATTAGGAGTTTGTTAGAATGTTACATTCACTTATCGTCGACAACAAACCCACACAGTGAGATCGTAGCACGATGCATTCGACATGTAGTCACCAGAGTAGGTAAATACACAGTGACGCATCAATTTTCATTAAATAAATGTCTTTAAATTATATATCAATTTTCCATGCAGGTGATGTGGATCTCATATGACGATGATGTACTCGCACATCTACCTTACTACTGTCTCGAGGGGCAGAACATTTGGAGGGCACGGGTGCAGCAAATTTACTTCAATATCGTGGAATACCACTTTCTGGATCGTGTTCTTCGTCAGTTTGACAGGTGTTAAGGCATTCAAGCATTGAGCAATACATACGAGGAGCTCCATGCCATAGACTTGAGAAGAAAAGTACATATTGATTGGAGGGTCCGACATGAGCTGAAAATATGTGAGTGGGATGCACAAGAGGATCGCGTTGTTGACTTGGATCAATCCAATGGGATTAGGGTAACTCCAGACTATATGAAGCGGTAAAGAATAATTACTAGGAGATTTGTGAGTCGATCGGATGTTGTTTTGGCAAGAAACGTAAGAATAATCACTCCTTGTTATCTTAAGCTTTTACATAAACATCTAATGAACGGATTCTTTTTTATCATGCAGATGTCCATGTAGGTCCTCATTTACAATATCGGAGTGTCAAGATATTGCAATTTAAGCAAAGGCATAGATGGAACAATGGTTGACTTTCCAATTTGCAGATGCGATGACAATACATGAGGAGCATGTTAACCAAGCTTAGGTAGAAGCTAGACGAGGAAGGGCGCGAGGGAGAGGAAGAGGCAGGGGTAGAGTGTTTGATCCAACTATTGTACCGGTGGTACATGTGACGCCCACAGGATCCGAGTACTCGACAGACCAAATCCACGCACACACATTCCACATTCGAATACTTAACATACACACAAGGAGGAGAAATGGCACAATACGTTATTATTCAAAACTTTTGCTTCTCATTCAACATGCTCAAATTCACATTCCATTCATTGCACTCCAAGTTTTAAAAAACGCGTCTCGAGGCGCTGAGACGTATACCTCGAGGCGTTTTTCAACAAAAATCGCCTCGAGGCGCATGAGGCATATGTTAATTTGGCAACTTACGCCTCGAGGCATTGAGGCGTTGTCGAGGCGGTGAGGCGCTTGTGAGGCGTACGCCTCATCTGGAAAATTGAGACTTTGAAGTATCAGGAAAGGAAGTGATTTGAGGCTTGAGCTGCATGGAATAAGCTCCTCTATCTATGAAATAAGAGTAGACAGTAGCTTAAAGTCTCAAAATCTGCTAATGTTTGTTTGTTCTGCATTCAACTAAGTTGATATAATGCAATTTCCATCACCAAACTGCGAATAAAACTGGATCAACTTACTACAGGGAGCAAAATCAGCCCATAAATGGAATTGAAGGCAAATCAGCCAGCTCTTTAAAGTTAACGGTGGCATCAGTATGTATACAAATCGCATATGCCTAATGGGGGCAAGCAAGGCACATCAGTTTTATGAATCACAATAGAAATTTAATAGGTTATGATAAAGTATATCTATTTATGGTGATCATGATACGCCAAGTTAGCGTTAGGTTAACAACTAGGTCTGATGTAGATGCCAAAAGAGAACCACATAGCCTTACCATGTTAGTCCCAGACTCCCAATACAATTTAAGATCAATTTTGAACTGGGATAAAAATATTATTCGAGCCTTACCCTGTTAGTCTCAGACTCCCACATACAATTTAAGATCAATTTTGAACTAGGCTAAAAATATTATTCATCAATTTTGACAGTTGGCCACTAAAAACTTTCTCATTTCGTTAATAATGTTGTAACTTTCATGCTGGGGACTTTAAATCATTCTTATTTCTAGCATTTTTCTACAAAATCCTAGATTTGTATAGTTTTTAACCTAAAAACTGAGGCTTACGCCCCGAACGCCTAGAGGCTTACGCCTCGTCTCGTTTACGGGAAACCGCCTCGATCCGTCTCACGTTTTTAAAACCATGATTGCACTTCCATCCATGTTCACAAAATATACGTGTATGCATATTTAAAAGAGGTGTCCCAACATACATATTACATGCCATGTCTCTCAACAAAAATGCTAAAAGTAAAGAAGGATGGTAAAACTACCAACAACTGCACCACAAAAGTGTCGTGAAGCCGCACAAAAGGTGACACCAAGCTGCTCACTGCTGAGGACTTGACGCATAACAATAAGCAGGATATAATTTAAATGTGTGCAAAAGAACAATTGTTTAACTGGACTCACGAGAGTTACATCTTTTTTGTTATTATTATTATTTGTTCTGGATATGGATATGAGTAACCAAGCTTCGTGGATAGTATGTGGTCTTCGTCTGGATGAGACCTCACACTATGATTTAAGGTAAAAGAAAACACCTTAGGGTTGGGGTGCCTAAGTAGCCACGCGGTGGGGTACAATACATCCTAACTAAGTTCCCAACACGTCCACTTAGCTCCACTTCACAATTGTACTTCTGGTTCACAAGTTAGTTACCAACTCGCGAATCATCGTGACAACCCAGTCCTCCTTATACACAAGAGACTCATATCCCATTCCCAACTTCATTAACCACATTTGCCAGAACTTCCCTCTTAGCGCTCTCACTCGGAATACCGACCAATGTGGTCAATCTGACCTACATTGGCATGTACACGAGCGTTAGCTCTAAATGAAAAGTGAAGCACAGTCGACCAATCATAATGACTTGGCCCACGCTCGAGCACCGGGCTAAAGCACATAAGTGCCGAGGCCAACACCGTTAGATCAGCACCTCGGTGTGCCAAGCAACATGTCCCCCAACCATCGCAGCTACAATAGTAGTTGGGATTGCAGTCAACTAGGCTTCTACCCGTAGCCCCAAGGATGCATGCTCTATACCTTGAGGTGCCTACTCTACTACCCGATCACCATGAAATATCCATCCAATGGATGCTAATCACCATAATATGATCAATACTAGCAACCCATAAATGATTTTCAAATACTTGGCATACACATGTAAGATCACAAAAGGATTACTCGGATTCAGAAATGTTACTATAGTGGGTATAATTGCCAACTTCATTTATAGCACTCTACGCGCACAGAAACATGGGAGTACCTTACAATGGTATGCACAAGCTACCCAAATTTTTCAGATCTTATTGGTGATCATTCAATCTCGAATGAACAAATCCCTCTATATTGGATCATGTTTCGCAACCTACATTATTGTGTAAGGATGATTACTTTATGTAAAGAGGAATATATAAATAGCTTCCCTTCATATCCTAGTTAGAAGTATTAATATTGGTATCCTGTAGCAATACCAGATATAATGTTAGCGATACAAAACATGAGGATTGAGATATAGATAGGGATATTTACATAAAATCATATATCCTATTTAATTTGGTATGCTAGTATATTTAATTTGGTATGCTAGTAACTCGCTATGGCATCGTGTTGTTAAAAATGAGAGAGAAGAAAACGCCCAACCATATTGTCCGAAGTTGCAATGTCTAGTTAACTTTGTAGATGACATAAGGATTGCTGGAAAGGCAAAGTTTAAATTAATAACAAAAGCATTGAAGGCTACCATCAATTCACAACATTGATAAATCCGTAATGGGTTTGGACTTGTTTACATAGAATGACTGCTCGTATAATCCATTGCGTGGCCAGTAACTAACCAGTATATGGCATTGTCACATTCAAGATACATGAGACGGATATTATTGTTTAATGCACAACAGCATCGTTACTGGTGATCTAAAATAATGTGATAACAATATTAAAAAGTGCAGGAAAGCAAACATCAATATAGATTTGGTAGTTTTTTTGAGGATTTTCAATGTATGGAATGTTTATCCCCTCCTGACAAGGATCTCTGCAGACCTGCCAATTAAAATGTTACAAGGGGCACTAACATTGGACCCTAAGGGTTCGTTTGGTTGCAGGGTTGGACATGGTTGGGTTGGGCAGGGGTACCCCTGTGAATAGTAAACTGTGAGGAGGAGAACCCTGTTTGGTTGCAGGGCCAACCCGGGTTGGGCCAAGCCAACCCTGCCCAACCCTGCAACCAAACGAGCCCTAAATGTTATGAATGCATACTAACTCGTAAAAAATAATTAATTCTATTAAAAGCACTGTTGTAAAAGTCGGCCGACTAGGCCGACTAGTCGAGTCGGGGGGGTATCCGACTCGACTAGGCCAAATCGGCCTATAGTCGGGTCGACCCGACTAGTCGCCCGAGTAATCGGCCTAGTCGGCCGACTAGTCGGCCGACTTTTGCATAGAAGTTTTAAACTGTTTGTATATTGTTTTTGTATACTTTTTTATATACTTTTAATTGTTTGTGTTGTTATTACTTAGTCATTATTACTATAAATTCAAATATATATGAAGTGGTTTTATACTTAAAATAATACAAAGATATACCTCCTTTTGCCTTAACATCCTTGTGGACACATGAAAGTACGGTGTAAACTAACAACGTCCTAACAAACATTTAGCATCCATGACTACAACAGATATGTATATGAATTCTTTTACATTATCAAATTATGTCAATAACTACAATATAATTATTACATCTTTTTATTTATCTTTTGTGATTTGTCAATTAGCTTGGTGATTCCTAATTACAATGATTAGTAACATGTGAGTTTGTTGATTAGTAACTTGTGAATTTGGTTAGCTTTGTGTTTGTATGTATTAAAATTGCTAAATTTGTGTATATATATGAGAGTGTATGTATTAAAAATCGATTTATATATTTAAAATAATTAAAAAAAATCAAAACCGACTAATGCCCGACTAAATCCGATTACTCTCCCGACTGCCGATTAATCCTTAGTCAGTGACCCCGCCGACCGAGTACCGACTACCGCTTTCTGCAACCTTGATTAAAAGTAGATAAGATGCAAACAAACGTGTACGACTGTATCATTCAAAGGTTTACGTGATGGTAACTTACAGACTAAACAAAACCATAATCCTGACATCTCATATTAAACAAGCCATAAGTCTTGGCATTTTCTCGAAGTTGTAGGGGCACCGCACAAATCACTACTAAGATACACGACATTCCAAAGCCCCCTCCCTTGTAATTGGTTGCTCCATTTGGGTAAACTTAATTTTGGGTTAACATTATTCTAAAGCATTATAATCAACAGCATTTTTCTTCTCAATCGTGTACAACCAGATGAGACCAAATGACCCCTTTCGAAAAATAAAGATCAAACTCATAACAATCTTGATCAAAACTACTTCAAGTGATACGACTTAGATAATCATTCACCATTTGAACCACAAGCATTCCTGAGGCTCTAATGATATTCAAAACTAGGACCCAAATCGTGTGGAGTCGCAGCAAGAGGAAGATTTTATCGTACCTTCTCTACACGAGTGTGGCTTCAGATCGTCGATCCGAGGTGCTCCGACGACCCTTGGTGGAGGAGAGGGAGGAGGAATGGAGATGAAGGTCGAAAGGAAGAAGGGTTTGGGCATTTTGGGCGAGGTTTCACGAAGGGGGAGGGCTAGGTATATGGGTCCAACCCAGATTCGGATCCGGGGTTGGATCCAAATGTGACTTGAACCCCTCCTCGCTAAAATGGCCATAACTCGGACTCCCGCAGTTGGATTTTTTTGGACTCGTTGGAAAGCTATCGACGAGTTCTACACAATGGACTATTCAAATAAATTTCTTTGGACACTGGAATAAAAGCATATTTGCAATTAAGTCCAGATCCAGCTAGATTTTGCAGTTAAGTCCCTACTCAGGTTTTGGGATTTCACAGTAGAGGAAGAACCAGATGTTTCAAATATGGAATGTGTACCATACCCGTATTTGGATCAAGAGCTGCCAAGATTATGTCTTGGAGACCCAATTCATCACACCAACTGTCGAGCCGCCAACAGAAGAGCTACAAATACTGCAGACACCGACGAGGATGGGAGTGGACGTTAGGGATACTCAACCCACTTACAGCACACTTACACCGTCATCAATGCCAATCTTCGAAGATAATGGTGTAGGAATGTCCCAGATATCGATGATTAACGAGGCATGTTGTTTACAATCTTTTGATCCGTTGGAGACATTGAGGACATATCAACGAAGGAGGCGATAATGTAGACAACTTTTTGGAAATTGTAAAGCATTATGTGACGTTATGGATTTTTCTAGAGAGACTTTTGTAACTTCAAGAACATAATGAAATTACAATGTTGTTTGAACGTTTGGAGTCTATTTTATGTGTTTTTGTTGGATTTCTATTTCATATCGAATGAGGACTTTAACAAAATGAACATAGTAAAATGCATGACAACAAGGTTGTGCTTAAATGGATGTTGTTTGATTCTTGTAATGCATGACAAAATATACGTTCATCGTGTGTTGTGTGAATGGTGTTGAAATAGATGTTTGATTCTTACAATGCATGAAAGAATACATGTTCATTTTGTGTTGTTTGTATGGTTTTGTGGTATCTATATTCAATTCCAGGAAATTTCTTGAATAGCACGACATTTATTTTCATTTTCAGGAAGCTTCTTATATATCGCATAAGCGGGATGCAACATCTATATTCATTTCCAAGATGTTTCTTGTATATCGCATACATAGTGTGTGACATCTATATTGATTTCCAAGAAGTTTCGTGTATATCGCATAGACAGTATGCGACATCTATATTGATTTGTAGGAAGTTTCCTGTATATCGAATATATAATATGCGACATCTATATTGATTTCTAAGAAGTTTCTGGTATATCACAAAGAAGGTATGCGACATCTACAACGCATTTTGTACATACGATATATCTATAACTCTGAAATTGAAAAAGCCTTCCTATATATCTCACTCTCTTGGAGTATATACGTCACTTGAGTAGATGGGTAAATGCATTCCTCCAGGATCCGGTTACCACATCCAATGTTTAGTCCCGCATCTACCAGTGGTGGAATTTGGAGGGTCTGTGGAGGTTATATAAGAAGCCTTAGACCTGATGTATTAGATGAGAAAGTTCAATACAACCATCATCACTTTGAGATGTTCTCCCATGGTTTCATCCCGCTCATTAGGGACTAGGATTCCATGCAAAAATCTATGTGTTCATGTTTATCTGTATGTAGTTCTAGCTTTGTTTATCAGTTCGCTTCTGCATTTCATATTTCTAACATGGTATCATAGCGGGTTTGATTCTCGAGGAGTTATTTTTATCATTTGTGTGAGATACGATTTTAGCGATTCGTTCTTGAAAGCATTCATTACGTGTTCAAGATCAAATGAAAGGAGCAGATTCAATTCTAGATCTATTCATGTTCATAAATTGTTCGAAGATTTGTTCATATTCCAGAAATTCTAGGGTATATTTTGAAACCCTAATACTGTAGAAAATGCAGTGGCAACATGGCATTGCATCCGCTAGGGTTCCAAAGAACCCCCAAGCAGCGATAATCAAAACCCCTACAACAACGAGAGCATATAGCAATATGCATGTCAGCCGTGGAGGCATTGTCGAGGTCGCCGCTTGTGAAGTCCAATTCCCGATCGCTGGATATCCTCCACGAGGAGTCCTGGCAATGCCACCGCGAGCGAGGGCTCTCAGGGACTCCCTGCCAGAGCATTACCTCCGAGGACCCCGACGAGCTCCGCAGATGCATCGATCTCGACTTCTGCTTCAGCTTGGAAGAGGTACATATACTCCCCCAAGGGTGTATTGTGAATCCACGTCATCGAAGCTTATCCCAATTGCAAGGTGATCCCCTGCGAGCAATTCGAGACGGTTTTCGATGTCATCGAACGTTGGATTTTTAATCGAGTTGTTCTACCTATTGAGAATTCTCTTAGCGGAAGCATACATCACAACACCGACTTCCAGAAGCACATATGTGTGCGCATCTTATCGTACCTCAACCTCGATCAGGTCGCTCCTGGCGACGCCTAATCTCTCCCAAACGACGGCAACGACATCCCGTCGCACCCTTCAGACGGACAAAAAGCCTCCCTCGTGTTCTCCAATGCAACCATCCAGGCGACATGTACTCGAGGGGGCGTCGATCCTTGCATCACTCGAGCACGAGGCGGCACCGCCCCCTATAATGCATCATCAGCACCTCCATCTTTGGGCTCCTGTGAATATAGCAGTGTTGGGTTCTTCGAGAACCCTAGGCACGAGCGGTTTTCCAATTGAAGGAGGGTTCCCCGATAGGAACCCTAAACAGGGGTCTTTCTTATTTAGCCCAACGAGCATGCTGCCCTGTTTAAAAAAACAAAAGGGGAGAGAGAGGTAGAGTGCTTTTGGGCCTAAGCAAGCCATGAGATCTTTAAAAGGGGATGCATACACGAAAAACAATACGCACAAAGCAATGAATCGGCTATAAAAATGGAATACCAAAAAGAAAAAAAATGCGATACAGATAGTCAAAAAAGGGAGAAACGGCTATAAAAAAGTTTTGATTGAAGGTTTTTTCTCCATATTTTCTTATCTTCTCGCAACTTTGTCGATGTCATTGTTTTCCGACAAATATAGGAGAAAGGGAGAGTATTGAATAGAGTTACAAGTCTATTTCAGATTCAGATTCTCCAGGCCCGATTTTACAAACTCTACAGATGTTCAAACTCGACGATCAGATTCCGAGTCTTCATTTTGATTCGCAAAAGTTTGCGATGATTATTTATGTGGTCCCCATCTTTATTTTTGGTCTCAGAGTTTTCATGTGTTACATAGGGACTCCAGAGTAGTGATGCATCGCCACTACTCTGGAGTCGATCAATTGCATTCCACCACCCTGGAGCAGGAATATTTAAAAAGAATGGCTGAAAGGAAGAAATTTGAGTGGCCTCCTTATCCAATTAGGATTAGGATCATGGGTTTCACCTATTTAAAGGTCTCATTGCTTAATTCATTGGACACATCTCCTCCTCTCCTCTACTTGTGCTATTATTTTGCTATGGAATCTCCAAAAGCCGAGTAGTCCAACATGAAGATGCCACATCAATTCTTCAAGAACCATACCAAAGGGACGAAACCCGGATGGGTGCCCGCATTCGCGCCACACATGCTCTTCCGTCACGAAGCCAACGTCCCCAACATTCGCGTCATGCATGCATGGATTCCGCCATTTGCTCCACTCTAGTTCTTCCATGGGATGATCGAGAACGCGGATTTAAATTTATCAACCTCCAAGCCTGCAGATTCAACAATTCATCGGGAGACGAAAATTTCAAGCGGAGAACTGATGCAGTGCGCAACGAATAAATAGGGTCTTATTTATTTAATTCCGTCTGATAATTAGAGTCTTATTTTATTTAATTGAGTCGTCGCATTTTTTAAAAATAAAGAGATCACGTGTGATCTCAATTTAGTTGGTTAGAGTCAATTAGAGATTTGAATTTATTTCAAATCACTTGGTTAGTCGGTTAGAGTCAAATTAGGATAAGTAGTTTCGAATTTGAATTTCTATTTTTGTAATCCCTTCCCTCCTATATAAAGGGATTATAGGTTATTGTTTTGAGACAGGTCAGATTATATGAAGATTTGAGATTTTATCTCTCTCTCTCTTGTCACTCTCCTTCCCCACGCGATTTTCGCGATTCTTCCTCTGCGAATCTCGCGCAACCGGCGCACTTTCTCTTCTCAACCCCTCCAATTTCTTCTACCAAACAATTTCCTCCGATCAAATTTTATTTTCCGTTGCCGAAACTCCGTTTGCATCAAGTAGAGATCACATTCCCTATACCATGTGGGCTAGGGTTTTCTTGAGGTTTCATATGGACTCCATAGTAGAGATCACATTCTCTGATCCAGTATGGGAGAAACACAGTTCTGTGGCGAGGAGACTTTTCAGACTCCATTCTTCAGTGACTGTGGACTCCGACAATGATGTCTCCACAGCTTTTTCAGTTCGACCCTTCAGGGATGGAGCAGTTGTCCAGATGATTGTGGCGGGTCAGAGTAGTCCGACAAGGAGACTCATTTCAATTTTGGTGACTCTGACAGGCATAACACAGATCACACCCAGTTCAACTCACATTCCATCCCATTTGTTCCTCCTCACCAGCACGACATGAGAAGCAACGTCCTCAACAGCAAACGACGGTGTGTATATATAGAGTTGATATGGTTTGTAGTGTCTTGTAGTGTGAGTTTGAGATTTCTTTCTGTTTGTCCAAGCTGAGATCGCATGCTCCAGCTTGATGGGAGTGTTGGAGGATATGTGTTGTGTGCTCTGAGATTGTAAAGAGTGGCGGTAATGTCCCCTCGTGATGTAGGATGGAGTTGTTAGTCATGAGTCATGGCTGTCTTTTTTCTATTTTAACATCTGAAGTTACAAATGATTGCAAGATTCTCGCAAAAAATTCCAAACGCATCGAACGGAAGAATACATGCAAAATAACTTGGCCTTTTAATCCTAATCTCATACTCAATAAAAGCATCACATCTTGAAGACACCTCGTTAGTGGAATCAACCAATAAAAAGATCCAAAGGAACAAAAGAAACACAACTTAACCTGGAGAATATATAGAAGTTTGCGGATGGACATCTCCTCGACATCACACCTTCATTTTTATCAAAAAAAACTAACATGGAGAAATGATAACCACGGCCATCAATACTGAGAAAGCAAGCACGAACTAGACTCTGGATAGTACAGCTCTCGTGCTTTGAGAGGTAAATAAATAGAAAGCCATATCAACCAAGCACAAAGTCTACAGATAGATATCCCCAAACTCTCCTCTTGGTCGACCCGCCAAGAGCACATTCAAGTGGGTTTGTGAGTTCCCTAGTGGAGCAAGGTGGTTCTATCTTCTCTCAATCCCAGGGACGTACCAGGGCATTCAATCATTTAAACCATCATCATCTAGCTGTCTGCCTAATTCTTCTAGTCAAAAATGTTAAGTATTTAAGTAATTTAAGAACGCACAATTTTAGAAAATGCCATTTGAATCTACTGTAGAAAAAAGTCAAAGCTCGATAGGCAAAAAATACAAATTAGGCATATAGACATTGTCGAGAGGCTTACATAACATTTTCCTAACTTCAGTAAACATCACAGGTGCTGTAAGTTCGTTAGCTGCTGAAAACACTCTCAGAAATCACACTATCCAAACCTCTCATTCACTCACCTAAATATAAAAGACTAAAGAAAGAGCTAGCTTGCAGCAAAACAAGAGAGGAGCGAACACTAAAGAACTAATACATTTTATAGGAGATATTTGGCATCTAAATATTGTTTAAATTTCCAAATTTAAGCAAAGATTCATTTATACTCACACATGACATCAGAATAGTGGCTCTTTATATTAGAGGATTACTACATTGATGAAATAATTTTGCCAAACTTGGTGTTTACGCTTAATGGAACCAATCATATGAACATTCTAAAGCAGGTTAATAACACCTATATACCTGATACATAGGACGCCAATAATCAGACAGGAAGATATCTTTTACCAATACAAGGGTAATTATCTCCAAGGAAAGACAAACAGCTGCCTCCACATAATGGCCATAGACTTCACATGTTCGATCATGAACGACAGAGTTCACTCCCCGAGAAAGAATTCCCATTATATTGCGAAATGCAGTTTTTCCACTCATAAAATCCTGCAAAATCAATTAGTACTTTTAACAAAAATAAAAAACCTAATTACATCATATGAGGATATAGGGATGGAATTCAAATCCTGATTTCAACGGAAGCAAATCTCATCAACAAATAACTTTTCAAGTGAAACCAGTTATAAACAAATAAATTATACTAATGAAAAAATGCAGTTCTTAGGTCATAAAAATGCCACAGAGAAAACCACCTCTAAGTAAAAGGAGATTAACAAATACAATAACATTTTTGGAGGTTCCACATGGTAGTAGAATTAGATCTTTGGAGAAAAACAAACGAATGAAAACATCATCCCCAACCACCAGAACAAAATCAATGAACTTGCAACAGCAACACAAGGTAGACAATGGCCCCTGTGATAAATGGCCGCAGGAACAAATTTGTTATGAAAGATTCCATGCTGTAAACAAAGCCCGTGATTTTCAACCTTACAGACTAAGTCCTAAACAAGTTTCTAAAAACACCAAGGAAGAATGCAGTGGTAATTTGCAAAGTAAATTATGAACATGCACCTGGCACCAACAACAAGGGATTCTGCACAAATTCCATTTTTTGTGACAGAGGCCAAATACAAGGACTTCAACACTTCATCACAACCAAGTAAACAAACCACGGTTCAAGATTGATCTGGGGAAATCCTAGTTGCGCATCTGAACGTCTATGCATATGACATTGGCCTTTGCCACCCTTGGGCCTTGGGCCTCTCCATTATTTCCTCGATGGGTTAGGTGTGATAGTTGAGGGTACCAAGCATGCAGCATCCAATCCAGGTATTCAATACACATTTCCCGATATCATCTTGACATGCGGTTTCATAATCAAGAATGGCATTGGCTGAGAAAGTAGCCGATAACCCCAAGACATGTTTCAAGAATGGAGATGAGAATCTAAATCAGCCGAACTCATTCTGTTATGGAATCTTCCTCAACTTGGACACATCCAATTGCCTACGTTAGTCATGCACATCTGCGACGGTAAAGCAAGCACATGGAAGGGCATACATTCTCCATGACCTTAGCAAAAGGAGAAACTGAAACATTGGAAGCACGGCAATGCACGTATAGATTATGAATGGTGCCTTTCCTCACATCGGGATTGAGGTTATGTACATTACCACTTTAAAGGGTCTTTAAGTGACGTATAAAAACACAACCAATTCTCTCAATATGCACATAATATATCAAGAAAGAGAACATTGAATAGAAAGTAATTAAAATAGTCCAAGTCAAGCAGCTAACATATAAGAAAATAAGAAAGGAGAACCATCAATATTTGATACATCTTGGAATAACATATAAACAACTACTAAAAGCTATACTGACAATTGCTAGGAAGCTAAGCAAGTGACCAACCCTCACGGGTGGTCTTTCAGGATGCATTACAACATGCACTACTCAATTTCGAGCTCGAATGCACCTAAAGAGAGTTCCCAACAAATGGAGTTAGCCAAAAGAGCACAACAAAAGATATAATGCACATATATAACCACTCTTGGAGATCGTCAAAGTTCTTATTCAGCAATAAAACCCTAGGAAACGGTAATTGGATAAATTACAAGAAGTGTCCAAAGAATAAAGAAATATAGGAAAAATACATAAACAAAAAGATTAATAACACCATTCCACGCAAGAGGACCCAGAGCATAGATGTCAATCATGCCCAGGTTGTCTCACCAAAAATCATGATTGACAAGCTAAAGATCGTAGAAATGTAAAGGGTAGACATGTTTGGTTCAGCTCTAGTGTTGCAAATAGTATAAAAATCAATCTCAATATGCATTTTCCATTCGTGGAACGTAGGATATTCGAAGCAGTATAGATGGCAGACATGTGGTCACAATACGTCAGCACAGGGACAGTAGTTTAAAACCGAATATCAGTATGAAGGCAGACAATTCATGATGACAAACAAGGAGTTCAAGCCATTGCTCCATATTCATCCTCCGAACTAGAACAAGAAACACAAATCGCCAATTCGTGTTCTGCCAACAACAACAACAAAGCATTTTTCCCACATTAAGTAGCATTGTGCCGAATGATCAAAGTTTCATTCATATCCTGACACATGCTCTAGATTTTTCATCACCTCTAAATCTTCCAATGGACAGATTTTCCAGCTCTAGATCTTCCATTGTCAACAGAGCTAACATGACAAGCATAAGAGGGGGTCGAAAGATCTAGGTGTTAGTTATTCTTGAACTGAGGCCCTATTTAAGTAATTGAGAATTATATACATCCAGTAGTGGTGATAGCAAAGCTTCTCCTTACCTAGACTCAACAATAAAACTGATGGCGTGTCTGGAGAAAATCAAGTATAGGAGTTTCACAAAAAGTCAAGTATAGGAGTTTCACAACAACACTTGAGTATTAACAAATATCTTCAAAAGGTGGATAATTATTAGCAATAAAGATGGCCTGACATGGCTAATAATGTAGGTGTCATTGTATGGATAATATGAACTTGAGATAAATACATGGATTGAAGAACCATATCACCAAAAGTTCGACAAACAAACAAGGATTTTCTATAATCTTTAGGATGCTATCCATACAGTAAAAGGATGCCCGAAATGAGAGTTCTTCCGTCCTCTTTCAATCATTTGGGCAATCTGGTTAGGTAGCTGTTTCTACATTGACAATGTAATTTTCAATGCCAAGTTTCTGCTTGAGTCATGGTTGTTGTAAGTCCTTTTCTCTAAGTTTTTTAATATATTCAGGGTGGACACCATAGTGTTTTCCCCTTTTTGGTCACAAAAAATAAGATTTCTAGTGTGGTTGATACCTCAAATATATGATGTTATAAATAAACTTGACATAATAAAGAGCAAAACATTATTAAAACTTTAGACTAAAGCTATCAAGATATAGTTATAAATAGGGAGGGTGGCAAACTTACGATGGAGAACATCTTGATAGAGTTTAGTCCTTTGATGCTTCTAAATTTTTTGTATATGTTTTTATTGTCTAAAGAACTAAAAATACCATCTTAGGAAAAAAGAAATATTATTTGTCTTTATCGAACTATAAAATATGGCATTCATATTTATATTCATATTTGACGAGAAATCCATAGCCCGTTAAAACAAATATAAATAAATTTTGTATGCAAAAGAGGTGGAAACACGCAACCATTTTAATCAAAGATATATTAAATTAATGGAAAGAAAACAGTGTTACCTTACAGGAGCCAAGAGTTGAAAAGAACTTGTGCATGAAAAACAACATTCACAGTATAAAAGCGAAGAGAAGAAAAGATAATATTGTTTAGTGACATCCAAGTTGCCTAAATAACCACAACCGGGAGGACTTCCTCGATAGGGTGAAATCTCACATTGTAAAAGGAGTTCCAGAAACTCACAAGATCGATAAAAGACATCCATTCAATCCCCAGAATCTACTCAACAGTCTTCATGATATCACATGTGAAGAAAAGATGATCAGTGGGATCCGTAACGTCATCACAGAAGGGGCATGTCTCGCTCCAGCACATTAAGATTATGGACAACCGATCTCTCATTAAGATTCGCCCCCTACGCAATACCCACACAAAAATCTTAACATGATACAGCAACTTCAGGTCCCAAATCAATCTGCAGCCACAAACGAGATGTTCGGGAATTGGTTCTTGCGGCTTATCCATTGCTTTGTATACACACCTCACTCTGGAATCTCCTCTCCAAATCCAGGGATCCCTATCAACTACAATACCACCAAAGGGGCATGAAGAATCAGGATTAAAAAATCAGTAAGCTCTAAGAGGTCCTACATGCGTTGGTCAAAAAGGTTTGCATGGAAAGGTAGCATCCAAGTTCCACCCACCCAACAATCCGCTACCCGCACATCACACAGAAGTCAAGGCAACCAAACGCAGGAAAAGGGATGCTGATATCTCACCATCGGACCAGTTGTTTGTCCAGAAAGCAAACGCATTATCATCACCCAAAACAAGATAGAAAAGAGTAGGAAACTACGATCTACGAACACAAATGCCCTTCCAGAACGCAGACGTGACAATAGAAGGCCGAAAAAGCCTGTCTTGGACCTGAACGCCAAAGATATTACTTTTTTTAAAGAAAGACATTTCGCATTAGCCTACAACATAGATCTTCATTGTCTCTCCAGATCCTAATAAACCACTTTTGTGGTAGGGCCTTGTTAATCATCTCTAGATGAGAGACTCCAAGCCCTCACTCCTCCTTAGGTAGCGTAATCATAACCGAGTACGCCACATGGATACCATACCCTCCTGCCTAGATTTACTCCAAAAAAATTCGGCACGATCTATTCAATGTGGAGTCAAACCCCAGTTGGAAGGAGTATATGAAGAACACTTATATCGCCACAAGGATAGTTTTCACAAGTACAAAACGAACTCCACAAGAAACTTAAGAAGCCTTCCAACCTGCCAGTTTCTGCTTCATCTTCTCAGTGACGGAAATTCAATCTGCGATCCTAAGTCCGTCACAAGCCAAAGGAAGACCTAGATAGTGAATCGGTGGGAACTTGGCGACGTGCAAATCTGAGTATTGCACTCCGCCGACTCTATATATAAATAAGCCAAAGGAAATCATAATCAACTTTCTTGTGTTAAGCATTAGACCAGACAGCTCGTCAAAAATCTCTTAACACTACAGCAATTCTTGGTGTTTAATCCCCCCACCCATCCAAAGAAGAAAATGGTAAAATCTGCACACCGAAGAAGTGGGATGGATATATCGACATGCACATGCAAGTAGCATGATGTGACAGCCTGCTAGATCACCTCAATAACCATGCATACTAGCATATCTGCAGCTAAAATAAATAGCATCGGGGCTAAGGGACAGCCCTACTGAACATCACGATGGGGATTGTAGACATTGCTTTTCGGCCAGCAATTAACTAGTACCGAGTATGAAGCCGTAGTAACATCGCTTTTCATCGATGAGATTAAACATCTCGAAATATGTGCCGTGCCAACGCTGACCAAAGAAAATGCATGACTATCGTATCATAAGCCTAGATGAAGTCAATCTTCCAGAGAAGACCATAGGAGTGTCTCCTCTTGAGGTGAATTTCAAAGGGGGTATTATGCTTGGAGGTGCATGACGAGGGGTCGGTACGGAGTTGGCCGGAGATGGAGGTTGTGTAAAGCCTTGAACTTGTCCATCTCTCAGATCCTATATCATAAGAATCGGCTCTTCAAGAGGAAACCAACAAAATTTGTTTCGCGTGAATCTAACTTCATTTCGAATTGTTAAAGAGAAGTAAGGTGGCTTAAGATGTCATTAAACATTAATGAGTGTCATTAAAATAAATTAAACGTGATTAAAAAATTAATGTGAATTAAGGACCACTAATGATCAATAGCTAACACTAATCAAAGGTCGGCAAAAGATAAGTGTGATTGCGAAAGTTAAATCAAGATTAGTGAAAGTTAATCGCGATTAATCATTGTTTCAGATTTCGCGAAATTTCGACGAAATTTTGATTTCGACACCGTATCGAAATCGAAATTTTGATATTATACCATTCCTTCACAAATCTAGGTCGATTTTGGCTGAAATTGGCGAAATTTCGAAATTGTTTCGTTTTTTCAACATCTCGAAACGAAATCGAGATTTAAAACCTTGACGCTCATTAAGAATCACTAGAGAATCTAGAAGTTCCTGGAAGATTCTAACTTAAGCCCTAAGTTTCGAGTAAGACTTGGCGAAAACCATGGGCCGCTAACAACAGTTAAGGATTAAAATATAGTTTACTAACCATGGTTAGCGATATTCTGAAGCATATAAATAGCCCCTCCACCCATTCATTCTCTAGGTTTTCCACTACCACCACTACCCTGAGGGCTCGGGTCGAGAGGTCAGGAGAAGAAGAGGGAGGTGGGGAAGAAGCGCTAGCAAGTGCTACTGAGAGGACGAGGAGGAAGATGGTTCGATCCTCTCCTAGTCGGCTTCGTGTAGGAGATAAGTAAGCTCTAACTTGAGCCAAGTTTTCGATTCATCTTCTTTTTTCATTACATTTGGTGTTGTGGTTCGAGGAGAAATCTGAGCATAGCCCTGCTCAGGTGCAGGAGGCTCGACCGTTAGTGAGCATATGTATTCTTCATATGACTCACTCACCCTTGACAAGAGACCTGTCGATTCAGCAGTTTCTATAGATTTTATAGTAGTTTTGATGGAGGAATTTGTATAACACACTACTTAGATGTTGGCGGCTAAGCACGTCATGGAGCCCTATGATTCATCACACGCTTCGCTCATCTAAGACGTGTAGTGTCTACCGATTCTCTATCACTTGCAGTCATGTTATATTCTTTCTATTTTGTTGATTTTTTTCTCTCGATGACTATATAGAGGAAACGCTTTCCATTTTTCTTTTAAAATATGTCCCGATATAAGGGGAAACTCTGCCAAAATTTTCATAAAAATATCATCTCGTATAATGGGAAGCACTGTAAAAATTTTCTTCAGAATCACCATGTATAAGAGGAAGCTCTGCTGAAATTTCGAGAGAAAATATGTTCGTCGTGTTCTTCATCCGTCTTACGTGTTGTTGACATGTTCTTAGTGTTCTTGACAAAAAAGTGAATTTCAATCATTTCATGAGCAGTAAAATGCCATTTATAAAAATGAATCACGATCATATACTACATACACGAGAGAGAGCTCGATTAAGTAACGAAATTCTTCCTCTTGCTATTGGATTTTCAAGTTAAACTAGATAAAAATTTATGTTTATCGTGCTCTATATTTTGAAGAATACTCAGATGCTTGTTTCGTGATTTACTTTAAAATAATTGCCAAAATAGAGTCGGTGTAAGGAACAATCCTTAAAGTTCCTATGATTTATGTGATGTATTACACTGATATTAGATGAAAATGGACATGGCATAAATGGGATCCAGTTTCAATGTTCTTTCTATATTTTACGATAAGGATGACTTGGAGTAGATATTGCAGGTCGAACATGCAACATATAGGTTTGTCAGAAGAACAACCGCATTGGCAGACCATACTTAGGTGGTACACGGTTGTCCTATTAAGATAAGTACGCACGAAATGAATGAATGATTTGCAACGTGTGATACTCGACTGTCAATAGGCGGATTAACTAATTGAAGATGTGGTCGGCATCCAGCCAGCCTTAATAGCATTACTCTATAAGGTAGTCGGTAATCTTTTTTTGTATTTCCTTTCCAACCGATATACATGTAAAAGGTTATAGTTGGACAATATACCATCTAAACTTTATTTGTAGCATGTTTTTGAATGTTAGTTGTGATTATTGAAAAAATTATTCATGAGTAACCAGATCCGAATATAGGAGGATCTGACGACCTACGAATGAGGTCGTGACACTATGTGGTCGGGTAGGAAGGTGATGGAAGGGGAAAGGTCAACTTTGGGGATTTTGAAAAGAGAAATCCATTTTTAGAAAGGGATGAGACTTGCGTACAAAGTAGGGGTTGAGGATCAAGGGCATTAGCATCAAGGATCGAGCCTCCTTCGTAGAAGTTGTTGTCGGTCGATGGATCGGGTTGAAGAGCGATGTGGATCATCGAGTTTGGATGCCGGATCCAAGATGGTAGGCCATGTCTTCTCAAGCGTTGGCGGCCCAGATCATCGCCTGGATCCAAGTGGCCATGGAGATTTGGACCCGTTGGTTGCGACTATGTGGGGGGATCCAGAAACGCGTGCGGCTTCTAAGTACAATGGGCTTCGATTTACGTGGCGAATCAAGACCCGATTCAGCTAACGGGTGAAAGTTCTTGGACAGAGCAAGGACATTCTCGTGGCATGAAGGAGGCACTTCTATTGGAGGTTGCAGGCTTAGAAGTGGCTTCGAGGGCATCTTCGCCTCTTCAAGTGGAGTTTTTGGAGCATGAGCAATGTTGTTCCGACAGCCTGGGGAGTTCAAAGGGCTCGATCGAATCATCCACAATAAAGGTGGGGCGGCGTAGAGAAGTGCATGTGATGGGGAGATTCAGGTAGCACTATTCATGATGTAGCCTGAAGGAGAGGAGGCAACATCGGGTGGCGATTTACAGAAGGTTAGAAGGGCTTCGCAGGGGGTTTACTAGAAGGTGGGGAGGCGATATCTGAGAAGAAGCATAATGGAGATTCGCATCAGGTGACATTTACCAGAAGGTCGCATGGGATTTAGCGATGGGTGGGATGGAGATAAATTCATAATGGAGAAGGATGAGGTACGGAAACAACATTCACATTCCATCATGTTGCGGTGTAAGGCAGATGGAACAAGGATTATGGCTACTAATATGTATGGCTCTTGTAATGGGGCAATATCGCTTGCTTGGTGGAGAAGTTGGTATTGGCTAGGGCGAGGTTCCCGTATGTGGCAGGGATCATTGGCAGGGAATTCAATGTGACTTTACGCCCAAAAGATCGACATGGTGATCGCGGTGGGAGAGAGTGATTCTGCGGAAATGTTAAGGATGGTGGATGAGCTTGGGCTGCAAGTGATCGATGTCATGGGATGTCCTTACATGTGGCAAAACTCGAGATCTAGATCTTGCATTGATAGATTTATGATTTTCACGAAGGTGTTGCTTCTGTATCTTTTGGACGAGGCTCACGCCCTGTCCAGGGCACACTCAGATCACACATCGTTATTGTGGTTCTCAGGAGAAGGGGACCGCCCTCATACCTTTTTCATATTCGAGAGGGCATGGTTGCACGAGGGTGGGTTCCGTGAGGATGTTGCGGAGTTCTAGGATGGTTGGAGACCGAGGGGTTCAACAACCTGTAGGCTCTCAAGAAAGTTTGCTGTGCTCAGGTGGTATTCGATGGCTTTCAAAATGATAAATTGATTATGGTACTGGGAGAAAAGGACGAAGGCACATGAGGAGGTTAGCAGGTTGGAAGGAGGAGCAGGCGCTGATAGAGGAGGAATTGGTGGAGAGAAGTTTTCACTTGGGCGAGATTGTTTGCGAAGACAAAAAGGAGGCAGTCTCTTGGAGGCAACGATCCAGACAACGATGGGTTAGGGAGGGGAGCCCGAATACACATTTCTTTCATGCCATGGCCAACGGGAGGAGACGGGGAACATGATACGCTCGATTGATGTTGGTAGTGAGGTGGCAGAGGGGGATCGAGCGGTGGGGGCTGCTCAAAGTTCGCATTTCCAGAATTCAAAAGGTGGTATACGCGAGTAGGATGAGGCTGACAGGGCAGGGGGGTATCACAGATTTAAGATGAGGAGGCAATTCTTTTCATGAGGGATTTTTTTGAGGTTGAGGCAAAGAGGGCGTTGTTTCAGTTGAATGCGGACAGGGCACCTAATCCGGCCGGCTTTCCGATATGCTTATGCAAGGAGTTCAAGGGGATAGTCAAGCACGATGTGTTGGAGGTATTAGCGGAGTTTTGGAGGGTAACTGAGGGTTTGAGAGAATAAATAAGGCTTTTATTTTTTGCTACCAAAGAAGGACACACGAACCAGGGTGGAGGAATACGTGAAGGAACACAGACCCATCGTTCTATCTAATGCAATCTACCTAATTATCTCTAAAATCATTGCATAATGTTTAAGGGAGGTGCTTGACCGAATCATTTCGCATAAACAAATGGCAATTGTGCATGGAAGAGCTATGGTTGATGGGTTGGTGATTGTAGCTGAGGTGGTGATGGACTGGAAGAGGAATAAGGCAAGAGGTGTGCTTTGAAAGGTCGATTTTCCAAGGCGTATGACTATACAGACTGGAGATTCGTGTAGGCGTCATTTGGAGAATAGGGGATTCCCAGAAATATGGATCGTCTAGAGAAAGAGGTGGGTGACGACGGCTTCGCATGCGGTATTGGTCAATGACCGACCAGAGGGGAGTTTTTGCCAGTCCCAGAGGGGAATCAAGGAGGGCTATCCGTTGGCACCACTTTTGTTTGTCATTGTGGATGATGTTTTGGCAATGATGATGAGGATGGCGACGACCGAAGGTTGGTGCTTGAGCTATAGAAGGGAGGAGATATCAATTTAGATATTGCAGTATGTTTATGACATTGTTTTATTCCATGGGGTCGAGAAGGAGAAGAGTCGAATGGCGTCGTTAATATGGACATCTTCAGGGCTTTATCAAGGCTTAAGATCAAAAGAGCTAAGTCGATGGGGGTTCCCCTTGGCATGTCGAAGCAAGAGATGCAGAGCATGTCAGAGGTGTCGGGATGCCCAACAGTCGCACTGCCAATCACATATCTGGAGTTGTCGTTGGTGGCAGGGAGGCCCAAATCGAGGGCCAGGGGAGCATTATCGGAGCGATTAGAGGGAACGTTAGCAGGGTGGAAGGTGAGAATGCTGTCAGAGGGGGTTGATTATCCTGAAACGCGTGCTTTCAGCAATCTCAATTTTCTTTTACTCTGTGAGGGAGTTACTTGTGGGGCGTGCGCTCGAGGATGGAAGCTTTAATGAGAAGGTTTTTTTGGATTGATGGGAGGCAATCTAGGAGAAGTGTTCATCTGGTTAATGGGATAGGGTCACGATATCAAAAGACGGTTTGGGGGTTCTACAAGTAGGTGAGATGAACAAGGTATTCATGGCAAAATGGGTGATGTGTTTCTGGGGGAAGTAAGAGGACCTGGTATGCAGGTTGCAGAGGATGATTTATGAGATCTCCATGTCGTTGGAGGTAGTCATGAGGTGTCTACCGTCGTCTTTATAGAAGAGAATGGCATGGGTGATCCCAGAGTTGGCAGTTAAAATAAGACCCACTGTTGGGAACGGAGCAGGATTTTGGTTTTCATGAGACAATTGGACGGGGTAGGGGCAGTGGAGGAGCGTTGACCGCTGCTTTTGAAGTTGACTGCACATAAGGAGGAGGTGGTGCAGAAGCTTTAAGAGCAACGATTGTGGTCTCTGATTTTCTCTTCGGTGTTGACGGATCAAAGAGCCGAGAACTTCATGGCCCTATAGGTGGGGTTGGCACATGTAGAGGGGGTGTTGGGTGGTAGAGATCATTATGTTTGGGGGAGATGGAAGATTTTCGGTAAAAAAGGCAAACGGGTTCTTCGCAAAGGACAAGGAGCAAGGTTTAAAAAAATGAAAGGCAGAACGAGGCGTTTTCATTGGAATCGAGGTGAGGCGTAGTCTCGAGGCGGTTGAGGCGTATGCATCAATTTATATAGAAAAATATACATAAAACTATAATTATATATATACATCAATGTAATTATATCTTCTCTTCCCAACTTATAATACTTAAGACTATAATATATGATGAAATAGAAGAGATTCGAACCATATCATTTCTTCACATTTTCATCCAATCAAAAAGAAATTCGTTGTCAATAAATGTTGTGAAATAATTAAGCAATACATATTTATCTTTGAAATATTGTAGTAATTAAAAGTACGATTAAATATACGTTGACGAAATTTATGTTATGTCTAACATATAATGAATGGCCGCATGAGAAACCGTGAATCATATTTGTTGAGATAGTTACTATTTTTAGTATGTTCCTTTATATAATTTTCTATTTTTTGTTTCAACTTTTTGTAATTTGCCCAATGGTTCTTCTCCTATATAAGGGAACCCTTGGGCCTCTCATAATGCATCTCAGTACGTTCCCTTAAAATGGTTCCGGAGCGACGGTCCTAGACCGGAATTACCGTATCCATCCCTATCCCTAACACTACCCTATTCGACACATGTCCCCCCACCCCCGAGCCACCCCAGGCACCCACGCCCACCCCTGCCGCCCCTCCGCGCAGCACGCATATCAGACAATCGTGCTCCCGCGCCTCGCGACCCCTGCATCGTGCCCCCATGCTCCTCGTGCATCGCCGCCCCTGACCCCGCTCCCACCCCCACTGCCCCTGCCCCCCCTCCCCCGCCTCGTGTGCTCGAGCCCTTGCGCTTGTACCCTATCGCCTACGCAATGGCATCCTATCGCCTGCCTCCTTTCGCCCACGACTAGACGGATGTGCTCAGGTCCTCTGTGCGACCAGTCCCTTTGCGCGACCAGGCCCCCTATGCAACCATATCCTCTCCAAGTCCGCGCGATCAGACCCTCCGCATCCAGGTCCTATCTGCACGATCAGACCCTCCTCTCTGCGCGATCGGACCGTACGCGCCCGGTGTAGCCGCATCCATGTCCCCAGTATCCTGGCCTCCTGAACACGCCTCCGAGCATATCCACAGACACGCCTCGTGCCCTTGCGCGTCCAGTTGCTTGCCACCAGTCGCTCGTGCCCCGTGCAATCAGAATCTCGCTTTCAAGACGTTCCTTACCCTGACCATGATCCATCAGCGGATAAGTATGTGATTTGATTTCCATCAGAGATACGAGTTTCGTCAACCAAAGAGGATTAGCAAGGATGGTTGTATGAATATACACGTACAACCAATCCTTCGTATGATTCTATAGATTCGTTTATATCGGTCTACTTCCCTGTCGAATTCCGTTATTTGGCCATCTTACAACATGTCAGACAACAAGGGTGACATCTTCTGGTCCGGAGCCTTCAAGGGCTCGGCTCCCATTGCTAAGATGGATGGGACCAACTATGAGTTATGGTCCATGCAATTTCTCACCCCTCATGCAGTGCAACAAGGAGCACGTCCTAACAGATCCAGAGCCAGCGGACAAGATCGGGACAAATGCTTCTTGGAAGCAAGATGGCGCATACGCGCGTGTTTGGCATTGTGGGACTTTTACTACAGAGATAGCCAATGATATTCTCAGCCAATTGCGAAGGCAATGTGGGACACTTTGGCATCCACTTATGCCAAGCAAAGAATGAGGCCAAGATCCTTCAACTACAATTTGATATCTAAAACACCAAGCAAAATGGCCGCCCCAGTTTGAAAAGCTTCATAGCTACATGCCCATTACGACGTCTATTGAGCAGCAGAAGACATATAGGAACTCCACGATGATTGGAGTTTTCATGGCTGGACTTGATGTAGAATATGATGCTGCACGTACTCATCTTCTTAGTGGAGCAACCATTCCTCCTATAGATGAGGCCTATAACCGTCTCAGCCGACTCATCATCCCTTCGACAACCACATCTTCGCACTCCTCAACGATGACCGCTTCTCATGGTCGAGGTGGGGCAATCCGGTCCAGAGGACGCACATCTCGAGAAAGAGGCAGTAGACGCCAACGTGGTCCCTGCATCTATTGCCGCAAGCCTGAACATGCAGAGGATACATGCTATCAGAAGCATGGATATCATGTTTCTAGTCGAGCAGCAAAGCAGATAAAGTCCTCAGAAACTTCAGCTCCCCATGTCGATCCTCACCTGGATGATATTGTCTCCCGTATTCAACAGATCATGAATCCTAGTGCTGACACTACCACAGATACTGCTGCAGCAGCTACAGCCTCTTCGAGCTCCTCAAGTATCGCATATGCCTTCACTAGTAGTACGAATGCAGACATGACAGAGTAGATTGTGGACTCTGGTGCTTCTCACCACATGTGTGGAGACATAATGCAACTGAAGTCCTACAGGGCTATACCACCCGGCAGGTGGGTCGTCATTGCAAATGGCGACCACTTACCCGTTAGAGGACAAGAGGAGGTGCAGTTGACACCGTCCATGCGCCTGAAAATGTTTTATATGCTCCTACTTTTCAAATGAATTTACTTTCTATTAGTCGGATCACAAAGGATCTGCATCGTCGTGCCATCTTTGACCCTCCATCTCTTGTGTTTCAGGACATACTCACGGGCAGGGTGATTGGAAGATACCGTGACCGTGAGCAGCAGGGACTCTACAGACTCGTCCAACCTCTTCATGCTAGTGTTTCTATTATACCTATTGGACATGTCTCTCCTTATCTGTGGCACCTTAGGTTTGGACATCTTCCTCTGCAGAAGTTATATCATGTTCTCCCTCAGATTTCTACGAAGTCCTCATTTCAATGTGAACCATGCCAACTTGGGAAGCATCATCGTTCATCTTTTCCATCCCGTCAGAGTCGGAGCAGTTCTCAGCTATTTTAGCTCCTTCATTTAGACATTTGGGGTCCTAGTTGTGTTCCTGATCTTCAAGGACACGGTTTTTATCTTGTAGCGGTCGATGATTTTTCTAGACTTTCCCGTGTCTTCTTATTGAAGAATAAGTCTGAGGTTGGATCCATTATCAAGTATTTTATTAATGAAATAAAGAATGTTTTTTCTGCCAATGTCAAGTATATTCATTCTGACAATGCCTTGGAATTTTGCACCTTACATCTTTCCGAGTTCCTTAGATCACATGGCACTGTTCACCAAACCTCATGTGTCTACACTTCCCAACAGAACGGTGTTGCTGAGCGCAAACACCGTCACTTACTTAATATGACCAGAACATTGTTGATACAGAACCGTGTTCCTCATTCTTACTGGGGTGATGTTGTCCTTATTGCTTGCTATCTGGTAAACCGTATGCCCTTATCTATGTTTGGAGAGAAGATTCCTTACTCGATTGTGTTTTTCGAGAAGAATCTCTTCTATCTTACACCTCGTGTGTTTGGATCCGTTGCCTTTGTTCATGATGTCTCTCCAGGGCGTGACAAGCTCTCTCCTACAGCTGTCAAGTGTGTATTTGTCGGCTACTCTCGTACCCAAAAGGGGTATCACTGCTTTGATTCACTAAGCTAAGTGCTGACATTACTTTCTTTGAGTCGATCATGTATTTTTCTCCTACAGGTGACAGACTTACTCCATCTGACTCTGATGATGAGATATATACATGCCACCACCTCCTACAGTTGGTTCTTCACCTTCACCTACTCCTCATCCACCACCACCACCTCCTCCACCACCTCTGTTGGTTTAGTTCTTACCTCGTATTGTTCCTCGCAGATCTCGCTCTGTTCGCCATGCTCACAGGCCTTGCTCATCATCCAGCACGCATCGGATATGTAATGAGCATATCATTTCTACTGATGGCACTACTGAATTAACTATACAACAGGAGCAGCAGGCACCCTCTCAAGAGGGAAATATACAGGCCCAGGACGTAGCAGATGATCTTGACGTACCGATTGCTCTGCGAAAGCAGAAACATGGCGTGTGCTACTACCCTCATGCATCCCAAATTTCTTTGAGCAGGTTATCAAAGGATTTCAAGAGATTTGCGCTAGCACTATCAGCCGTGCAGATAAGACAGACGTATTAGGAGGCTCTCAAAGATGGTCAGTGGAGGTTAGTCATACAAGAGTCGATGGGTGCGCTACAATCATGTGGTACGTGGAGTCTTGTTTCTGCTCTTATTGATACATCAGTCGTGGGATGCAAATAGGTGTTCACTGTGAAACACCGTGCGGATGGCAGTGTGGATCGCTATAAGGCGAGACTTGTGGCACGAGAGTTTACCCAGATATATGGGTGGACTATCACGATACTTTCTCCCCAGTTGCCAGACATTCTACTCTACGCATTCTCCTTGCCGTTGTTGTGCCTCTTCATCGGCTTGATGTGAAGAATGCATTTCGCTATGGCGACCTGCAGGAGGAGGTCTACATGCAGCAGTCACATGGGTTTGTTGTTGAAGTTCTTCTATGATGATGATACTGAGGAGGTCGACAAGAGAAGATACAAAGAGCTTGTCGGCAAGCTACTATATATAACTATTACCATGCCCGACATAGCATTTGTCGTGAGCAAAGTGAGTCATTTTATGGAGCAGCCCAAACAGGCACATATGGATGCAGTCCATATGATTCTGAGATACTTTAAGACTTCACCTGGTACTGGACTTCTTTTCAGCAGAGGCACATCTCTCTAAGTGACAGCATACGCAGATATAGACTATGATGGGTGTCCAAAGGATAGAAAGTCTACGTCTGGATTTGCTGCGTTCATAGGGAATTCTTTGGTTTCATGGAAAAGTACGAAGTAGACTGTGGTTGCTAGCAGTGTTCAGGAAAACGGCCGAGTATACCGCATACTCGGCCGTATACTCGTATTCAGTAGCCTTGGCGCACCGAGTATGGACAAATCGGCATCTAGGCGGGTCAGGCCGCATACTCGGCCGAGTATACCGTATATGTGGCCGTTTATGCGGCCGATTTTCAAATAAACTTTTTTTAAAACCTTAACCTAAGTTCGGACATCCGACTTAACGCTCTTTCAATTGATGTTTTTGCTCACTTGACTCTATTATCCCAATAGTTTTGTTCATTGTACCTTCAATTCTTTATTATTATAATCAAGAATATAATATTTAGAGGATATTAACATGATATTAAAAATTTATTTATATTTTTAATAATAAAAAATACCAAACCGCATAAAACCGCATACTCCCCGCATACTCTCCCGCATACCGCATACTCTCTATGCAGTGACCCCTCCGACTGAATACCGCATACCGCCTTCCTGAACATTGGTTGCTAGATCAAGTGCTGAATCGAAATACACAGCCATGGCACAGGATAGTACAGAGATGATGTGGGTCAAATCCGTTCTTACTGACCCGATCATAGAAGTATGTCTTCCCATGCACCTCCAATGTGATAATCAAGTTGCTCTCTTCATTGCAAATAACTCGGCCTTTCATGAGACGACGAAGCACATAGAGGTGGATCGCCACTACACTCGTGACATGATACAAAAAGGTATTATCACTACTACGCATGTCAGCTCTGGAGACCAAACAGCAGATATACTTACAAAGGCTCTAACGAGCGGATCTTATCAGAGATGTTGTTCCAAGTTGAGTCTTATCAATATCTACGCTCCAGCTTATGGGGGAGTTTTGAGATAGTTACTATTTTCAGTATGTTCCTTTATGTAACTTTCTATTTTTCTGTTTCATCTTTTTGTAAATTGCCCAACGGTTCTTCTCCTATATAAAGGAACCCTTGGGCCTCTCATAATGCATCTCAGTATGTTCCCTTAACAATATCCATTTCGAACAAATCTTTGAAATTTTGTTGTAATTAAAAATACGATTAAATATACGTTGAAGAAATTTATGTTATATGTCTAACAAATAATATATAGTAGCATGGCAAACTGTGAATCCAATCCATTTCTAACAAATCTTTGAAATATTGTTCTAATTAAAAGTACGATTAAATATAGTCGAAGAAATTTATGATACGTATCTAGTATGTAATATATGACAGTATGAGAAATTGTGAAGCCTATCCATTTCGTTTTTGCTTGATATATTGCAATGCTCGTTGATTTTACGAGTATTATTGGATTTGATATTTATGAATTCATGTATTAAGCGTGAAAAATTAAGAGTTTGTCGAAATGGTTGGACACAGTTAATAGTAATTAGTAAATATGAAGTTATGGACATGAAAGAAACATTAGATTTAGTCATTTATCTTGTATAATCATTATCCTAAAGAAGGAGACATTTATAAGCTTCTCAAACTATAAAGAAAATCATTAAAATCATTAAAAATTGCTTCAAAAAGCCAAAACGCCTCTAAAAAATGCCTCAACCGCCTCGAGGCGGAATGCCACGAGGCTACGCCTCGGTCACATTAGGCGCACGCCTCACTGGGTTGGACAAAGGCGCATGCCTCGAGGCTAAATTGGACCGCCTCGCCTCGAGGCGTACACCTCGACCGCCTCGAGGCTAGTTTTTTTTTCAACCATGACAAGGAGAACGTGGAGCAGGTCAGAGAAGACATGAGGGTGATATGGTGAAGCAAGGTGCCTATCAGAATCAAGATTTTTCTTTGGTTGTTCAGGCTCAGTAGGATTCTCACCAAAAGGCGATGGGGGCAGTTGTTGGGGACATGGGATGTTACATGTGATAGATATGGGTTGGCGATGAAAGAGGTGGGGCACCTGTTTTTGCCACGTTCATCCTCGGCTCATGTGTGGAGCAGGGCGAATACTTCTTGGCTTTCTGGAAGGGACTATTCAAGCCTCTAGAGAGATATTAAGTCAGTTTGTAGATATGGTCATGAGGACAGTGTGTTTCCTTTTGTGTTGGTTTAAGCAATTCGGTGCACCAAGAATGACGTCATTTTGAGGAGGCATGCTTTTTTACACTGAGAATGTATTGAACATTGTAGGGCACTATGTACAACATGGAATTGTAACACTCTGGAACTTGTTTTTTATAGGTATATATATACACCTTTTGAGGTGGGTCCCAAAGCGGGACGTCACTCTCTTACTTTTTCAAAATAAAAAGATCCTAGAAAAAATAGCTAAATTGTTCTCGATCTGTCTCTAAAGAATGAACACATATTGGAAAGGAGAGATGTTGTAACTAATAACCACATTCAATGGATTTGTCAGGACCTTCGCAACAACCGGGTAGATGGCATTGGAGGGAGCAATAAGTGAAAGTCCTCCACACTTTTAGCAGCATCCTTTGAAAATAAAAATAATAGTCTTGTTGAATCTATTGAACCCTACATTGCTACTAGAAAATTCTTTCTTAACCTCCATCACGTCCTTCCCCACCATATCCCAGAACTCACGGTAGAAAAATTCAAGAAGCCATCTTGACCATGTGCACCATATGCATTTAAACCCTAGATCGTAACTTGACCTCCTCAAGAATAACATCACACACTAAGTTATCCATTGACAACCAAGTAAAGATGATTGATCAATAAAAATATATTTCAATGCAATTCCTTTTTTATTTTTCTTTAGACTAGATAATCTCTCATGAAAGGGAAAAAGGGGTAAAGTAAATTTGTTTTTATTTTCCTCCAAATTAGTGTTTTCCTCCTCTGCATGTAGAAAAGGGATAAATAAATCAATCAAATTACGAGAAGCCTCATAAAGTGCTTCTTTTGGAGTTAAACTCCCATTTGTCCATATTTCGAGAAAAAGGATCTCTTGTTTTTCATTCTCATTCCCATAGGAATAAATACTATGATTCACATTTCGAACAGGCATGGATACAGCATCTATAGGATAACTTCCATCTTGAGAGTGATTTGTGGACCCCGTCACCTCTAGGGTCTGCCTTCTCTACGAGAATTCATGGAAGTGGGTAGCAAGCACCCTATCCATCTCTCGGACGCCTTCCACACGCATGTTATCCACCACCAAGTAGTAGATCAACTTGTGGCAATGTCTCCAGTAGCCACCATGTGAAAACTTTAGTATTAATGACACCCTCTTTGATCCACTTCTACATGGATCTCCACATCCATTTAGCCACATTTTATATTCCTCGATAATGATTTTCTAGTAGGATGCCCTTTCCTCAAGTTCCTCCACTGCCAGAAGTCGGTCCTTGTTCCATTGGGTTTGGGTGGCGAGGAGAGCATCAAGCTGACGGAGTAGACAGGATGCCCCTTGGGGAGAAAGCCGATAACCTATCTGGGTTTGCCTCTGGTTGAGGGCGGGCTGAGGAAGTCCGATTGGGTCTGTGTGTTGCGCAGAATGGAGGAGCGGTTGGAAGGTTGGAAGGCGGTCACTCTGTCCAAGGGTGGGAAACTTACTCTTCTGAAGCACGTTCTTTCGGCCATCCCGACTTTTTTCTTTTCGACGAGGTTAATGTCTGTTGGTGTTAGGAGGAGGATTGAGACCTTGATGAGATCCTTTTTCTGGTCAGATGGAAGACAGGCAAAGAGGGGGTTGCACCTGGTGGCTTGCATTGTTGTTAAGGCACGCGCCTAGGCGCGTCTAGGCGGTGCCCCAAGCCGTGCGCCTAGAAAGCACGCCTTGCTTTCATAAAAAAAAGGCGCACGCCTTGGGTCGCATGGGCGTCAAGGCGCGCCTGGGCGCCGCCTAGGCGACTTTTTTTATGCGTACTTACACATATATCGCATTTTCAAAATGCAATATACATAACGCATTTAGAAATTGCGATATACATAACGCATTTTTAAATTGCGATATACATGTCGCATATTGGAAATGCGATATACCCGTTCGACCATGTATTATCCCCACCGCATTCGACCCGACCCTCACTACCCTGTTTAGCAGAGAAACCCCTTGCATCGTCCCTGTCTCCTCCGTAGTCGCCTCCCTACCTCCTCCAGCGGGCTCCCTCCTCCTCCGACGGCCTCCATCCTCCTCCGACATCCTCCCGAGTCCCTACCTCCTCCAACGAACGCCCTCTTCCTCCAGCGGCCTCCCTACCTCCTCCAGCGGCCTCCCACCTCCTCCTCCGGCGACTTTTCTACCTCCTCCAGTGGCCTCCCTCCTCCTCCAGCAGCCTCCGTGCGTTCTCTTGCTCTCCCATTGTAGAATGACTTCAATGGAATCCTTGGATGGGGATGCCATTCCTAATCCCACTACTACACCAACCCCATCTACTGTGCAAAGGCCTGGAGAAATTGATCCCCGCTTTACCGACAAGATGAATGATCCATGCTTGAAAGCGGCATCGAAGGATCCCAGTTGGAAGTACTCTTTTTGGCCGAATACACTAGACAAGAATAAGGTACAATGTGCATTGTGCGGCCACATTACTAATGGTGGAATCAAAAGGCAGAAAGAACACTTGATTGGTGGTTATCGAGATGTATCTATGTGTCCAAAAGCCACTATGGAGATTAAGAAAGAGATGGCTGACTTCAAAAATCGTAACAAGAAGAGGAAGATAGTCGTTGATTACAGATATAGTGGAGCTGATTCAAACATTCCAGATGCAGATGATGGTGATCATGGTGAACATGTAGTCATCTTGGATGACTCACATCCTACAGCTACAACAGGTAAAAACGTTAAATCTTGTTCTGGTTCATGTTCTGCAAATAGGCCACCTGTACGGAAGGATCCACACGGCAAGGGTCCTATGGACTCGTTTAGTTTTGCTAGCCCATGGGAGGTTGTGGCACAAAGGAGGGCAGCAAGGGCTCGTGGTGAAGCACAACAAACTACAATTGAGTTTGCTTTAAAAAAGGATGCTACACAGGTGGCATATGATGCCATAGCTGAGCTATTCTATACAGGTGCCATCCCTTTTAATGTTGCACAACGAGAAGCTTTTGAGGTGGCAGTGGAGGCTATTGTCCAAGCTGGGAGAGGATTTGTTCCTCCATCTTATCACCAATTGCGAAAGCCCCTACTTGAAAGATTATATGCAAGGACCAAAGATTTGCAGATGAAGCATGAAAGCCATTGGAGGACATATGGATGCACGATTATGTGTGATGCATGGACTGATAAACGACAACGAAGTCTGATTAACTTCCTTGTTAATTCTCCAGAAGGGTCCTTTTTTATTTATGCAAAGAATGCAACACCAGATGTACACACCGGGAGTATGTGTTCAAATTGATAGACGAGGCTGTGGAGATGGTGGGTGAGGAGAACGTTGTACAAGTTGTCACCGACAATGCAAGCAATTTTGTTTTAACAGGAAAGTTACTGATGGAGAAGAGGAAAAACCTCTTTTGGACTCCATGTGCTGCACACTGCTTGGATCTGATGCTTGAGGATATTTCCAAGTTACAGAAATTTGCAGGAGTTATCAAGAGGGCCAGAAAAGTAACAACCTATATTTACCAACATATTCGGTTGCATGGTGCGTTTCTACAATTCAGTGAGGATCACCAAGAGTTGTCTAGAAGCGGAGTTACCCGCTTTGCTACCAACTACTTGACCCTTACTAGTTTGCTCAAGCAAAGGAAAGCTTTGGCGTCTTTGTTTATTTCTGAGGTGTGGAACACTAGTTCTTGGTCGAAGACACAGGATGGGAAATATGTCTATGAAACTGTGATGGCGAATGCTTTTTGGGAAAAATTGAAGATTATCTTAGAGCTGTGCAACCCATCGTTACTGTGCTGCGTTTAGTGGATGCTGACGAGAAGCCACCCATGGGATACATTGCTTGGGCTTTTGACACTGCAAAGGAAATGATTATTGAAAACTTTGGCAGGAAGGAAACAGATTACATGCCTATTCTACAAATTATTGATTCTCGCCGGATAATCAGATGGCTCGTCCTTTGTATGGTGCAGGATGTTTCTTGAATCCTGCATTTTATTACAAAGTGAAGGACAACAATGAGGCATTGATGGGAAGGTATGAAGGTGATTTCATATTTTGCCTTGAGAGGATGGTTGATGATCCCGATCAACAAGACGTGATATGCACTGAAATGGAGTTCTACAAAGGAGCTCGTGGTATGTTTGGCAGAGCAATTGCTATTAGACAAAGGGAAAAAAACCACCATGTAAGTTACATTTTATTATTTATATTGAATGATTTAATGGTAACATGTGTTTACATTGTTGACTTATTGTGTAGTGGAATGGTGGGATACTTATGGAAGTCTCACCCCCGCTATGAAGCAGGTGGCAAAGCGTATTTTGGGACAATGTTGCACATCTTCCTCATGTGAACGCAATTGGAGTGCTTTTGACTTTGTATGTATCAAAAACACTTATAAATTTACAAATATAAATGCCAACTTTATACTTGTAAATTTACGTAATACTTGAATTAATGTGCAGATCCACACAAAGAGGAGGAATAAGTTGGAGGTTGATAGACTTTCCAAGCTTGTTTACATCCAATACAACAAGCAACTTGAAGAGAGATTCAAAAATAGGAGGCTCGGGAATTTAGCAAAAGATTTTGATCCAATTGCTCTTTTAGAGTTAGATTGGTCAAGTGAATGGATGACAGGTCTTTACGTGGAACCAGAGGTTGTACCGGGGCTTACATTGAGGGTCATTGATGAAGCATTATGTGCTTCTTAAGCATATGAAAGTTCTCGTCCAAGAAGGAGTCAACCACAAGCACAATCAAGCACTTCAGCACGTGGTGGTCTTCGTGGCCGTGGTCGTCATGGTACTCGTCGTGCACATGTGATTAGGCGACAATATGCACCTCCTCATGTTCCGGACGATGAGGAGGAAGAAGACGAGGAAGATGATTGGATGGATCTTAATGATGATGGTCAAGAGCAAGATGAAGGACATGAAGAAGAAACTAACATGTGTGATGATGATGATTGAAGCATTGCTGTATTAGATTATTGTCTTTCAGTCTTTGAAATGTTGTGTTATGCCAAACATTTTGTCTGTATTTTTAGTACATTTTCCACTTTTTTTTGCCAAACAATTTGTCTGTATGCCAAACATAGCTTGTTTAATTATCTATGTTATGATTCCTTTATGTGTTGTGATTCTTGATTCTTGTGATTAATCACTAATGTTTGGTTAAATGATATTTATTACTCTAACACTCTGGTTACTATGTATTTATAAATACAAAAGGTCTTGACAGAAAAATAAATCCAATACTTACTGTAATTTTTCTTAAAAAATATATTAATTGATATCGCATCTCCAAAATGCGACATACGCTTAAAAAAATAAAAAAGATGTCGCATTTGAGACATGCGACATCCATTTGCTTTAAATAATTAGATGCCGCATGTCTCAAATGCGATATAGGTCACATTTTGTTAGACGCTTAGGCGCGCCTAGGCGCCCAGGATGAACGCCTTGTCGCCTTGCCGCCTTAATAACCATGGTGGCTTAGAAGGACCTGGTTGCTCCTGTTGCAGAGGGGGGCCTTGGCATTAGGGACGTGGAATCTATGAACAAAGCTCTGTTAGCCAAGTGGGTGGTGCGCATTTGGGGTTCGTCTGATTCGCCGGTCTTGCGGCTGCTGAGAAAGATTTATGATGTTACTGGGGAGCTGGTGACAGAGAGGAAGCGTTATGAGTCTTCTCTTTGGAGTGGGATCCGTGTCGTACTTCCGGTGCTTCGACCGCTTCTTCGGCCGATTTTAGGGGATGGGCTCCGTTTCCGGTTTTGGTTGGATGACTGGACGGGGGATGGGGCCCTAGCCTCCCGCTTCCCTCGGTTGATGGCGTTGGCCGTTGATAGGGGTGCGCGGGTGGCGGAGGTCGTCGAAGCTGGGACGTGGGCGCCAAGGTTCCTTGCGAATCTATCAGATCAGAGGTTGGAGGAGTTTTTGAGGATGTTGTCTGAGATTCCCCCTGTCGGGGAACCCAGACCGTTTTGAGTGGGCTGGTGGTGGCTTCTCGGTGAAGGCGGCCTATCGGAAGGTTGTTGCGGCGTTGGTGGAGCGTGATGAAGAGCTGTGTGCTGACGTGAAGATGATCTGGGCAGCTAAGATTCCTACGTGGGTTAAAGTTTTCCTTTGGTGTATGAGGAGAGGTCGTATCTGTGACAAGGTGAGAAGAGGCAGACTGCTGGGGGGGACGGATCTAAAGTGTGACAGATGTGAGGACGAGTTGGAGGATGTGAACCACATCTTCTTTGGTTGCAGGTCTTCCGCAGAGGTTTGGGAGTCATTGGGGATCACATGGGTCCGGGCCTTTGATGCGGATCAGTTTTGGCGGTCGATTCGTCGGGTCGGTCATGGGTCTACTGATGATGTCTCCAAGCCTTTTGTCGCACTGTGGGCTATTTGGCTGGGTAGGAATGACACAATCTTCAAGGGGCAGCGGTTTTACTCTGAGAATGTTGTAGCCCACTGTAATGCTTTGTACAATTTCCGGGTATCAAACTGATGTACACTTTACTTTATTAATGAATGTTTTGGTGTGGTGACTCCCACCTCGGGAGGGCTCCCCCGTTCTTTTACTCAAAAAATAAATAAATACATATGAATACAAATATAAAAACATTCATAATATACGTAAATTCATCAATTGACCTCTATTGCATAAAAGCATCAATAAAATTAGACGACGTCTTGAATCCCAACATGCATGCAACCTTTATAATCTCAAGCGTATATTTTCTTCATGGAAGAACAATATCTTGGAATTTCCAGCAAACTCAATTCTAAGGAAATAATAGAGTTGACCAAGATCTTTAGTAAGAACGATCTACCACGCAAAGTCCTTAATCTTTTGACTGCATGCATTGACATCCCCAATCAAGATCATATCATTAACATGCACCTCCAAAATTACATTTCAAGACAAAGAGGAAGTTATATATAGTAGATCTTGAGAAATTAAACTTAACAAAATCATTGTCAGGCATGTCAAACCACGTTTCAAGATTTGCTTCCACCCATAAATATCTTTCTAGATTTCACCCACCCTTCCCATCAACTCATAGCCAAGAGGTTGACACAAAAAAAATCATCTGCGAGATTGTTATAAAAGAATGCATTTTTATTATTAACCTCATAAAGGGGGATGTTTTGTCACATCAACAGATAAGACAATACCAATAGAACAAAGACAAGCCAAAAGAGGGCATGTTCCACCAATTCAAACTCGTAGGTCCAAGAAGAACCTTTTTCCACCAAACGAACCTTCAGAAACAAAATTATTATAAAGCTGTCAAGGTATATACTCATCGAAATGCTACAATGGTGCATCAACAGGTCAGGAAACAAGATCTTATCATCCCCTTTCCCATCTCATCATCTACATCACATTTTTGCCATGGTGATCCTACTAATCTTTCATATGATACCTTGAAAAAATAGGACTCATCAAAACCAATGGAAAATTATGCAAGTTAGGGTTCATAACAACACAAGTAAACTATGAGATGACACAAGTAAACTATGGTAAGGGATGGAAAGTGCATGATCTTATTGACTTAAGCACTTTCATCAATCATTTTCATATATGATCTCACCACTTTCTCAATATGTCACCCAGTTCAAAGACAATAAATCGGATGCTTCATAAGATCCACTTATGATTTCAACTTAGAAAGTTGTCCGGAACAATTGTGTGCTTATAAAATGTGAACTTAGGCCAAGCATGCAACAAGCTACTATTTACCACATAATAACAACTCTCTAGCATAGATTCCTCTCCAAATAACACCAAGAGAGGAACGCAAATAAAGACAAAAATATAACCAGTCAACAATGCAAATGACAACATATATTAATTAGAACCAGAAAGTAAAAAAATATACTTTCAAAAGCTCCAGCACAGGGAGTTGCATATCCATAGGAGTCTGATGAGGTTTGGAAGATGGAGGTAAAAGCATAGCATCCTCATCCTTTACATCATACATGCTTAACAACCTGTAAATGTAATATCAGTAAACTCTTCATACGGTATTTCAACCAAAAAAAATAAATTCCGGAAGATAATCTAGACAATCAATAATGCATTTCCCTTCTTATAGTACACTTCTAAATAAAAAGAATGGCATTGACGTTGCAAAAATCATTTCGAGGATGTTCCCTCAAAATTATTCTCAACCAATGTAAAATAGCGCCTACTCCCATCAAAAACTCAAGATGATATATCGATTGGATTTTAGCATCCCCTCTACAGAGCCACATTTAAAAATGGATTCAGATCTCCAAATCAAAAAATCTTACAACAAACAATGGATTTGACAATTTCTAATCCCATGGAAGAGCATCAACATAAATGAAAAAAATAAAGAAAACTTCACAAATATAATGTGCAGTTATCACAACAAGAATAACCAATTACATCTTGAAGTGACGTAGGCAGGCTATTGCCAACTTCCACTTCTCACAAGGGTCAGCATAAGCTCTTTCATTAAATGGGCCGAATACATGGTCATACACGAAGCGAAATATTCCCACAAATCTGAAAAAATCAAGAAATTATAAGAAATCAGTGCAGACATCAATTTGGATTATTAGCTAGCAATGGAAATCATAAGATTCTATTTGAAAAAAGACATCCATACCTGCGTCCTCGATCACTAACATCAGTCTCCTTGACAATAAGAGCATTTAACAAGTTCAGAAAAGATATAGTGGAGGGATATCTTTCAAGCCTAGCTTCCACTTCATTTAATTCATACCGCATGTCATATATCTAGCAATTTCAGTACACATAATCAATATTCTAATAAACAAGATGAAAACTAAACCCAACGGTGACAAATACACAACAAAGGAAAACAAATAATTTTAGTAACGCAGGGTTCTATGTTTAGTTTGAAATTACAGAGAGTTCATAGCATAATATGAGTACGAATGGTTGTAGATGTAAAAATCCTTTAAATTTAACATCTGAATTCCGTATTAATATTCATCATTTGCATCAATTATATGAAACATGTTTTTCTGTCCCTGATGAAAGAAAAGAATGGCTTCTAAATTTTCGCTTGAATACGCCTTGATGACTACCTCCTAGACATGAAAACCATCATATACCAAAAAGAAACGGGGCATCTCTTATAAAAATGAAATATTTTAAAAATCAAACGAATACCTGGGTGGAAATTTGGGGCATATTTATTCCAAGAGAAGGCCCTACAACAACTGGAAGATCATACTGTTCCAAATAACTCCATATACTCTGCCTTATGACCGGGGAAAGTGGAATAAATGCAGAAATAGCATCGCGCAGTGCACCCTGTAAAGAATATATAGATCATGTTTACAAATCCCTTTAATTAAACATCAACTATCCTCCAAATCAAATCTTTAAAGGTAATTATAATTCCCAACTAACCTTCAGATATGGAGGAACACTTTCAAAGCTTAGGAGCTTAAACAGAGGCTCAATATCTGTAAACCAATTCTTTCTTTCATTTGTATTTCCATTTTCCACAACCTTAAAAAATAGAAACATATGGGTCACTGAAGTAAAGCATCGTGGACAAATACAGCATGTATGTTCTCTAATGTATAATTTGGAAATACAAGTCAATTATAAACAACTACTAAAAATGGCTTCTACTTTAAAAGTTTATCAACATCTCAATCGAAGATGTTTTTCGGTTGTATGAAATGCAACAGAAGACTAAGTGAACAGAAATAAGCAGAAAATGGAAAAGGGAACCACCAGTTCTGATTAACACTATCATATATACAAGAACAGTGTGAAATAAAAAAATAAAAAGTGGAGGTAAAATGTCACTATTAAGATAAAAACAGACACCTTCAAAATGTGCATAGCTACTTAAAATAGCAAAAAAACTGCAAATCATGTGAAGACAAAGTTGTGGCCTAAGGTAAAGTTGATTACTGCACACGTAACCAAATTCACTTACAAAGGGGTGTGAAGAAAATCAATGCATGCACTACTAGCAACAAATCAAATATCTGATTAAAAAAATCCTAATGCACAAAAACTATATGTCTACAAGTCTTCTACAAATCAACCAATTTACTTGGTCAAATCAAAGGACAAGGTAGCCAAAACATGAAGCTGGCATTAGAGAGGTACAAAAAAATCGTAAGACATTGGGAGAAGACATCACTAGTGGGCATATGTCCATTTAGAGAAGATTCGACTGCTCGACAAACGCACTTCCCATACTTTGATTCTCACCTCACACAGGTAAACTTGGAAAGGAATAAGCTTCCAAAGAGATTTCTTGGAAAAAATATTATAAAATAGGAAGGGAAATACTTTCTCTGAAAAAAGGTAAACATAAAACCAGAGAATGTCACAGTAAAGACCATGAACAAATAGAATGTATGAAGACAGGGCCAGAGCAGAGAATATGGCACAATCCAGAAAAATGGATATTGCGAGAGTGAAAAGTTAGAAAATACAAGGGAAAAACGCAGTGGTTGCATGGGGTTTAGATGAGAATGCATGAATATACATGTAATGAAGAGGAGGGAAGGCTACGTGAGGGAGGAGAAAATTAGGGATGAGAACGGAGCTGGGAGTTTGAGGGAAAATAACAAATGGGTAGAAGGATATAAGAACAGGTTATCATAACTCATATAACTTATTCAGTTATTCTATGTGCCTGACATTAAGTTTAATGCTGTTTTTAAATGAGTTTTACATGGCAGTTGCATGTTGAAGTGATGCATATTGAAGCAAAGCATCCTTGGTAAAAATATATAAAATAAACAAATAAATAAATCATAATTTCAAGATAAAACAAAGTACATATATACAGGATGTATCAATTCTCCCGCACTTAAAAAGGTAGTCTCTTGACAAGTTGGTCATTTGGCCTTCTGTATAAATAGAAAAGGCTTCTGTATATACAGAAGCTTCATGACAACATTATCGATGATAAAAGAGAAGTCAGTGAGATAGTATTGAGGTGGCACAAATATCAAAGCTTGACCATGGAGGTCCCAAGCAATGTTACCAAGCCTCAGGGATGTCAATCGAAGACGACGAAGCACGGCGATTCCCAATGGTGGTTTGAGAGAAGACCAACTCGGAGGCAACAAAAACGTAGAAAAGCATCTCAGAAGATATCGTCTCCTACTCCACCATCATCATCCCATGGATCTCAAGTTAGCACTTCGCAACCTCGTCGTGCTCCTCATCATACCAAATCTAGTTTTGCTTATCCTCATCTCGAGATACTCATAGGCATCAACAACCATCAATACATACAATATATAAAGGATTACAAGGTCATATACTCGTACATGACATGGGAGAACTACTGCAAGTTCATTAAGTCCGTGATGCGCTATGAGAGACAAGACAACAAGAAAAGAGGGGTGATACAGATCTACTACAGAACTCTTGGTTATGAATTGTACTCATAACCATGTAATGTCTTTTATTGCATTAATCATTAATGCGCAAGTTATTCATTTTTGTGAATAGAAGTGTCATACTTGTTGTAAGACTTTTATTAACAACAATATGTTCGAATCGTTCGATATGATCGATATATGTGATTGCGATTTAAGGGCCATAGGCATAGATGATTATTATGTGTGCTATAAGTGTATATTTATTGTTTAAAGAACTGAGATGAACATTTCCAATATCTATCAGTCAGCAATCAACACAAATAGCATGGAATTAAATTTCGCGAAATTTCGCCGAAATTTCGATTTCGACGAGGAGGGTCTTTCGAAACACCTATATATATATCGATTTCCCGGATTTCGACCGAAATGGGTCGAAAAATGTCGAAATATCGGTGATATTTCGACATTTCGACCCATATCGGTCGAAATTCATGTTTTTCAGTTCAAAATTTCTCGAATTTCGAACGATATGGGCGAAATTTCATCAATACCTATGTAAATCAACGATATTAACCATGTGATCTTAATTTTAATCATTTTACTAACTATTTAGTATTTACCAATTCTCTATATCAAAACACATCATGATTTATATATTTTGTTTCGGGTTGGGGGTGTTGCCCCCGCACCCCCGCAAGGGGGGGCCAACCTGGGCCCCCCCAGCCCCCCCAGGCTCGCTGACCAGGCAGCGAGACCCCCGTTAGGGTATGGTGCAACAAGGGGGATGCATACAATGTTTCTTCAATGTAGGAAGTTTCACCTCCCTTGCAAAATGGAGATGAAACAACTCTATAGATTCTAGAGATCCGCTATAGCTTCTTTGCTTCATTCCTTTTGTCATTTGTCTTTGTAAAATATATCATCTTTGTTGTAAAAGTCTATAAATAATTATGTAATTCACTAGAACTGCGCCTGCGACAGTTATTTCTATGAATTAAACATTGTCTTATTAAGCATTATCTACAATTTAGAATAAAAAATACTCATCTACTTTTCTGAACAAAAAGACATCTTATAAGTATTTTTAACTTAGTTATTTTAATTTTGATTCCAATATCTATCAATCAGCTCAACGATATGCCCCGATATGTGCGATATAAGGCATATGGATGAGAGATATGTGTGAGATAAATGTGCATTTGTTACCTATTATTGTTTTAAGAACTTGGATTTAGTGATATTCATTACCAATATATATCAATCAATAATCAGCCTTAACAACAAAATGACCGATATGACCGATATGTGCAATATAAGGCATATGGATGAGAGATATGTGTGATATAAGTACGCACTTGTTAGCTATTGTTGTTTTAAGAACTTGGATTTAATGATATCCATTTCCAATAAGTATCCATCAATAATCAGCCTTAACAACGAAATGATCGATATGACTGATATGACCGATATGTGTGATATAAGGGGCATATATGAGCAATATGTATGATAAAACTGTGTATTTGTGAGCTATTATTGTTGTAAATAACTTGAAAGATCTTAATTTGTAAAAAAATGGTCGAAAAATGACTTTTTGAGCCATTTCCGAAATTTCCACCGAAATCGTCGAAATTTCCCGAAATATCTGCAAAATTTCGATATTGGAGGTGACCGAAACGAAATCGAAATCGAGATTTCGAACCTTGATTAACAGGGATATGATCCATATGTGTGATATAAGGGGTATAGATGAACGATATGCGTGATATAATTGTGTATTTATAAGTTTTTTGTTCTAATAACTTGGATGATCTTATTTATGAAAAAATGGGATAAAAATAGCTTTTTGAGCCATTTCCGAGGTTTTCATGTGATCGAAACGAAATCAAAATCAAGATTTTGAACCTTTGTCCCGAATATGTCAAGGATCGTAGAAAAGCCCCTGCAGCTCACGGGTCCACCATCCATAAATAGGATCGTATCATCTGCGTATTGAAGAATATGAATCAAGATCTCCTCCTTTGAATATCTGCTGCAAAATCCCCACGTGACAGCACGATCTACTATAATTGAGAGAGCATCAGTAGCGAGAACGAAAAGGAGGAGAGCCAAAGGGCACCCCTGACGGACTCCCCGTTGAGGCTGGAAGTACCACTCTAGGCTGACCATTCACAAGCACCATACGAGACATGATCGTAATACATCTCTTCATCTACTCAATCCACCTATCCGAAAAACCGTGCATGTGCAATGAAGCCCAGATGAAGCGCCAATTCATACTATTATACGTCTTGGATAAGTCCACCTTCCACATTACTCTCATTGTTGTGCGTCTATGTCAATCAATCACCACTTCTGATGCCACGACCTTACTATCCATAAGTTGCCTTCTCGAGAGAAAAGCACTTTGGACTCGTAACCCAATCTTATTCAGCACCCCTCTCAATCGATTTGCCAAAGCCTTTTGCCAAAATTAGGTATATCGCATTCGACAGAGCAATGGGCTTGTACTCTTCCACCCATGTAGCAACATCTTTCTCGGGAAGCAAGAAAATAAATGAACAATTCGATCTCTCAAAACCATAGTTCTCCTCCACAAACTCCAATGCCACCCCCATCAACTCCTCAACAATGAGATCCCAGAGTTCCCTGTAAACGAAGATTGGAAATCCATCCAAACTCGGGCACCCATCCGGGTTAAGTGCAAACAACACCTCACGAACCTCCTACATCGCTAACGGTCTCCTCAACTTTTCCTTATCAATATCTAAAATGTAGTTTACCCCAAAGCCAAGCCACCTCAATCCATTGTGAGTTGCCCGCCACCTCATATTTTTCAAGCTTGTAAAAGTCAACCAACTAGGCCGACTAGTCAAATCAGGGGGGTAGCCGACAACCTCTTCCTACAGAAGTTGCATTGTGGTTTGGCTTTGTTGACATCGGGAGTGATGGCATACCTTCAACAAGTATCCCGATTGAAATCCCTTTGGTCCTCAAAACTATCAAATCCTGATCCAGAATGTGAGGCCATAACGATAATCACTGAAATATGAAAAGAAATTGCAAACAATCGTTCATGGGCCATATAATGAGAACAATGAAGTATTTGCTAATTATTTGAAGTTTTAATTTTCGGATTTAATATATTTATGAATTTTCTAACACAATATACACAAACTCGTAAGATTCTTCACAAGTGGTTACCCAAATTATTCCAAATATTTTATAAATAACTGGTGTATAAAACTGAGTATAAATTTCTATATTCTGATTTATAAGTAAAACATCTTAGATCTAGGGATTAAATGACCAATTTCGAGAAAAATCACACCAGAGATACAAAACACGTAAAATAATGTAAAGATCTACGGTTTGATTTTTGAAATTAAACGATTTTTAACTTTTAATTATCGAAAAATTACAAATCATGTTATCTAAGTTTATAAGATCCAAGTTTCTTCTTTGAAAACCCATCATGACTCTACAATGAAACACAAAAGCCGTAAATGACCAATTTGGAGTTTGTGGCTTTTGGTTTGGATGAGGAGATTGTGAGATATGAGGATTGGTTGCGCTCTCTAAGGGGTCAGTTGTTGATGCCTTACCTTGGTGTTCGATTGGTGGCAGGGAAATTGACTAAAGTGGATTGGCTTTCGATGATCGAAAAGATGGCGCAAATATTAGCACAGTGAAAGTCAAACTGTTTGTCTAGAGGGGGCAGATAGGTGATGCTAAGATCGGTGCTTTCATCGATACATATTTTTCCCTCCCGTCCAGTATACGAGGAGCCGGGGTGAGGAGACTGGATGGCATCATAAGGAGGTTTTCCAAAATTCATCCGAGCAGACAAATAGCTTCTCGTTGGTGAACCGGGAGACGATCATATGCTCTAAGGACGATAGGGGTCTTGGGGTGTGTTACATGGAAGAGAGGAACAAGGCTCTACGCAGCAAGTGGAGTGCATGTATCTGGGGTGATTGCGGCAGTCTGGATTGCAATGTTATTCGCAAGATCTATGGGTCCATTTGTTCTTTCCCAGGTTTTGGGGAGTGTGGGGCAGCACCTTCTTATTTCTGGAGAGGCATTTTTGATGTGGCACGGGAGATTCATCTTTTTATGAGACAAGTGATTGGAGATGGCCATAGCTTCATATTTTGGATCGATGATTAGAGTGAGTGTCGGATTTTGGGAGTACGCTTCCATCATTTGATGGCATTGACTACTAACCAAGGTGTTTCGGCTGCTAAGGTGCGGGGCAGTCAAACTTTTCCCCCAATATAGGATTGAGTTGTCAGATCAACGATTGGGGGAACTACTTGTGTTTCTTGAGGAACTAGAGAGTGTGATTGGGCCCAGTGATGAATTAGATTGCCGATGGTAGAGGGATGACTATTTCTCGGTTGGGAAGGGGTACAAAGCTATGAAGGGCCACGCGATCTTTGACCAGAGATACGAAGCAGACTGCAGGAAAATATGGAAATGGAAATTTCCAACTCACGAGAAGGTTTTCTTGTGGTTTTTCAGGAGGGGTAGACTCTTGACTGAGGGTTTTTTTGCTCAATTTATTCTGAGTGTCGATCTAGTTTTCGTGTGATGTCATGAGGGGGAAGATGTAGATCATTTGTTCTTCAAATGTAAATGCTCTATGGAGGCTCGGACACTTTTAGGGAATTTGGTGTGATGTTTTGATGGTATGTCGGAATTATAGGATTACGTCGACAATGGGTGGAATGTACAGAGAGAGGAGAGGTCTGAATAAATAGCAATGACCAAGGCAACAATATGGATTGCCAGAAATGAGGTGTTGTTCCATCAGGAATGTGTTAGTGGTAAAATTGTGGCGGTGCATGCTGATGCGCTTGTAAAGAATTGAAATATGTACATTTTTTACTTTCATTTTGCTTACATTAGGTGTAATTTTTTAAAGTGATAAATGATGAAGTTTTTTTGCACGCACCTATACGGCAAAGGCCTTTTTTCTTTCAAAAAAATTAATTTTTAAAGTTCAGATACCACATCAAATTGAGTGCATCGTTTAAGGACCATTGTGTAATTTACGCAAGAAAAAATGAAAATATATACATAGGAGAAACAGCTACTCATCATCCTCTTTTGTGCTTAAGGTTGCACGGAAAATAAAACAATTGATGAAGCTATACCATCATCAATCCCACATAATTAAAGCTACATCTACCTAGAGCTGAACTTCCAAAACGTTCGTAGTCGCTTGTTCTGCTCCATACAGCAACCTTCTCACAGCTTCATTGTGCCTTGTGTAGCACTCCAGGCACCACCATGGGCCATATGTATTAATCTTGAATCTTTTTTCCCAAAGTTGATTGAGTCACCTCCATATCCTCGCTCAATCACCTTGTGACATTAAGCTTCCTCGTTCCTCATAGCATCACATTCATTCGAATCCGCTTGACCATCTTGCACTAATGTGCCATTAGCATGTCTTTACGCTACCGCCTACAAGTGTAGTCATGGCATCATTCCCTACGATTAAGTGTCATCATTTCCTTAAAAATAGTGCTAGTCACCACCATGCACTAATGGACGCATAGCACCTCAACCTTTCAAAAGGGGAACGCATGCACCATCAGTGAGCCCACACAAATAAGTCAAATGTTGCTACTATCACAATCCTCAATTGTATCAAACCAAATGAATGCAAAAAAAGTCTATGAATATGAATAAAACTGAAATTAAAGTAAACCTTGATAAAAATAATATTTAGATACACTGCTTTATGATTCAAAACAATCAGAATAACCGCCCCATTCCACCGGAGACTTCACCTAATAGTCATGTATGTAGAATAACAATTGGAAAGAAGATGGCTGATTGGAAGGCGTCATGCCTCTCAAGGAAGGGGCGACTTTGCTTTACGTAAATATTTTTTGACTCACATTCAGATTTTTATCCTTTTTTCGTAGGTTATTTCAAAAGGCATTCATGGAATCTTTAATGCAATGTTTTTGTTTTGTTTCATGCAAGACGGGATAATCATGGTATTGTTACTGAAGTCGATATTCGGTATTCAATCGAAGAGGTCACTGAATAAAAAATATTCAGTATTCGGGAGAATATTTGGAATTATTAGGTTATGTTTTTTATTATTTTTATATAAAAAATATGTCTGATATATATATATGGTAAAATGGGACTGTCCCTAGGGGGAGCTAACTTGGCTCCCCACGCCCCATTTTCCCCGTTTTTTATTTTTTTGAAAATGAATCCATGGAAATTCATCGCTACATCTATATATTATGTCATTCAAGTTCCGTGCAAAACAAATGCTCCAACGACCTCCATCTAGACAATCATTTTGATTGGTCGCAGAATTGTAGAAATCGACCCCGCTTGGATGGAGGTCAACGGAGTATCTTTTTCGCACGAAACTCGAATGACATGATGTAGGGATATAGTTATGAAAATACACGGAAGCTTTTTTCAAAAAAATAAAAAAAATGGGACGGGGGGAGCCAAGTTAGCTCCCCCCGGGGGCAACCCACTTTACCTATATATATTCTAATATATCTATACGTGTATGGTCATTAATCAATAAGAGTCTAAGATAAAAGTACCAATTAATCAGTTACATATATGGAGCTTTTACATTTATGGTGGTACCAATATAAATGGGAAGCCTTAAAAATAAAAAAACAGTGGCCGCCCGAATATTCAGAAATATTCAATTTGGATCAAATATTGACCGAATAGAAATATGATATCCCCCCCCCCCCCAATAAGAATATCCGACCGAATATTCTGACCATTAGATCGAATTCTGCAACAGTGATTCATGGTATCCCCCGTACTACAGTGGGAAATGATCACAATGCGTGTGAGAGACAGGGGCTATTATGAGGCTTAAAGATAAGAAAAAGTGTTGTTGTCAATCAAGTACTAGGAATCTACAAGAGGTCTGACCATCTATTCTGCCATCTTGTTTATACAATATACCATGGTAACTTCAACTAATCTATAATGGCAAGAGATACTTAGTCCAGCTTCTAACGAGTGATTTGTTATGTCCTACCTGTGATAGGGCAATTTTTTTAAGACCAATAGCAGAGAATGGGGAATCCTTCGAGTTATGTAAGGACAATTGGTCGGAAGGACTCTTATGTGAATGATGTACTAGTCTTGTCGTTTTAGTAACCAATCACAGCCTTTCTGTGGCAGAGGCATGGTCGCATAGAACATTGAATCCTCCTATCCTCTCTAATCAAAGAATGCAGGACTTCCTTGCCTTGACTACCCTTCTTGGTGAGATTAAGGGCTCAATTGAGGGTTGGGACTACTGGATGTGGGTGATGGCTTGTTGTCGATGAAGAAAGCATATATGGTTCTTTCTAATCACATAATGTCCGGCAATGGGGATGCATCGAGGACTACAAATTTATACAAGGCATTGCATTGTGTCGCTACGAATGAAGGTCTTTCTTTGGTTGATTTGACATGGGCATCTAATCAGGTCCCATAGAGACATGACATTTTGCAAGATTAGCGTTACATGCCCAAGGAGCACAATCACTACAAGAGAGGGAGATTATATCTTCTCCTCTTGTTCATGATTAGCGAAGATATGGAGCAGCATGACGATGCATGTGCTGATCCCCTCTCGTGAAATACGTTTGTGAGCCTTTATTGAGCATACTTGCTCCACCACTCAAGCAAGGTATCACAACTACTAGTTGTTTTTTGGTCGATTTGGTGTGCTTGCAATGGGGTTGTCCTTAGTCATGGACACTACTGTTCGAAGCTTGATCATTGTAAATAGATTTGCGGTTTATGTACTATTAATTGCTCGAGGTATGCCATGCCTCTTGCACACGCTCTCTTTCCTTTCAAAAAAATATTTAGAAAAAACTGGAATTGAAGCAAAATAACCACCAAAATCTTCAAATTAAAATCTCATGCCATAACAATGAAATTTTCATTTAAAATTTGAACAAACAATTCGGAAAAAGTGTCACAAATCTCAACTATCAGAACCTTTTGAAGAACATTTAGATAAGCAACAAGTGCTCTTGCATCACCCTCCTGAAAATCAGGTAACATTGCTCCAGCACTCTGAACAGACTGCTTGAATTTTTGCTCATAAATGGATAAGCATTCAAATAGTGTATTCCAGCCCATAGAGCGAAATGTTTTTCCTTGAAGTAATTCATAGACCTTCGATGCCCCTTCCTCAGTACAAGCCTGGAAAAGACGACAGCCAATTAAAAAAAACAAGAAATGCAACTGGCTTCTGAAATTAGTTTGATAAACAATACCAAAGTACTTAGCAGTCCCAAAAAAGCTACAATAGTCTGTATATTTGTATGATCTTCCCCAGCAAAATTAACAAAAGTCCACAAGTCCTCATTTTCAAGCAATAGCTCTGGTTCTTTCTGCAAATAAATGTTAACATTAGCTTAAAAGTTGAATAATTAAACGATTATAGCATCGCATAGCTTAAATTGTTTACAATTGACAATAATGAGAAGTATCTCCAGCATTGGATCACATAAATAAATATATTGCTAATAGCTATTGGCAACAGAATTAGCATCTAAGAATCTCTCAAATCAAAGCTATAACCCATCAACCTAATCATGGCTATTTCCCTATACAAATAATTGCATTAAGACTAAAGAAAGGATATATAAACATTGAATTGCTGTGTCATAAGGAAATTTCAAAAGAGAATCTAACTTCAACGAGACCTTGTAGATTTCGTTGAGCAACTCCAGAAGTGACACAAAGGGAGGAAAGGTTGTTCCGTCGCTTTGCGAATTCATGCTACTTCCATCTCTCAAGTCATCTGCTAGCTGTGTAATATAAGGGTTAAGTGTAATCATGGCCTTCTCCTTCATTTCCTTGGCCTGAAAACAAAATTCACACATGAATGAAACCAGACTCATTGATATGCAAAAATATTATCATAGATTTGTTTAAACATTTACTATACTAGATATCAGAGAAAAGATACAATAACAGCAATATTCTATGTAGATAAAAGGATTTTTATCACTTGTAACCTTCCTAACTTCAGCAATCTCAGTTTTTTCAAAGAATGCAATCAGAGTTATGCCCCCCCCCCCTTCCTGTAATGTCAATTGCAACCCTGACTTTATACAAAATTTACTGTTCTGCCTAGTGTAATATCAGTTACACCCCTACTTTACCATAACGGAAGGGCAATTCTATGAATTTTGTAAGAAGTCAGGGGCACATCTGATATTACAAAAAATGGAGGGGTATAACAGAGATTGCAGAAGTTAAGGGCGCAAGCGATAAAACCTTAAATAATATGTTCAATAAATAAAATGAGCTATATGCTTGCCAAGCAGTCAGCCTTATTACCCTGTCACATCATTCAACCAATTTTTCTTTCAGTGCATATTCCACCTAACAATCTTCTTCGAGACAAAAGGCAAAGCAGCCAATGGCGACGTTATTCCGGCATGTGTAAAATAGGCATGTCAAAAAAAACCCTTAGAACGGCACATGGATGTGGTTCAAAAACATAAAATTGCATCAATGAATAATATGCGCATGATTAAATGATGTATCCATACCATGGGTTAGATAGCATACATCATTTTACTGACTGGAAGGCCTTCAAAAAGCCCTATACGCATTTATATTTAAATAAACACATAATTAGCGCATTTTAGAAGAAAATTTTATAATTAGATGCAAAAGCTTCGGAAAGGAAAAAAATCTTTTGACCATGCTTGTAAAAATTGGTCAACTAGACCGACTAGTCGTCCTGATTACTCGAATCAGGCAGGGTGCCGACTCGACTACCATTATTCGGCCAATAGTCACCCCCACCCCCGACTAATCGGGTTGATTAGTCGGCCAACTAGTCACCGGTTTTTTTAATCTCCTAATCATTTACCCGATTACTGAGATTAAGGGCTTACTGGCAACCAATAAGCCCCTTTCCTCCTCTCGATACCCCTGACTCCCAAGTCTCGTCCTCTCGCTACTACTGGTGCTTGCCCCATCTCGTGTCACCGCTGACTGCTCCTCCTCACCGCTGGTAGCTCCTACGTGCTCCGTCTCCACTTCGGCAGTGTCAGCTTCTACTCGTGGTCACCCGCTTGCGTCTCTTCCCAACCAGTCCGAAGCTAAGGCTTAGGTTTTTGTTTTTATTTTATTCTTTTTAAAACTTGTTGTGCTACTCTTTTGTATATCGTTTGGGGTTTAGTTATGACAGTGGTTACTGGTCAATGATCATCTCGGCAACAGAATAGCACGTTAGGATCGGAATATTCCTCACTTTTTGTCAAATCGGTAATTTAAACCTACAAGCTAAACCTTGCTGTCCAATGTGTTTGAAAGAACTGTCCATTGCTCTTAAACATCCATGTTTTGTTTCAAAGATTTTACTTACTGTCTAATGTGTGCTGATGTAAGATAAAAGTACTTTTTTTGTAAATATCCTTTCAAAATAAAAAGGCAAAAATATTCAGCAAGTATTAAAGATCTCCATCGATTGTACTTTTGCATGGTTTAACCATACATATTGATCACATTCGAAACTTCCATTCCACTGGTGACTGGTTATCGTGTTCAGAACTTCCAGTCTACTGGTTTTATTGTGGTTTTATTGTTTTATAGTGGTTTTATAGTGTTCATCTCAAGAACGCAGTGTAAAGAGTAGGGTTCAACTCAATTGAATGTAATCTTTTTGAATAGGTACATATAGTTTTTTAAAGTTTTGAATCTTTTGACTTGTGTTTCATCATTCATAAATGATAATGTTCGTAATGCATTGAATGATTCATTCTTGTTAACATATATATTAGTTTCCTTTGTATCGCTCTGTTATTTTTATTTTCAGATGTATGCTTTATGTAATTTACCCATAGGCTACTCTCCTATATAAGAGAGCCTAGGGCTGATGGAATAAACAACTGGTTCATTTTTTCCAACATGGTATCAGAGCAACGGTCCTAGACCGGAGTTCTCGAAAGCCTAACCCTATCCCTACCCCATCCGCGTGCCTCTTTCTCTCTCTCTCACCGCCGCCGTCGGGGCACACCTGCGCCTCCGTCGCGCGTGAGCATCTCCGCACCAGCGCCTACCCCTCGCGCGTGAGCGCCTCCGCCGCGCATGAGCGATCGTGCGCTAGCCCTCGCGCGCTTCCGCATCAGCACCTGCGCGCGACTGCGCACCAGCAACTGCGCGCCTACGCAATTGTGCGCTAGCCCTCGCGCTGCACCAGCACCAGCGCGCGACTATGCGCTAGCCCTCGCGCTGCGCAACTGAGCGCTCGCCCTTTGCGCACCCTCGCGCGCCTGCGTGATCCAGCGCGTCTGTGTTCTTGTGTGCCAACGTGATCCAGCGGCACCTTAGAGCCCTAGCGCACACCGTCTACTACATGGGTTTAGTTGCTTGAGGTCTACACATGCAACTAAACCCGTCTATGTCATTGTAGACGAATCTTATCTTCAGTCAATCGCTCCAGTCTTCAGTTTCCAGTATGTCAGAAAGCAAGGCGGATAGGCGCCTTTCGTGGTCCGGCGCTTATTGTAAAGATGGATGGTACGAACTATGAACTGTGGGCGATGCAGTTCATGAGTATGATGAAGTCAACGGGTAAGAAGCACATTCTTACCGAAGCAGAGCCTGTTGAGAAGACTGGAGCCAATGCCTCTTGGGAGGCCGATGACGCATACGCCAAAGTTTGGTTATCTGGAACGTTGGCGATAGAGATTGCCAATGACATTCTACATCAGCCAACGGCCAAAGACATGTGGGACATTCTGGCGGCCACATACTCTCAGGCGAAGAATGAGACGAAAATTCTGCAACTCCAGCATGATATATTCACTATAAAGCAGAATGGTCGCCCTCTACATTCACTCTACACATCCCTGCGAGGGATGTTCGAGAAGCTATACAGCTTCATGCCCCTGACAGCCACGCCAGAACAACAGAAGACATATGGAATGCGACTATGGTGGGCGTGTTCCTTGCTGCACTTGATCCAGAGTATGAGGCGGCACGATCACAGATCTTGGCCGATTCTACTATTCCTCCCATGGAGGAAGCTTTTCATAGACTGATCCGTATCATTGTCCCTTCCACTGCCATGAATCAGAATGCTTCAGCCATGGCCGCCAACAGGGGTCGTGGATTTCATCATCAGACCCGTGGACGTGGACCTCGTGGCAGAGGAGGCCGCACTCGGCCAACATGTACCTACTGTCATCGCGTCGGACACAATGAAGACACATGCTACTCAAAGCATGGATTTCCTGCATCTGCACGAGTCGCTGAGCAGATAGAGCCTCCTTCTGCTGCCACTTTGGATCAGCGGTTCGATGATCTAGTTGCCCGTCTAAGGGGCATTATTCCCACATCTGGCCCAGCACCTACTACTGAGAGGCAATCTGATGCTGTTGCATCTGCCTCTGCGTCTACCAGTGCTTCAGGTAGCATACTTGCATTTACCAGTAGTAGATCAGATACATTACCTTGGATTATGGACTCAGGCGCTACACATCATCTATGTGGCGATCAGAGTTTGCTTATAGGATATTCTCATATCCCTCCAGGCTGAACAGTGGTCATTGCCAATGGTACACATTCCCCTATCACTGGTCAGGGGGAGATTAGACTGACATCTTCTATGCAGCTCAAGAATGTGTTACATGCACCAGATTTTTCAATGAATTTATTATCAATCAGTCATATTACGAAGGATTTACAATGTCGGGCAATTTTTTATCCATCTTCTCTTATTTTTCAGGACATCCTTATGGGCAACATGATTGGTCGTGGCTATGAGCAAGAAGGCCTCTATCGCCTAAATCAGACTCCGTTTGCTGGAACCTCATCCCTTCCTACTGGACCAGTATCCCCTCTGATGTGGCATCTGCGCTTTGGACATCTACCGCTTCAGAAGTTGTGTCGTGTGTTACCCCAGGGTCTACCTCACACATCTATCCAATGTGAGGCTTGTCAGTTGGGAAAGCATCACCGGTCTACCTTTCCCAGTCGTCCGGGTCGGAGTAGTACCTCCAAGTTTGAGTTACTTCATATTGATATCTGGGGTCCGAGTCGTGTACCTGATCATCAGGGACACAGATTTTATATAGTTATTGTGGATGACTTCTCTCGTGTGTCATGGGTTTTTTTGTTGAAGAATAAATCTGAAGCAAGGAATATTATTATCCATTTTCTGAATGAAATTCAAAATGTTTTCTCCACGTCTGTGAAATTTGTGAGAAGTGATAATGCCCTAGAACTGTGTACTCATGTCCTAGCCAATTACTACTCATCAAAAGGGATTATCCATCAAACATCATGTGCATATACCTCTCAACAAAATGGGATCGCTGAAAGGAAACATCGTCACCTACTAGATGTCACAAGATCACTTCTTATACAGAGTCATGTTTCTTATTTTTACTGAGGTGATGCGGTTCTCACAGCATGTTACCTAATTAACCGTATGCCGTCCTCTGTCCTAGATGAACAGATTCCTTTCTCCCTTATCTACCCTGGTAAGGATCTGTTTTCCCTTACTCCTCGTGTGTTTGGCTCTGTTGCCTTTGTCCAGCAGTTGTCTCCTGGTACTGACAAGCTCTCTCCTAGGGCTGTCAAGTGTGGGTTTGTTGGGTACTCCAGAACTCAAAAGGGGTACAAGTGCTTTGATCCTTTGCGTAGGTGGTATATGGTCAGTGCAGATGTTACATTTTTTGAATCCGTAATGTATTTTTCATCATCAGGTGATCAGCAACTACCCCCAGTGACTCCCGATGCCATATATATGACACCACCACCACCAGTATCATCACCAACACCAACACCACCACCACCACCAGCTCCACGTACTATCCCCGTTTCACCACTACCATTCCACTATACCCGCAGGCCTCCTCCAGCTCATGGTCATGACTCACCTCCTAGCTCGTCTAAGGTATGTACTGAAGATACTACCCTTTATGGATCTAATGATATTTCTGAGCAGGATATGTTGCAGGGGCCAAATGACGACACAGCTGATTTAGATGTTCATGTTGCTATACGCAAATCGAAGAGGAGTTGCGCTACATATCCTTTATCAGCTTCTGTGTCATTTGAGCGACTATCTGGGGATTTCAGGAACTTTGTGGTTGCCTTGTCAGCTGTAGATATTCCACAGAATTATCAAAATGCCCTGCAGGATAGTAGATGGCATCTTGCAATGGAGGAAGAAATGGCAACACTTCAATCTAGGGGAACTTGGAGTCTAGTTCCTATACCTGCAGATGTGACCCCAGTGAGCTGCAAGTGGGTATTTACAGTAAAGCAAAATGCATATGGCAGTATTGACAGATACAAGGCCCGCCTTGTTGCACGTGGCTTTACACAGACATACGGGGCGGATTACCTTGATACGTTCTCGCCAGTAGCTCGCCACTCTACCCTACGGATCTTGCTGTCAGTCGCGGTCACTCGAGAGTGGCCTCTATATCAGTTGGATGTGAAGAATGCATTCTTATATGGAGATCTACAGGAGGAAGTCTACATGCAACAGCCACCCGGTTTTGCTGTTGAGGGGGAGTGTACCAAGGTGTGCAGACTTCATAAGGCTATCTATGGCCTTAAGCAGAGCCCCAGAGCATGGTTTCAGAAGCTCTCAGACCTCTTTGAAAAACAAGGATATAAACACTCTAATGCTGATCATTCCTTGTTTGTACAGAAGACTTCAAGAGGTATTATTGTAATTATGGTTTACAGAGATGACATCTTGATTACAGGAGATGATGAGCAAGGCATAAAGCAGGCGAAAGAGAAGCTGAGTAGCGAATTTGTCACTAAGGACCTTAGAGTCCTTAGATATTTTCTGGGGCTGGAATTTGCTAGAAATCCGTATAGGTTAATAATGTCGCAGAGAAAATATGTTACGGACCTGTTAAGTGAAACAAGTATGCTTGGGTGTCGGCCTTCTACAACACCAATGGACCCTAGTATGAAGCTATATGATGATGACACAAAGGGGGTGGAGAAGAGAAGATACAGACAACCGGTAGGCAAACTGTTGTATGTCATGATCACTAGGCCCGATATATGCTTTGCAGTGAATCGTGTGAGCCAGTTCATGGAGCAACCACGTCAGGTTCATATGGATGCCATACATATGATACTCAGATACCTCAAATCATCTCCAGGTGCAGGTTTGCTATTCAAGAAGGGCAAGGGGATTTCTATCTCAGCATGTGCGGATGCAGACTATGCAGGTTGTCACAAGGATAGGAAGTCCACCTATGGGTTTGCCGTCTACGTTGGAGATTCTCTAATCTCATGGAAGAGCAAGAAACAGACGGTGGTAGCCAGATCTAGTGTTGAATCTGAATATAGGGCCATGGCCCAGGCTAGCACAGAGATAATGTGGGTAAAGGTTGTGCTTACAGATCTATGCATAGATGTACCACTTCCTATGAACTTAGAATGTGACCATCAGGCAGCCTTGTTCATTGCAAACAATCCAGCATTCCATGAGCAGACCAAGCACATTGAGGTTGATTGTCATTTCATACGTGACATGTTTCAGAAGGGATTCATTGCTACATCTCATGTTACTTCAGAAAATCAAACTGCCGATATATTCACCAAGGCATTACTACGAGGCCCATTCCAGAAGTGTGCGTCCAAGCTGAGCATGATTGATATCTATGCTCCATCTTGAGGGGGAGTGTTAACATATATATTAGTTTCCTTTGTATCTCTCTGTTATTTTTATTTTCAGTTGTATGCTTTATGTAATTTACCCATAGGCTACTCTCCTATGTAAGAGAGCCTAGGGCTGATGGAATAAACAACTGGTTCATTTTTCCAACAATTCTTAATGCATCGAATGATTAATTCTTATAGGAGAACAAATCAGGAATGATTTTTTAAATAAAGGTAGAAACACGCTAAGGTTCTGCCCCAAATATATTAAAAGCATGGCCCTAAATGTCGGTTTCGGTCACCATTTCGGTATCGACCAAAACAGAATTTCGGTGGAATTTCGACCAGAATTTCGGTCATTTCGATCATTTTTTGTACTAGGACCCCCATATTTCGGTCATTTCGGTCGAATTTCGATTTCGACTGGATATCGATATTCGACAGAAATTCGACCGAATTTTGCTGAAATTTGAGGCCATGATTAAAAGAATAGTATTAGAAAAAAAATTGGAAGTCAAGACTCGAGGAGAGTCCTAGCATGAGAAATTACATTATCTTGGTAAAATCGATGAGGCAAAGACATCATCATTTCTAGCTAACCAAGGTGTCCAAGAGATGCAATTGGAATTTGGAAGAACAAGTTCAACTCTCGGGCGATCCTTTGCCATATGTAAAGATTGCCAGACAGCATCAACATTCCAAAGATTCGGCCAAATATGGAAACACTTCTCACAATGAAAGGGTTCGTTTGGTTGCAGGGTTGGGTTGGGTTGGGTTGGGTTGGGTTACGGTACCCCTGTGAATAGTAAACTGTGAGGAGGATTGGGATGTTTGGAAGGAGGGGTACCCCGGTCGGGCCAACCCAACCCTACCCAACCCTACAACCAAACGGAGCCATAGTGTTGAAATTATTATATTACAAATATGTTAGTAACCCTTCGGGTTCCGTAACCCCTCAAGGGTATTTATGTATTTTTCCTTTTGTACTCTTTAGGGTTTTCTCTCTATATAAGAGATCCTAGCACTATGAAATACATATTCTATTCGTCTCTCTTCTCCACATGGTATCAGAGCAACGGTCCTAGACCGAGGTTCTGACCTAAAATCCGCATCGCCACCTCAAGCCTCGCAAAAGTCTGCACGGGCCCTCTTCCCTGAATTAGAGCCCCGCGCAAGGTCCTCCAATCACCTCCGATGCAGCAGCTCGACCCCAAACGAGCATCTCCAGCACCTAATGATGCCGCCAGAGGATATACAACCCTCCTGCTAGCGCTACCATGCGCTTTCAGGACCTCTTACGAAGGTCGTCAGCCCCACATCTACCCTCCGCGGGTAACGTAGGACTCTGGAGTACCAAAACTCATCACGGTTCGCTGCCAAGAATCCAGATTTGTTATCCATTGAGGGTTTTCAATCCTTCTTCAAGGGCAAACGTGAGTTCTATGGCATTGTTTAGCTCTTATATGCATCCTTAGTTGATAACAAAATCTTCTTTCTATTTTAAGACCACCATGGCGCCTTCTTCTACCGAGACAAAGTCCTTGGCCACGAATATTATGGCACAGGGCACTACTATCAAACTCAAGGGCACAGAAAATTATGTGTTCTGGTCTCAATCTTTTATGGTGTTCATTGGTGGTCAAAGGAAACTCGACATTTTGACTAAAGATCCTTTAGATGAAAAGGACAAAGAGTACGACAACTGGCAGACCGACAACTATATCATTATTAACTGGGTGACCAACAGTGTTGAGGCTCACATTGCCTCAGATCTTCTTCAAATAAACTCGGCCAAGGAAATGTGGGAGGATCTCGAGCAAACATACTCCCAGAAGAAGACAAAGTCACGCCTTGCAGACATTTACAGGCGAATCTGGTCGGTATCTCAAGGTGGTTCCATCCACATCGAGTACTACAGGCATCTCTCCAACCTATATGAGGAGTTTGCAATATTCCAACCCACATATTACACCAAACAGATACAAGAGCGTTCTGACTGGCAGGTATACCGCTTCCTTGATGGCATGCATTCTAGATACTACGCATCGAATGAACGAAATCTAATATCAGACACACTGCCAACAATGAAGGTCATCTTTGGTCGACTTGAGGAGCTCGAGACATCCGCTACCTACCTCCTGTCTAACCTTCAATAAAGAACTTTGCACACATCGCCTCATCTGGGCAAGGAGGCAGATATGGCTTGCAAGGAGGACATGGTCGTGATCCAAATCGTGGTCATGGAATGGAATCAAGACGAGGCTGTGATTTTGGTCGTGGTCGTAGGCGAGACGCTACTGCCACATGCACTCATTGTGGTGGATGGAACCACCCGACTGAACGATGCTGGCAGAAGGTTGGTATTCCTACTTATCACACCAATAATGCTTATGAGGATACTTATGAAATGGAAGGTTGTATCGCGATATATGGACGATATATCGATATCGACAGGTGACCGATATATCGTCGATATAGCTGATATTTGGCCTTGGTAGGTCATTTTCTTCATGAAATCGGTTCGATATCGACGATATGGCATCGATATATCGACGATATATAATATCAACACAGTACCGATATCGATACCGATATCGATACAACCTTCCATCTATGATGTGGAAGATGCATCGCCTACCTCCAGTGGCAAGACTGTTCATCTTAATGATACAGATTACTCCCGTCTAATGCAGATCCTTCAGACTTCAGGACCTACCACCATTAGTAACACTGCAACTGCTGCTCTGGCTACTCCTTCAAGTACAATAGCCAACTCTGCTATCACTCCTACTCCAGATTGGATTATTGATTCTGGTGCCTCTACTCATCTCACTGGAGAAGGTAGTCTGCTCACCTCTTCCATGCCATCTAACTCTGTGAAGTTAGTTCGAGTCGTTAATGGGACTTAATCACATATTACTATTGTCGGAACTATGAAATTCTCTTCCAAGCTCCGACTTTTGGAGGTTCATTGTACTCATGATTTTCCTCTTATCTTGTTGTCAGTTCACGAGCTTTGTGTTGAGATTCATTGTCGTGTGATATTTGATGAGTTTTGTTGTTCTTTTCAAGACACTCCGACAATACAGATTTTGGTGGGGGTCATGAGAAGAACGACATATATTATCTTGACATACCTTCAGACTCTAATTTTGTTGGTGTTGCGTCCATCTCCGAAGATCCGCTCCTATGGCATATACGCCTTGGGCATCCCTCTGCCAAGGCCATCTCCATGATGTTTCCTGAACTCTCTGTTCTGAAGCCCTTTCAATGCGAGGCATGTAAGTTTGGGAAACACCATCGAGCTTCGTTTCATGTTCGTATTGAGTCTCGTACTATTGTTGCTTTTCATCTTGTTCATTGTGACGTTTGGGGACCTTATCCCATCCGCACATTAAATGGCCATCGTTATTTTATAGTTTTCATTGATGATTATAGTCGATCTTCTTAGGTATATCTAATAAAGGAGCGTTTCGAGGTTAATCAAATTGTTAGAGATTTCTTTCAATATGTTAAAACTTACTTTTCTAGCATTGTTAAGATCATTCGTACTGATAATGCTCTTGATTTAACCCAACATGACTTGACCTCTTTCTTTGCCTCCCAGGGAACTGTTCACTAAACATCATGTCCATATACCTCACAACAGAATAGTATAACTGAGAGGAAACTCCGACACTTGCTACATGTTACTAGATCTCTTCTTAGTCAAATGAGTGTTCCTAAACAATATTGGGGAGATGCTATTCTTAATGCAGTGTATCTCATCAACCGTGTTCCTTCATCTGTTCTCAAATGGACAAGTCCATTTTCCTTATTGTACCCTACTGAGTCTTCTTTTCACATACCTCTACGAATTTTCGGTTGTATTGCCTTTGTTCATAACTTTCATGCAGCTGACAAATTATCCTCTCGTGCCTTCAAATGTGTCTTTCTCGTGTCTTCAAATGTGTCTTTCTTGGGTACTCTCGTACCCAGAAAGGCTATTGATGTTATGATCATGTTGGACATCGATACTATGTATCTGTTAATGTCACCTTCTTTGAGCAAACAAGTTATTTCACACAGACTGTGAGGGGCATTCCTTTGGACATCCCTCCTCCACCAATCGTCTATACTCGCAAGTGTACCTCTATACCTTCTACATCAGTGTCAGTACCTTTGCATGTCCATTTTATACAAGATGATATGACCACTTCGAGTGCTCCCACCACTGTTGTAGCAGATGTACCTGGGGAGCTTACTCTAGCTTTATGCCAGCAAAAAAGGCAATGCACGCATCACCCCATGTCACCTTTTACTTCTACAGATGGTTTATCTAGATGTGACAAGAGATTTACAGATGCTCTGAATGTTATTTCTGTTCCAAGAGATCATTTCCGTGCAATGCAGGATCATGGCTGTCGACAGGCCATAGGTGAGGAGATGGATGCACTCACCTCCCAGGGCACGTGGGATCTTGTGTCGTGCCCCCCGGGAGTTCGCCATGGGGCTTGTCGATGGGTCTTCACGACCAAACCGTCGACTGATGGTTTTATCGACAGGTTGAAAGCCAGACTTGTGCCAAAAGCTTCACACAAACCTTTGGAGTTGATTATTTTGAGACCTTCTTACCTGTTGCCAAAATAGGGTCAATACGTATCATTCTCTCTCTTGCTGCCAACAAGGCTTGGCCAATTTATCAACTTAATGTGAAGAGCGTCTTTCTTTATGGTGATCTTGAGGAGGTCTACATGATGCAATCGTCGGGGTATGTAGTCGAGGGGGAGCATGTATGTCAACTACGCAAGGCCATTTATGGCTTGAAGCAGAGCCCAAGGGCATGGTTTGACAAGCTCACTACAGAGATCAACACACTTGGTTTTCAGAGGACAACATATGACTACTCTGTCTTTTTTAGACGATGGTCTATTGGCACAATCATCCTTGTTGTCTATGTTGATGATATGGTTATCATAGGAGATGATGTAGATGGTATTCAGGAGACCAAGGCCTTCCTTCAGAAGATCTTTGTCACGAAAGATCTCGATCAACTTCGTTATTTTCTTGGCATCGAAGTACTACGGACTACAGAGGGGGTCCATCCTTCATAGAGAAAGTATTGCCTCGATATTCTGACTGAGGCGGGACTTGTTGGATGCAAGCAATCTGGCATCCCTACAGAAGTAAGAAAATATTCAGCATTTACTGATCCAGCTTTTGAGGATGCAACATGATACAGAAGCTTAGTGGGAAAATTACTTTATCTCATTGTTACTAGGCCAAATATATCATATGCTGCGAGCAGAGCCAGACAGCGTATGGAGAAGAATCTTTACAATCACTGACAAGATGTTCTTTGATCCTTCGATATTGAAGGAATCTCCCGGACCGGACTCTTCTATGGGGTGAATGGGCACACTAAGATTTCCATCTATACAGATTCTGACTATGCTAGCTCTCCTGAGGACCGTCGATCAACTACAGGATACGCCATGTTTGTAAGGGATAATCTTATCACTTGGCAAAGCAAGAAACAGACAATGGTCTCCAAATCCAGTGTGGAAGCAGAATACAGGGCAATGGCTTAGGCTACATGTGAGATCACATGTCTTTTTTCTTTCTTAACAGAACTTGTCATGTTAGTCGCCACTCCTGTACCCTTATATTGTGACAACAAGTCTGCTACGTACATCGCCACCAATCCAGTTTTCCATGAGCAGACAAAACACATTGAAGTTGATTGCCATTTTATTCTTGATGCAGTACGAGGAGAACGAATCAGCACTCCACACATCTCCACTGAACTTCAACTTACAGACATCCTCACAAAGGCTCTTCCAAAGAAGCGCCTCATGTACTTAGTATCCAAGTTGGGCATTGATCGATAGATATGCTCTAACTTGAGGAGGAGTGTTAGAATTATTATATTACAATTATGTTTGTAACCCTTCGGGTTCCATAACCCCTCAAGGGTAGTTATGTATTTTTCCTCTTATACTATCTAGGGTTTTCTCACTATATAAGAGACCATAGCCCTATGCAATACATATTCTATTTGTCTCTCTTCTCCACGGGAAGAAAAGATGATCCACAATTTCAATATGCAAATAACATGGAGGGCATGCCCTCAAAGTTCAAAGAAATTCCATCGAATTCTTCAAAATTTCTATTTCTTTAGGTCACCAAAAGCAAAATGTTATCTTATTTTGTTTTCCAGATTTCAATTACATCAGTGAAATGTCAACGAAAGTTCATCGAAACGATAAATCATTTTGTCGAAACAACAAAAATAAGGGAATCTACACTTCACTTTTATCGAAATTTGCATATTTTAATGAATTTTTACTTACATATTCGTCGAAGTGTTGAGTTATTAGAGTGATTTACATTGTTTGAAGAAGTTTCTTAAGTTATTTCAAAATTTTGGATCTAAATCAAAATCGAATCAGTTATACAAAAGACAAAAGAGTTAAATTCAAGTTTTAATGGGCGTTCATTATTTTATTTTCATTTTTTGATCTTTATTTATTTTGAAATATATGTTTTTATTATAGTTATTAAAGGTGTCACCGCATTCTTATTGAAGATATGATTATCATGGCTTTTACTTTCAGTTTAGAAAATAGTTTTGATTATAGGCAGCGTATTGCTCTACATATAAATGTGTGATGATTATGACAATAATACTACTTCAAAACTTATAATTACACTTCTATTTTACAAATAAGCGTGCATTTCTATTTTATTTATTAATTTAGGAATATTAAAAACCTTACTTTTTGAAAGAAGTTAAGTTTAGAGTCGTATCCAAGACTTCAACTCACCGTAATTCTACGAAATTTCTCTTTCCAAATTTGGCGAAACAAAATCGAAATCCAAAATTTAAGGCCTTGATAGGGGGCAAGTGCTGGAGACTCCTTTGAGGAATCTTGAACAAACTTGATAGGGCATAGGGGGCAAGTAATCAGTAGCTTGAGACTCCAGATGAAACTGCGGTCACGGATTAGACGATCTACCACTAGATGTTGAGATCTGTCCATTGCTCTGTAAGCGCACTTCACCAAAAACATTTTATCTTCCACACCCAATGATCAAATTTCCTCGGAAGGGTTGTCTACTTGGCTCAGAGACAGAGATTGAACCACTCTTCTACTCATTGGTCTTAAAAATCTGACAAGAACAAAGGCATCCATTTACATTGTCAATCCAATACTCTGCCACGTGTGCCACACGGTCTGTTGCTATAGCATAAAGGTACGATAAATAGGTGGTAAGAGAGCCATTACTCGTCCCATTATATGTCCAAAAAGCAAAATCAAGGATGTTACCAAGAACACAATGAAATGGATCGGGAAATTGGGGGATCACTAATCGTACTCCTTTTCAAAAAGGAGAGGAAAAAAATGCATGATGCCAGGATAATGTCGCTTGGGTGTTGATGCCATAGATACGACAGATGAGTGTACAGCATAAGTCTTCTGTTCTTCCCCAAATCTTATTAGTCCACTTAATGATTAGTACCTTGTTCATGCTCTCTAGTCATGGAATTCAAAGACCCCATTCCGTCTTTGGGAGCGCAACAGTTTATCAATCTGCAAAATGAACTCTCGATCCTCCATGACACTACTTGACCCATAGAAACCTCCTCATGATTGTTTCCAACATGCGATGAATACCAGAAAGTAGAAGATGTGTAGACATGAAGAACACGAGAATTGTCAAGAGTGTGGCCTTAACCAGCACTAACCAACCTCCTCGCGATAAGATGGTCACCTTCTATCCAGACAACTTCCTCTCCATCTTTTCAACAATAGGTAGCCAAGCATTCTAAGTATGCCACAAGTCAATGGAAGACCTTGATAACGTTTTGGGAGAGACCTGCATTCCGTGCTCAACTCCTCGCTACAAGCGAGTGCCTTGGCATCTGATAATCCAAACAAAATACAAGTAGATTTATTACGGTTGAGTACCAACCCTGATAACTCTCGAAAAATCTCAAGTGTTGTTGACATCCCTCTAGATTCTTCTCTAATGCCTTCAATGAAGAAAATGGTGTAGTCTGTATACTGTAGCAGCGAAACATGAATGTTTCCATCAAAATAACCTGCAATGAGCCAACTTTGCAATGCGCGTTCAACCATACAATATAGGACATCAGCTGCAATAACAAAAAGTATAGGAGCTAGGTGACAACCATGGCTCGCGTCCCGTTGTCATTAAAGAAACCCCCCTCAAGACAGATGTTGACTAGCACTGAGTATGACGTCGTGGTGATGCAACATTTCATCCAATAAATCCAAGTGTCTGGGAAGCCCCATTTCATCAGTGTCGACCAAAGTAAACATCAGTCAATGACATCAGAAGCCTTGGAAATTTTTATTTTCCACAAGACGACCCTTACTTTTTGTCTCTTCCAGTCTTCAATTATCTCTATGGCCATAATCAAGCTATCACTAATCTGTCTCCTAGGTATAACGTTGATTGTGGAGGCAGGATAATGTGATCCATAACCATGTTGAGTCTGTTTTATCAATACCTTTGCTATCACCAGGTATATTGCAATGGAAAATGCAATCAAACAGTAGTCCTCCACCCTCTTGGAACCGCCTTTAGGAGAAGAAAAACAAGGGCCTTGTTTAGACTTTCAAAACCTGCATTTCCTTTTAGAAATTCTTCCACAACACCCAACACCTCCCTGCCAACTAAAGACCAAAACTCCTTAAAGAAGTAAACCGAGAACCCATCTAGACCCCATGCCCCATCAGCATTTAAATTCGAGACAGTGGCATTAACCTCCTCCATCGTGAAATTTTGAATCAGATGATTCACATGTTGCTCAGAGAGTTGGGATGCCCCCAAGTCAAACTATCTCCATGGTCTTCCAGCAGCTCTTTGTGAGAAATCGTGAAAGTGATCCTTGATTGTCCATCCAATCTCACGACCACCCTCCACCCTCCTTTCATTCACCACGATGGATAGAATCAGATTACGACCGCCTCCCACTGGCGACTCTATGGAAAAATGTAAATTGGTGTCACCTTTTTTTAGCCACGAATTTCCTATAGTTGCTTCCACTCAGAGACCCGCTTTTGTCCTCAATTGTGATTATTTTTTGTGCCTCTACTCTTTCTCCAAGCTCATCTACATCAAGATCTAGATCATCTTCTAATCTATCAAGTCTACAGATCTCACTTTCTGCATCTAACTGACGCGCTCCTCTAACATCACGAATATCCCTCTTGAACAAATAAAGACTGATATGCAGAGAAGTAAGCTACCAAGCCATACATGCCGCTATAGAGCTCAAACACTCTATGGAAAACCAATGACTGGAGACCAAGTCCCTGTAGTTCTCCTTCGGGAGCCAAGCACACTCAAATCTGAAGTAACCACGCGGAACCAACTCATCACCGAAATCCCAGAACAAGGGAGTATGAAATGATCTAGAACGTGGTATAGAAGAAGCAGAGAGAGGGAAAAACTCAAGAAGCTCCGTTGAGGCTAAGAACCGAATAATACGAGAGCGAGAATAAGAACTCCTCAAAGTAAACCTAGTTTTTGTTGTAAGCGTCTATCACCTCGAGAATTAAGTCATCAATCAACTAAGCAAAGTCAGGGGATCCTGGATCATGGCCTCCTCGCAGTCTAGGATGATCAGAAGAGAGCAGGGATACATTGAGACATCCCCCCCAACTAGTCAAGCTTCACTAGGGAAGAGACTTCGTACGTCACAAAGATTTTCCCATGAGTCAGATCTTTGGTCTGATGCACAGAATCCATAGATAGGTGACACTACCACTTGCATGCACGAACCAAGATTCTCCAATTGCATTGTCAACACATACCCACCCTTGACCTCTGAGATGAAAGAGAAGATAAGAGACTTTCCAAACAATGAGCATGCCACCCATACTCCCTGCAGCATCAATGGTTCTAAAATCTGACAACGAACCAGCACCTAAGGAATTCCAAACAAAGCTTAAACAGGTAGAAAGTTTAGTTTCTTGTAGCATAATGATGTCACGACACCGATCCTTCAAAAAAGTACCAATAAGTCGTCGCTTTTCAAGGTCACCAAACCTCTCACATTCCACATGAGGACCTTCACTAAAGAAACTAAGTTGTACCCAAACCTGAGACCACCCATGTTACCCGGGCCACCTGCTCTTTAAAATCAGAAACAAACACGGGCCATCTCCCATCAGCGATCGATCGTTTCTTGGTGATGTAACGCTTCACTTTTCATCCATTACCCCTCCAATAACGGAACGGGATTTGTAGAAGGGCAAACTGTTCCCACAACAGTCTCAAGAGAAATGATTGCATGGTTGAGATTGGTAGTCCAACTTGGAAAAAAGGCTGGTCAACGGCATGGTTTAGCAGCATCTGCAGAAGAGGACCAAGATCTCCCAATTGAAGTGGAGCAATTTCTATCCTCTGTGGCTGTAGCAAATGATGAAGTAGAGGCGGTTGTAGCATGTTCTGTTCTGAAGCGGAGGTGGATGCAGCACTTGCCAGTGGAAACAATGCTTCGAGAACAAATGGGGCCTCGTAAGCGATAGGAACAGCATGATTCACGAGGGTAGCAAAGGCGTCAGGAGACCTTACACTAATGAAGGGCCCTTAACCAAGTCTACTCTCAAACCACTATCAGGTTTGGGGATACCCATTAATCAGGTCGAACGGGCTTTGGGCGACTCATAAGAACAGGAGTCGAGTTTCAATAAAGGGGTGTTGATAAGCGATAACCTGAAAACTTGCCCCATCCCTTTTAGAAAGATAATCATGTCTTCAACAACAAGAATCTCCATGCTCTTCCTAAGACTTATCCGCGTCTCAGGGAGATCAAGAATAAAATCTTAATACCCATGATTCGAGCAGCAAGAGGCTGAAAAGGAAACTGAGGTCTTGACGATGCTTTTCTCGCTCTTTCCAAATAAGGCCCCTTTTGAATTTTAAAAATTGAAATCTCAGCAAATCCTTCTCCAAATTGATTGTTTCTACATTTGACTCGACGATTCTCGTCGTCGTAATGGCTGGAAAAATTGCCGCTTTTAATTTCATCTCAGGCAAGGTAGTCGAGCTAGCGAAGCTAGTTGATGATTTCAATTAAGGGAGCGATGGCGACAGTGGTGACATCGACTGGATAGACAAAGTGAAAGATGAACGCTCCATCTTCAATGAACAATTGCTTGCAGCCACGAAGTCTCTGACTCTTTGCAACAAAACCTACCTCTAAGGAATGGTCTAAGGTCTTCAACAATACGTGAAAGGGCTTCAACAAAACATGAAAGGAGCGAAACTCCATAGATCTAAGCTACCTTCAATGATGTGCCTGAGACTTCTCCCTTTGTAAATCAAGGTCCACACCACGTAATCTTGGTATGTTGCTCATGGTCTAGTAACCAATCAACCTCGGAGGTTGACAAACCCCACGCACAACACAAATTCTCTTCTAAAAGCACAAAATCTCATGTAAATGAGGAACCCATGTTCTCCGGAAAAACGTAAATAACGACCAGACATCTAACTTTGAAACATCGAACCTCCCAATTAGCAACATGTTCATCGCGGACGAATTCCCAACCAGTACAACGACATAGGACCACAATGAGGAGTGTAGACCGAAGCTAGCGTCATGCCTTGACCTGACATTGAAGGAAAGCTTATGCCCTAAGAGTTGTGTCACGACTCTTGGGTAGACATACCTCTTATGGCCCTCTCTCCACATCTAAAGCAATGTGGAGGCGATGCACATACGAGTGCTCAATGGCTGAAAACCCAATACCTAGAGCAACGCTAGCCATGTTTGCGACGGGAAGAGACTTGGCCTGCAATCATTGGTCTTCCATAGAGTGTTCGGGATTTTCAGCGGAGAGCCACAAACGTCCAGCCCTCCTCTTCCCCCATATCTTCATGTTTTGTGGCTCTCTTCTCTTTCCTCGCATCCTCGTTGGTAGCCCTCAACCATGCCTTCTCTCCATCTCGCACCATCCACCATGAGCGCTTTATCCTTTTCCGAGAGCTCTCCATCCTCTCAACTCTAGTTTAGAGTCAGCTACTTTGAGGTAGAAGTCGATCGAGGAAAGGAACAACTCAACTCAACTTGTGCGCGTTGGATTCTAAGATCCAACTACTAGGTGTGGCAAACCTTAGGAGCTTTGGTTTGAGAGGAGGAGGAAGACTAGAACCCGTATTAATGGGTGAGAAAGATCAAGTATAAATTTACGATGCAATATATCTGAATGATTTTTTTGAAAGAAAAAAGGTCCCACACCGTATAGGTTTGCCCAATATATCTGAATAATTAATTTTTAGTATTCTTATTATTCGGTTAACTATCTTTTCAAAAAAAAATTGGTTAACTTAGCCATGGTCGATCCCAAACCCGGGTAAATGGGGAGGGTTATATTAGATAGCCGACAGCCAACATAAACATTTAGGGCTCGTTTAGTAACCGCGTTACCCCGGGGTAACCCGGTTTACCCCTCTTTTTTGGGGGTTGAAAATCCATCACAAATCACAGCGACATCACATCACATTCTTTATTCCACCCATTTCAAACCCTCATAACCATCCCAAACTGCTACTATTCAAATCAAGTTACCCCAACCCACTCCAACCCACTAACCAAACAGACCCTTAGAGGAAAGGTCCTCACTAGTATTTGTACTTCATTACAACACTAGTAAGGAACTTTCAATTGAAATTGTCGGATCTTTCAACATGGATTTAAGCAAACATTCGGATTTTGTTGGGGCATTACCTATTAGCGACGTGTTCCATTGCACAAATGCAATGAGAAGGTGGCAAGGGCTACATCGTTGCCCAGATATAGTTCAAAATTTGCAAGGGTCATTATAAAGTATATCATTTCATTATCTAAAATAAAATACAATTGAGTCTACATTATTAAGATCCCTCGGTACAAATTGGGATATGTACCGTGGCCAACTTGATATCATAAAGAGTTAGATAACAAAGGTTGACGTAGGGGTGAAGAACAGAAGAGTTAGGTCGAGGATACAACCAGTTCATAAAGTGATATTCAAGATGGATATCCAGTCCGAGAAGAGACAACAATCTTCTCTAAAGATTGACATTTCGACACTCTTGATACATGTCCACTCAGTAGGAATAGAATATTCATAGGTGTTAAATGAGTCGATATAAAGAGTAAACTTGACGACACCGAGATAATAGAGACTTAAACGTATATTATCAAGAATGGGCACATATCCTATGATCGAAGATAGATATACATCTATATATCTTATTTAAAACAAAAGGAGGAAATACACAAAGGTGTATGCCCCGAATTTATTGATTTAGATAAATCGAAAATTCAATTGTGCAATAGAAAAAAGGTTCAAGTGAAAATCATTTAGACAATGTGTTCCTCCTCGCGGTTGGAACCGATCCTGCTATTTGTGCAAGGGCCATTTTGAAGCAATAATTGACTATGTGAATCTTCATCTGGTACCGCTTGTTGTCCATCAACAGTCCATATTGACCATGTGTTGAGAGGCCAACCTATGATTCCTCTTTCAATACCTTTTTTGCTTCTAGTCGTGTATGACATTAAGTGTCGAGCTCTCAGTAGAGCGCTCCAAAATTGCAGGACGCATAATCAACAAGGACTCCCATTGTTGGCGATTGAAGGTATGCCACATCAGACATCGATTCACCTACCAGAGATGTGTCTTGCTTCATCTTCCTCGCAGACTTCTCAAGGACCTAGTCATCATCGAGTGAGAGGCTCTTCCTTGGTGCTCCAGGTTACAGGTCAACTACGTCGGAATATGGAGTTAAACAATCCTTCGTGACTAGAAATTTAGTGTGGTCCCTAAAAGGATCGAAGGTGCCCAATTCGTTAACAGGCAAACCAACAGAGGATCGAATCTAAGTCCATACACAAAATAGTGTTTGTAACAATCAGACTAACCGGATTCACTACTTCTACTCATGATAGCAGCAACAGATCTATGGTCGAGACCACCTTCGTTGAAAGAGGTGTATTCAGAGCATGATCATCCAAAATGGAGGTTTTCCACATCTGAGTAACGCCATTGGTTGGCTGAAACAAATAGATCTTGGGCATCACAACCCCAGCAACCTCTTCACAGTAGAAGTATTGCATGGATATTTTTACAAAAGTTAGCTTACTATGATGCAAACCATCGTTCAACACAACAAAATTACATAATCAAGCTACAATTTTAGATCTAATGTTTTGAAAATGAATACATGATATAGAAACCCAGTAGGCAAGCTACTCTACCTTACTACTAGCCAGCACATGGAGAACCCTCACTATAGTTATTGAAAGAATGTTCTATTGATCCGACGATACTTGAAGGACTCCCCAAGAAAAAGCCTCTTATATGGGGCTAAAGGCAACATTGACATCATTGATTATGCAGATGTTGATTATGCTAGTTCTCTTGAGGACAAACAATCTATCATTGATAAGTCATGTTTGTTGGAGGAAACATTGTTACACGACGAATCAAGAAGTAAACAATTGTATTCATATCAAATGCAGAGGATGAGATCTACCAATTCCAACGGAACTGGAGCTACATCTCTTTTAATTTAGGGATTTTATCACTTGTGCCCCTCTGAGATATCACAATATCAGTTATGCCCCTATCTTTTTGGTAATATCAGTTGTGCCCCTCACTTCTTGCTATTTTATCACTTGTGTCCCTCGGGTTAGTGACCGTCCATCCACAGTGCAAACGGACGTTAACTTTGAGGACATAAGCGGTATTAATGTTAAAAAAGGTTATATGGTAATTTTATACCCTCTTCATCGTCCTCTTCTTCTTCCTCCTCTTCCCCCATCCTCTTACTCCTCCTTCTCCCTCTCCGCCCGAAACTCCTCCCCAGCCCGCACCTCCTCCCAGCTCCGGCCCGAGCTCCCCGCACCTCCGCACCGCCGCGCCTGCCCCTCCCCCGCGCCGCCCAGCCCTGCACCGCGCCGCCCCCACCCCGCGCCGCGCCTGCCCCTCTCCCGCGTCGCCCCTACCCCGCGCCGCCCCTCCCCCGCGTCTGCCCCTCCCCCTCCCCGCCCCTCCCCCACGCCGCCCATGGCGATCCCCACAACAAATAATAGTCCCAACAAAGGGGGAAACGAGAAAATTGTAGAAAAATCCCCCTGCTTATGAACGTGACGATGGCAACACACAGGCTCCTCCCTTCTATAAATCCATCGACGCTCTCCAGACCCACCTCGATCTACAGAACGCCAAACAGAATCACCAAGAGGAACATAGGCATCACATCAGCCATGTCCAGCGCACCGGAATCCGCGGTTCAACACAGCACCTCTCCCTTCAAGAACGCCATGCAGGTGGTCAAGAAGGTCCTTTCGAAGCCCCAATCCGAAGGAGACGGAGCCACTGTGAGGAGGAGCATTGGAAGGTGAGAGGCTCTTACGATGATCATCCCTTGCTGCCCAATCGATCAAATTCCGATCTTGAGCACTTTCGCTGATGTGGGTCATCTCTCATTTTTCAGGCCCGAGTTGAAGCAGTTGGATCCGTTCCTCATGTTGGATGAGTTCTCCGGTAGGCCGTCCTAATCGTGACTTTCAGTTCTTGTGATTTTATTTTTAATATCGACGATGGATTGTTGACGGATGATCCTTTATTGCAGTTTCAGCTCCTGCTGGATTTCCAGACCACCCACATCGTGGTACGCATTGACTAAAGTTTCAAAAGGGAATCGCTTTAATTTATCATAAATTGGATGATGCATCTTGCTTCAATCCATCTATGGTTTTTCTTTTGCAGGATTTGAGATAGTCACATAAATGCTACAAGGAAGAAGAGGAGTCTGGACAATAATACCCCTCTTAACTGCACCAATGTTGGAAAAAATCATGGTTAAGTCAATTCATTGACGGTCAATCTGACGGAAGGGTACAACTGATGACGGAGAAAGAAGTGAGGGGCACAACTGATATTACCAAAAAGATAGGGGCATAACTGATATTGAGATATCTCGGAGGGGCACAAGTGATAAAATCCCTTTAATTTATATTCAAAAGGTATATTCTATGTCTTTCCAGTTTCCCTCTCCAAAAAGTAACTCTTCTCAAAATATCAAAAGGTGTTGAGTTGGAATCTCATTCGAAGGATTAAATTCTTGTGGTTTCGAATGATCCAGCTACAGTAGAACCAGGAACATAAAAGGAAACTTCAGACACATATTGTTCATGGGTTTGAGAAGGGAGTTGAACTCAATGACATCAAATCTCTTGTTGATCCTCAGTAGTCTCCTTTCCACAAGACTTTGAACTCCCTGCTACTACTCTCGTTCCTCTATACTGCAACAACAAATCCGCTACCAATCTCATTTTCCATTAGCGAACTAAGCACATTGAAGTAGATTGCCACTTTGTTTGAAATAAAGTACAAGGAGGGAAGAACAACACTCCATACATCTCCACGGAATTCCAACTTGCAAATATATTCATCAACACACTACCAAAGAAATGCATATCGGTAGATATGCTCCAAACTTGAGGGGGGAGTATAGAATTTATTTAATTATTTGTCTTCCTTTTTAAAATTGTATCCTATTCCTATTTGTAACCCTACAAGTTCTCTTATGTAATTAACGATTTATCACTACTTAGGCTCTAGGGTTTCATGCTATATAAGAAATCTCCCAACCCTTGAATAAAGTGCGCAGTTCATTCTCAACCTTTTTTCACAGTAGGGACCTCAACATAACCTTGGTAACAAGAGAGCCACGTACGATGACACAGATAGAGATTGAGGATAAAAAAGAAATTGGCCAACGTCAAGAAATCCAGATATAAATTACTTTTCCGCTGCGTGGTGATCAACAATGGGCAGTCAAGAGCGACATGAATATATATTTTGCTTCAAACTCCTTTGATGTAAGAACATATGCCCACTTTTTCTCTTGGTTTGTGCGTTATTTCAGTTACAGATCTTCAAGCAGGCCATTATGACATGCCATATAATAAATAATTCTCTCTAAGAATAAAATAGAGGATAATCTCAATTGCCTACACGAGGGTTTAAGAAACTGCTTCTTGGATGCTGCCTTAATTTTGTTTCAAAACCTACTGTCATGTTACCACACCATGTTTTAAATCTTTCTTTTCAAGAACTAAATGGAGGATGGCCAAGATTCCTAGCATGCAGTGTTAAAAGAACTGCTCCATAGCACTATAAAAAAACTGTGACAAACCTTGTCCCTTCCAGGTGGATGTGAAAGAAAACACATCACTAACTTGTGCAAATATGCAGTATAAACACAGGTCATGTCCTCATCGTCATTCTGGCAGCCAGCTCAAACAAAAGAGAACAAAAATTAGTTTTGCAAGCATAAATGGCTGAATCAAGGCACATATGATAGATATTGGCTCAAGGTCATGCGGAAAGACAGGTAAAAATAGCATGTGTGATTCAAATAAATGCAGATGAGATAAACCCAATTGTGATAATAATCGACAAAATTCCACATGAATGAAAATCAAAACAGAAAAAAAAACTAGTTATCTTTTTTTATTGCAAATAGGGTGAACTCCCAAGGCAGGAGTCACCGCAGCCACTAATTATCTTATCTTGTACCAATAAGTACAAATACTTAAAAGGCTATGAGGATAGTACAAACTAGAGTGGAAATTAGTCAATATGAACCACAAGCAGCTAGATCCACTTAATACTGACATGCAGCGAATTCTACAGACAAGTCATTGGTGTTCAAAGAACCGCACAAAGCATATACCATATCAAGCTCCCAGTTTTACCAATTCCAACAATCGTTGCAGTTGTTTGATTCCTGAACCACAACTCTCTAACACTGTCCTCAGCTGCCTACAATGCTGAATGTCACAGCTTTTAGCTCCATAGAAAAGGATTTCCATTCATACCGGATAAATTCATGATCGCGTATCAACAAAATTGTTGTTTCTAACTTTCAAACACACGTGTAGGTTTTGTTAGTTTCAAGAAAGAAATAGGCAGGGAAAAGGAGCAGGAAAGAACACCAGCGCAGGTCCCTACTAATAGGGGAAATGACGAAATGTTTGTGGCAAAAGAAGTTGATGTCGTGTAGTTACAATACAGCATGCTTTCAGTAAACGTTGTTCTTATTTTTTATTGGTATTTCTTTCTTTCCATTTGTGAATATAAGGCGTGTACATTTTGGAGGAATCCTTTAGGTAAGAGGTGGTGCATGTTAGGTAAAAAGTGGAGACTTCCGACATAAAGCAACCATCATGAGTATGAAAGGACAATGAATGATATGAGCTGTGTTTGCCCTGTGGGTTTGATATCCACTCGCATCCAAATAGGCTAATTGGATCCGTTTGATGTGATGATAAGATTGCACCGATCCAATTCCTGTGGGAGATACGGGATTTTAAACTCCCCTTCCCTCCAACCCAGAAGCATTGCTCATTGCTGCCGATTCTCATCAAAGAACATCGAATCGACAATCTCAGTGGATCCGCGGGATTGAAAAGGGAAGAGGATCACTTGAAGGTAATCTATTTTATGATATTCGCATGCTACAGATTCAAATTCAGCCATGCATAATCTGACTTCCTATCAACTTCAGGTCGTGTTTCAAGTTTAGATGTAGGTCACATCTAGGACACAAGATCATGGGAAAACACTATTTGGATGCACCTCACCAAGGTAACAATCATCCTCCATGCGTGCATGCTTCAAGTTGCCATTTGGAGCTCCTCTTGGTAGTGAGAAACAAAGCCAAATTTAAAGAATGCATGCCAGACTCAGAAGAAAAGGATGAGATTATTAATTGAATTAATGGATATAACTCATACATAAATCAATATATCGGAGCATGTCATGAAAAAAAGGTCAAAGAGAGGTTATGGTTTGAGAGATGGTTGATTTAAGAGGAAATGTAACCAGTAGAAAGTCAATCACTGACGACGTGGCTCCAAATTGTGAGGATTGGGAACGATTGTAGAGCAACTGGGCAAGAAGCAGGGAGGTCCATGGGGGTCGAGGACACAAGGTGATTACTTCAACCAATGGGGAATCTTGTAACAAGGGGCACAACATAGATTTTTAAATGAAGATTGTCACCAAGAATGTGTGGGCACTGGAGATCCTAAGATGAGGAGGTAGACAAGCATTATCTGACATGGTAGGTTGCGGATGTGGAATTTAGAAAAGAAGTTGGAAATTGTCATCATACAGATCATAGTGTGCAAAGAAATTTAAAGAGGGCAGGCTTATGAAATACCGCATGGAGAATTCCCCTGGACAGTCCTAGGATATCCAAGCTGGTTGAAATGCAGATATTTTCCGTCATGGTGATACCATTTGATGTATAAGTTGATGACATGGGTTTCCTTTCTTATTATTTCCTTGTTCTCTATTTCCATTTGTAATCATTCATGAATAATTATGTAAGTGTCACCGATCTGATACTAGGGCTTCATGATATATAAACAATCCTGCCCCCTAAATAAAATCCATTCAATTGCATTCTCATTTTCTTACGCATGGTATTAGAGTGACGATCCTGGAGCAAAGTTCATACCCAAGAAACCCACCACTACAGCAATCCCCGTCCACGTGCCAGCTTCCCTTTCCATGCTACTTCCTCATGTGGGGGGCCCACCACCACCTTTTTCCTCTTCCATGTGGAGCAGCACCCATGCGCGTTGTCTTCTCGCGCAAAAGCGTGCAACAACAATCCAATGTAGTGTGCAGTGTGTCTACCACCCAAAGGACCAGGGTTCAAATCTTGGGGTGGGCACATGTGTGTGCTTCCTCCTCTTGTTTCAAAAAAGCAATCCAATACACTGCCTCGCTCCAATGCGAGGCCTTCAGTGCCCAACGTGCATCTGTCTCCTATGCGACCCACATGCGCGGAACTTCGTTTCTCATATAAGACTTGTAAGAGCAGCTCTAACCACCACGCGGATTCTTTTACTCGTGCAATGACCCATGTTTGGTTCTCTTCCCCGTACAATAGAGGGTTGTTTCCCTAGCGAGATATCTACACTTTCCCTTCTTCACGTGATGCGCAATTATATAGTTTTAGCACTCTGTCGATCAATCCCTCAGACCATGATGGTTGTGACTCCTATCGAGATGAAGCCCATGTTTTCCATATCTTCTATGATGGTTCAGGAGACCTCTTCAAACTCAAGAGTGCAGATAATTATGTGCTCCAGTCCCATGCCTTCAAGGTGTTTATCGACAATCAAAGAAAAAATTCTATTATGATAAAGGACTATCAAAAACAAGCCAACAAAGACTATTAGTCATGCCTTGGGGATATGATGCGGCTTGAAATTTGGCGCGTCGGCTAAAATTAAAATAATTGGGCGGTGGATTTTGTGGAGAAAATGGAGGGGTTGAGAAAAGAAAACTCGTCGAGAACTCGAGGGGATGGAGAGGAGAAGTCGTGTAGACCACGGCAAGGGAGAAGGAGAAGGAGAGGAGATAGAGAATAAATCTCAATTTTATAACATACTGAACTGTCTAAAACAGTGGACCCTCATCCCTTTATATAGGAGGGATGAGATTACAAAAATAGAAAACTAATTTAAATTGACAACTAATTATCCTAAATGGACTCTAACTAATTAACCGACTAATTTAAAAATCAAATCTATAACTAATTATTCGAGATCACAGGCGATCCCGTTTCTTTAATTAAAGACACGACAACTTAAATAAACGTAAATAAAATTGACGGATAAAACTAGATAAATATTCGGCCCTATATTTTGACTCCACATTGCATCAACTCTCCTCCGCTTTTAAAAATTCGTCTCCCGACGAATTGCGGGATCTGCAGGCTTGGAGGTTGAATCCGCGTTCTCCGTCATTCCCTGGAAGAATTGGTGTGGAGCGAACAGCGGAGTCCACAAGCGGGCGTTGGTGACGTGGCCCTCGTGGTGGAAGAGCAAGTGCGGCGCATAGGCGGGCGTCCATCTGATTTTCTTCCCGTTGACGTGGTGCTCGAAGAATTGATGAGGCATGAACAACATGGCCTTTTGAGAATCCATAGCAAATCAATGACACAAGGAGAGGAGGGGAGGAGAGGTGTCCAAGGAATGAAGCCATGGGGTCCTTATATAGATGAATCCCAAGGTCCTAGTCCTAATAGGATAAGGAAGTCTTCCCAATTGCCTTCTGTCAGCACTTTTTTCAAAAAAAAAATCGCAACAAGGGACTTGAGCGCAATTTTCGCGCCCCTTCATTTAAGGGAATTTTGTAAGAGGGTCTCTTGAACTGTCCCTTTGAATAAAATTTGTTGCAAGGGGGGTTTTCTTGTAATTTTCCCCAAATAATCTCCAATCCCACATGTCGTGGGACTCAAATCCCGTAACAAGCGGCCCCCTTGTTAGGGTTCGCCCGAGCTTATTGCGCATACAACACGGGTAGGGGAAGCGGTTTCGCGGGGGTGGGTGCACAGGAAGGGGGGCGTTCGCGGTAGTTTGGGTTGGGGAGAAAGATGCGCATGTGGGGGAGAAGAGGATGGCGAGGGCGGGGATGGTGCGGCACTGTGGGGAGGCGGAAACGAGGCGAGTGGCGCGCGGAGGGGGGCGATGGGGGTTGCGGGCCGGTAATGGTTGGCGGTGAGGCGAAGTAGCGAGGAGGAGTGGGTGTCGGGGGAGGCGAAGTGCGGGTCTGGGCTGGGTGAAGGCGAGGCGGGTGTCGTGGTAGGGGACGGTTGGTGGGGCTGGGAGGGTTAGGGGCAAGGGGGTGGCATGTGGTAACGCGGCGAGGGTTGAGGTAGCAAGCGTTGAGGTTGGCGGCAGGTCTGGAGCCGCAGAGGCTGCGAGAAGGGGAGCCGGGGGTGCGGGGCTGCCATCGTTGGGTTGCAGGGGGGTTGGGGACAGGGCTGCCGATGAGGCGTTTGTCGATTCCGGGAGAGTTTGCAGGTCTGAGATTACCTGGACAGCGAGCGTTTCGGCCTTTTCTTCGTCCACATTCTGAACAGCGGCTTTGGTAGTGGGAGATTTTGATAGGCCGCACATTGTCTCGAAATTAGCCATCATCTCTCGCCATTCGGACCGGAGATCTTGATATTTGGATTGGAAATATTGGTCTTGGGCTTCAAAATCTTGTTGTTTTGTCCGGAAGTCTTCTTCGGCTCGCCGTTTACGCTCCGACGAATGATGGTGTTTCGTCGCGTGTCGGCGCGAATGTCTAGATGGATCGTCGGATCGTGAGGACGATCTGTAGGCCATGCTCCGATACCAAATGATGCGGATTCGATTTTGGCGCGTCGACGATAAATAAAATAATTTGGGTGGTGGAATTTCGGTGGAGAAAAGGAGAGGTTGAGAAAAGAAAACTCGCCGAGAACACGAGGGGATGGAGAGGAGAAGTCGTGTAGACCACGGCAAGGGAGAAGGAGAGGAGATAGAGAATAAATCTCAATTTTATAACATACTGAACTGTCTAAAACAATGGACCATCATCCCTTTATATAGGAGGGATGAGATTACAAAAATAGAAAACTAATTTAAATTAACAACTAATTATCCTAAATGGACTCTAACTAATTAACCGACTAATTTAAAAATCAAATCTATAACTAATTATTGGAGATCACAGGTGATCTCATTTCTTTAATTAAAGACACGTAAATAAATGTAAATAAAATTGACGGATAAAACTAGATAAATATTCGGCCCTATATTTTGACTCCACGCTGCTCTTATACCAAATGATGCGGATTCGATTATAATTTTAGCCGACGCGCCAAATTGTTTCTGCATTATTTTAATTTTTGACTCCACGCTGCATCAGGATAGTTATCAAGTCATGAGATGGATGATCAATAACGTTGGGTCCCATATTGCCAACGTCCTATACAAGGACACTACCAAGGACGTGGGATGAACGAGAATAGACCTATTCTCAACAGACTATCAAGTCGTGTCTTGCAGATCTACATAAGGATTTCATCCACTTCTCATGAAGAGTCTACCCTTATGGAGCACAGTCAACATCTCACCAGCCTCTATAAGAAACTTGCCAACTTTCAACCAGCATGTTGTGTCAAACATGTGGCGTAGAAATCTAAGTGGCAAGTCTACATATTTCGTGTCAACCTTCATCCTCGCTATCAGACCATAATGGACCAATTCTCATGTCTGATATTAGTGATATACTTCCCTCCATCAAGATCTTTTTTGGTTGTCACAGTAGATCGAGACCTCCACGAATCATACACACCCTTCGTAAACTACAAAAAACATGCTTTTTGACATCATATGAATGAGGTGGTCATCACCGAGGTTCAAAAAGTCGGTATACGGTATTCATTCAAATATGTGATCTCAAGCGAGTAAGCGGCAAGCACAAGTATATGTGAATTATATGTGGTTTCTATTATTTTAATATAAAAATGATTTAAAATATAATAATAAAGTCAATCATTAGATATTTGTGTTTCAAAAATAATATAACATCGAAGAAATATGAAGTGAAAACTTTTTGTACAATGTGATTTCAACCAAAGCATTTCCAAAAGTCTTCTCCATGAGATACACATATTTCCATCCTAGATCGGTAGATCCGGGTTGAACAAAAAACACATGTTCCTGAACATGATTGGGTTCCGAATCCATGATAACCTAAATTCACGAAAAATAGTTAATAAACTGATCACATCCATGCTTGATTTGTATAGATTACCAATATACAAAAAGGAGCTCACAATGCTCCAACACATTTAACTTTTCCTAATCAAAGTGAACTAAAATCGCATTTAGGGCTAAATTCTGCAAAAAGATTTTTGCGCTTATATAACTAAAATCATATTTATGGCTACATGTTGTAAAAGGATTTTCAGAACATTGGATATAAGTACATAGTTATATCTTAGAAAGATTTATCTAAACTAAAATAATTCAAAGAAGGTTACTTATAGTTATATCTTTAAAAAAATCTCGAAGGACTTACTATTTAGGACTAAATGGAGAGCGCAGCTTGGCAGAGAGAGCAGTTGCATGTTCGAGAAGAAGGTGGCCTTGGAGCAACCAAACGGAGAAGAAGAAGGTAGCGGAGCAGCTCGAGCGGAAGAGCAGATCGAAGTTGTTAAGGGGCAGCTCAGGCTAAGCAGCAGACCGGAGTTGTTGGCGGAGGAGCAACTTAAGCTACGATTGAAGGGGACATTGTTGCTGAGGGGTAGCAACTACTGCAAGACGGAGCATCGAAGCTGCAAGACGGAGCACCGTAGGGGGTTCGGTTGCACATCGGAGCATTGGAGCTGCAAGGAGAGCAGTGGAGGCGGAGAGGGTCCCACAAAGCCAAATACGTGCATACGTGGCATCTTTCTTCCAAGAAGCATTTGCAGTCTTATATGTTGGTTCCGGATCTGTTAGGATGTGCTCCTTATTGTTGCATTGCATGAGGTGAGAAATTGCATGGACCACAACTCATAGTTGGTCACATCCATCTTAGCGATGGGAGACGGGCCCTTGAATGTTCCAGATGAGAAAATGTCACCCTTGTTCTCCGACATGATGATAAGACGGCTAAAGAACAATTCAATTAGGGAGTAGATCGATATAAACGAGTCAAAACAATCATACGGAGGACTGGTTGTACGTGATTTATAGGTCCGAAATCACGTTTTCCAATCAAAATCAAACCGGTTCAGAACTCAGAACATCTTGCAGAGGTGCACAGAAGTACACGAGAGGGTCGAAAATGACCTCGAAGGCCAGGGCTGCAGCCTAGAGTCCGAAACGACGGCCTGGAGAGGCCCAGGCAGCGGCTTGGAGGCAGGGGTTGTGGCCTGGAAGAGCCTAAGAAGCAATCAAGGGGCCGGATCTACGGCCTAGAAGGGCCCAGGCGATGGCCTAAGGGTCAGGGTTGCGGCCTGGAAGGCCCAGTGGTGGCCTGGGGTGTTGCCGGATACCATGTTGAGGGAAAAGAATTGAATACATTAATGAGAGGCCCTAGGATTTCTTATATAGGAGAGGAACATATTAGGCAAATTACAAGACTATGGCAAAAAAATAGAAAATGAGCAAAACAATAATGATGGTAGCATTTTTTAATTTCTAACATGGTACCAAAGCGGGTTAGATTCTCGAGGAGTTTGTGTTTTTTTAATTCAAGATTCGATCAACATATTCAATTCTCAGATTGTTCTTGGTTTTATTATTGTTTAAAGATCGGAGTTGTCCAAGTTGAGCAATGCAAGCTCCAGTTTGAGGGGGGTTGTTAGAGTATGCGTCATTATCATGTAGATGGGTAAATGGATCCTTCTAAGATCCATTTACCCCATCCAGTTGTTTAGGCTCCACATCTCACAACTGGTATATGTGGGACTAAAATACTGGATGGGGTAAATATATCTTGGAAGGATCATTTACCCATCTACATGATAATCGCATACTCTAACACTCCCCCTCAAGTTGGAGCATGCAATGCTCATCTTGGACAACAAAAAAGAAATCTCAACTCACAATACAAGACAATGCGGACAATATCAACTCAACGCGCACAACGGTTGGTTGTTGTCGAAGACGTTGTTTCTCATGTTGTGCAGGTGAAGGAGGATAAATAGGTTGGAGTAAGAGTCAAACTAAATCTCCTCGTCAGAGAGCATGTGCTTTGTACTGCACCTGTCAGAGTCACTGCAACTGAAAATGAGTCTCCACTTGGAGAACTCTAGCCCGCCCACAATAATATGGACAATTGCTCTATCTCTGAAGGGCCGAACTCTAGCCCGCCACAATAATATGGACATCTTGGGAGTCCCATGATCGTTGGAGAATGGAGTCTGAAAAGTCCCCTCGTCGGAGAATCGATTCTCTCCCATATTGGCTCAGAGAATGGAACCTCCACTCTGGAGTCCCTGTTAAATTACATGAAAACCCTAGCCTACATGGTATAGGGAATGGGATCTCTACTCTGGAGTTCCTATGGAACACATGAAAACTCTAACCAAAAACAAAAGATGGGGACCACCTAAAAATGATGGCAAACATATGCACATCTAAATAGGACTCAGAATCTGATCGTCGAGTCTGAAAAACTGAATTGTAGAGTCTGAAAATCTAGATAGTCTTGATTGGACAATCTGAATATGGAACAGACCTGTGACTATAGACAACTCCCCCTTTCTACCAGAGTGGTCGGAAAAAAATGACATCGACCATGTTGAGAGAAGACAAGAAAATAAATCGTGTGGGATTCCTTGGGGCTGCCTTGGGGTTCAGCCTTCCTGTGCGGATCTTTTATGGGGATTTATTCGTGCGGTGGGGGACGGGTCCACCGGTGATGTTTCCAGAGTTTTTGCGGTGTTGTGGGCTATATGGCTTGGTAGAAATGATGTCATTTTCAAAGGGCAACGTTTTTACTATGAAAATGTGGTGGCAGAATGTAACGCTTTGTACAATTTTTGGGTATCCGACTGATGTAACTTTTTGCTTATCAATGATATTTGTGGTGTGGTGACTCCCATCTTGGGAGTGCCCCCCCTCGTTTTTATTCAAAAAAAAAGAAAAATAAGGAAATATGATTCAGCCAATCGCAATTTTTTCTTCTCGGCTTTGCTTCTCACATTTTTTGAAACATTTTATTAAGTCATTTCATTTTTTTACGGCTTTTCCTCTTTTCTTCAATTTTTTCTACGTATTAGTTTTTTACACACTTTTTTTCAAAACATTTTTTAAGAACATGGCCCATCTTAGGCATTAAGCCCTTTTTTTACTCGAAGCAACAGCCTGGAATTACGCCTCTCCCAAAAAATCCCTATTTTTTTTAAAACAAAGGCCCATGGGTTTATTAAAAGTTCCCAAGTGGGAACCCTCTCTCTTCGAACGATGCTTTCCCATTTGGGGTTTCTTGATGCTGTTACCAATGGGCTCCTACCCGAGGATGTGCAATGATGCAGGAGAGCAGAGGGGCTCACCACTCGGAGATGTTGTTGTTGCCATTGGAGGGGCTCCGCCTGAAGAGGCGTCAAATCTGTGGTGCCTAGAGAAGGAACCTCTGCCCAGAGTTGCTCAAGGAGATGCTCCCGTTGGGAGCTCCTGATGGAGATGCGCAACATAAGGGCGACACGCAGTGGGCAACTCCGCCTGTTGGAGCCATGAAATCTAGGGTTCTTGCCTGGATCTGGAGCCACGGTGTGCGGCGAGGTCGCCTGGATATGGGGTGCGTGCATGGAGGCTTCATGAGGGCGTTGCTTGCGCGCCTAAGAACGAGAGCTCGTGCCGCCTGCATGAGATCAAGAGAAGGTGTCGCCGTGATCCCCATAGAGAACTGGAGTTTCAAAGAAGCCGTGTGCCGCCTGTGACTGTGATGGAGAAGCAGTCGCTTGAGGCTGATGGAGCTCCATCTACTGGAGCCTGGACGTGGTGTGCTAGGGGAGAAGATGGTGTTGCATCACATCAAGAACTGGAAGAAGGAAGTAGGAAGATGTGTCGCCTCCTCTTCTTTTTAAGAACTGCGGCTGGATTTGGAGAACAAGGAACAAGGTTCCAGGAACCGTAAGGGAACACTGTTCGAAGAACTGAATCTCTGATCCGCCGACAACTTGAGAGATAAAGAAATAATCTTCAAATATAAGTCTTCAAGAACAAGCATGAATTGAATCTTCTCCACGAACTGAATCTAGAATAAAAATAATGAACATAAAAACCTCGAGAATCAAACATGCTTTGTCACCATGTTAGAAAATAAGAATGCGGAAGCAAATTGATAAATAGGGCATGAACATAAAGAAACATAGACTTGGAATACAGAGTTTTTACATGGAACCCTATTCCCTAAGGAGCGGGATGAAACCACGAGAGAGCGCCTCAAAGGGTTGAATTATGCATTGCACTTTCTCACATTATACAAGGGGTGAGGGGCTTATAAAAGAAGTTGGCTGACTTAGATGCAAGTTGTAGTAGTCCCAGTTGAACCACGGAGCTATGCCACCTCTATCGATCCTATGTTTGAACATACGACGCAATATAGAAGCCTAGTGGGAAAATATTTTACATCTCACGGTCACTAGGCCTGATGTAATTTCTTGTGAACAGAACTAGTTAGTACATGAAGTAGTATCAATACAGCTATTGGCAGGATGTTCTTCAGGTCTTTCACTATCTGAAGAACTCTCTAGGAAAAGGCTTCTTCTATGGGGCTAACGGTTTCTCAAATGCCACCTCCTGTGCAATGTGTGCATATACTGACTATGTTAATTCTTCTGAGGACAGGCACTCACTACCGATTTTGGCATGTTCGTTTATATGCAAGATTACCTCATTGGTTTCCTTTCTACAGAAACTTGGACTCCCTTTTGCCACTCCAACTCCTCTATACTATGACAGTAAATACACAACTTAGATTGCCACTAACTATGTTTTCCATGAGCCAACCAAGCACGTTGAGGTAGACTGTCACTTCATTCGAGACGTTGTATGATGAGAAAAGATCACTACTCCGCATATCTCCACAGAACTCCAACTTGCAAATACATTTACCAAAGCTCTTCCAATGAAACACATAATATTCTTGACTTTCAAGTTGAGCATAACCGATAGATATGCTCTAAGCCTCCAATATATTAGTAAATAACATTGGTTTTACTTTCTTATCATTTCCTTGCTCATTAATTCCACTTAAAACCCTTTGGGAACTATTATGCAATTGCCACTGATTGGGTACTAAGGTTTGACGCTATATAAGAAAACTCAACCCCCTAGATAAAATTCATTATGTTGCATTCTCATTTTCTTCCACATTCAACTTTAAGAACACGCTTCATAGCACCATGACACTGACACTATTGCTGAAGAGATCCGCTTAGTTTGAATTTGGGACTACATTGTACATGGTAACTAATGTTTCTGATCGTGGAATGTTCTGGTTATGAGCTGTGGGACGCCAGACTTAGATGTTCACATATAACTGCAACAGTGGGTGTTTAACGGAGGTGTTCAAAGGGCACTAAAGGGCAAAATCCAAGGTCGGCTGAGTTTTAGACACTATTAGAGGAGCTTCAATTAGTCAATGATGGCGTTAGCCAGGACCCATCCTAGTCATAAGCCAATTTATTAGGAATCTGGAAAGGATTACGTCCCTCTTATTTCATTGTTTGAGAAACCTAAATTGTTGGATTAAAGTTTTACAAAGTTGGTGAAGGTATTTTAGGCAACTGGGAAGGTTGATGGGTGTATTACTTTTGAAATCTTCTAGAAACTTACAACACAAAGAAAGTAGCTCAAAGAGCACGTGAAGCAAATCTTCCAGCTAAAATTACATAGGAGAGTGGTTGCATGGGAAGTTGTTGACAAAATCAACAGGGTAAAGGATGCCAGAACTCTTTTAATCAGGTTTAGAAAGAATTGTGCAACTAGATATAGTGATAAAAGAGGATAAGAAGCAAAAAGGTAAAGTGAAACTAGAGGTCCGTGCAGATTTTGCCAAAAAAAAAGGTTATACAAACACGACGTCCTTCAAGTGATGATCTGATTAGAACGATTAGATACAGCTTGTAACAATTTAGATATGAGTAAGATACAAGTCAACTATGATGCGCATCAAACTACAGCTACAATCAATTGTGTGACTTTTGGTCGGTACAATTGTACAACCATTCAATTACTGCTTCAAATAAACCATTTATCTGCTCTTTCCCGAAGTTCGTGTGATGGAATAAAAGGTTAGCTCACATTCGAAAGGTCGAACTCTACCTTGTGGCTTTGATGATTAAATCTCTTCACTCGGTAATGGACTTCTCATGAAAGTGGGAGGTCTTTGAATTGAGCATGATTTGATAATCATGATCAAAGCAACATGGAAATTTCTCAAAACCTAGCTAACTTAATAATCAGGTGATTACATCTAACCACTTTTGATCACGATGCCAAAGACTAGTCGTATAAACCCCTTCCAAATAGGGGTGATCAAACTATCAACCTTAATCAATGCAGTCACCAAGCATAATCAACTGATCCTGAACTTTGTTGGAGTACGTTGAGTATGTGCCACTTATGTGGTAGATGTGTATGTGATGGATGAGTAAATGGATTCCTCCAGAATCCATTTACAACATCCAGTTGTTTAGTCCCACATCGAATGTCTGTGGGATATGGAGACTCGATGAGGGCTATATAAGAAGCCTCTCACCCTCTTATAACAATGAGAAAGTGCAATAAAACAACCAGCCCTTTGAGGTGTTGTCCCGTGAATTCATCATGTTTCTTAGGGAGTATGGTTGCACGTTAAATTTATCTTGTTCTGTCATATTTATTATTTATCTCTGATATTAGCTTCCGCAATCTTATTTACTAACATGGTATCAGAGCAAGTTGGTTTTGGGATTCTCGTTCAAGATTCATTTTTTTGAGTTATTTATATGATCTCGAAGTTCGTCATTGATTGAACGTTGGGTTCCCTTCGGTGAAACCCTAGATGGAAGAATGGTTGCAGCAGCAACAACCCCATGAAGAGGGCCTTTGTTCTCGAAGATCTGCCTCCATGCAAAGGATCCTTCTCCAGGGCCATCTCAAGGTTATAGGATCTCGACTTGGCTCTCCTCATCTATTAACATGCACAATTTCCAAGCTTATTGTGCCTCTACAGCCATCAAGCAGCTGTGGGCATGCAACTCCCACGCACAATCTTCTAGCGCCACCCACGGCGCAAGTGCAATCACCCCAGTCAGCGATCCAACTACTCCATTCCCTCTTCAACCGCAGACCCGTTGACGGAGCCCCATCAACGGGCGAAGTCCCATTCCCATCGGCAGCGGAGCCACATCTTGTGTTCCTTCGATAGCACCACCCCTTGTGTTACTGCTCTAGGGGGAACATCTCATGGAGAACCTCCAGGTGGCGGCACTCCCTCACATTCTCCAGGCAGGTGGTGACCCATGTTCCCAAGCAGCGACCATGTTTTCCATGCAGGCGGCGCCATCCAGGTTGAGCTCCATGCGACAAGAAGAGAACCACTTCGGTGCGGCGATTTTTCAAAAGAGGGGTTCCCAAGTGGAACCCTAAATAGGGGCAGGTCCTTTGGGCCATTTTTTGAGGAAAAAAGCGAGAGGTTGGAGAGGAAAAAAAGGAAGAGTGACACATTGTATAAAAAAGGGAAAAGATTAGGGAGGAGAGAGATCATGCCCAATTGGGCCGAGTATCAAAAAAAGGAGTCGTACGCAACATCAACTAAAAAACAGAGAGAAGGCCACAATTATGTAAGCCCTATTTAGGTTGAGCTTCAAGGGTCCAAATGGATCACGAGTTTCTTCATTCAAAAAAACTTTTGAAAAAGGTGCGTAAAAAACGTACACAAGAAAAAATGATTTGACAAAAAAAGGAAAAGAAAGAAATCAAAAAAAAATGTTGTACGGCTTAAAAAAGGGGGAAAAGTCTACGTACAAAAAGTCGTACGATTAAAAAATCAAAAAAAAAGAGAGAAAAGTCGGGAAAATGGCTTATTTAAAAAGAGAAAGATGGCTATTAAAAAAAGAGGAAAATAGCCGCGAAAAAATCTTGAGAATGTTCATTTATTCCTCCATATCTTCTTGTTTTCTCCCAACTTGGTCAAAGTTTGTTATTACGACAAGTATGAGAGAAAGGAGGAGTATAATGTAGAGTTCTACAACATCATTACTCTGATGATTCATATTCTAGTTCAAAGTCAGAGTTCAGATTCTCCAGTCCAAATGCTAGTTCAGATTCCAGTATAGATGTCTGTTCAGATTCCAGTACAATTTTTCAGATGTTCAAACTCGACGATTGGTTCTGAGTCTTCATTTTGACACGCACATGTATGCATTCATCTGTTGTGTGGTCCCCATCTTTTGTTTTTTTTTTAGTTTTTCATGTGGTTTGTAGGGACTCCAGTCCAGAGTAGAGAACCCGTTCTCTGAGCCAGTATGGGAGAGAGACAGTTCTCCGACAAGGAGACTTTTCAGACTCCATTCTCCAGTGACTGTGGACTCCAACATTGATTGCACATTTCAAATCCGATTTTTTCGTGTATAAAACCACACATCCGCCTTAGTATTTTCATTTCTGTTAATGTTTTTCTCTGCACATGTCTATGGTTCACTGGCCAACATTTACATCCATAGAGCAAAGCAAGTCTCGCGACTGCCTTGGAATACTTCCCTTCGATTTTCAAAGGAAGTTTTTATCATAAAATAGTAGAGGCTCAAATGATCTAGTGGTAGTGCAGTGTGTCTACTGCCTAAATGACCATGGTTCAAATCCCCCCTTACAGAGGTTGCATTAGGAAGCGGACAACCAGCGTAAAAATTAGTCGAATTTTTCAATATGGATTTGAGTAAGAATCCATGTAGCCGACCCTACTTAAAGTGGGAGAAAGCTTCGTCATTTTTAGCTGACCCTACTTAATGCGGGAAAAGGAATTGTTGTTGTTGTTGTGAAAATAGCAGAGGCTCCTCTCCACTTTATCCAATATGAATTTATTCTACGAGTAATCTCTATCGATTTCCCCATCATGTAGCAAAATTGATCTCAAGTATCGAAAAAAATCTTTCTTCTGAACTCAATTCCTTCACCACTACTTCCATCAAATGTGCACTCCATACATTCAATCCTAGCCTCACTTATACGAAATCATATAGTCTAAGACTCTAAGGCATGTCTCCAAACCTAAAGCTTCTAATTTACTCCACCTCTGACCTCATCAATCAACACAATATCATCGATAAACACATACACGGAGGTATCTTATTCTGAATGTAATTAGCCAACTCATCCATAATGAAAAAGGAATGGATTTAAAGCTGAACCTTGATGCAACCCTATGTTGATGCCATTTTTTCCTTTTTAATGCAGACCGAAGTTGCTAAAAACAAAATACATATGCATATTAAAAAAGCTTATCAATATTTTAAATGTTAAATAAAGTTCTTATATTAAGAAAAATGATTGTTTTTTGCATCAATAATACAAATTATAACGCTCAACATACATGTAAATCAACATGTATGATCAAGGAACCTTACAAAACTAGTAATCATGGACCCGTTCCAAATTATATATCTTATCAAGCAGATTCAAGTACATACCAACACAATTAAAACAATTAAAAGCAAAATGCTCAAAATTATCAATTGATTATAGATTTATTGCAGAAATACAAAATGTGTATACAATTCACTAACTATGAACTCCAATTCAGCGCATGCATTAGATAAACAAGCACTGCATAATTGGGCCATTGTAATAACCAACATGTAAGATTTGAGGCAACAAAAGAAGCCAAAAATCGATGTCAAAAGGACAGCTATGAACACCACAACTGATGAACTATCACAGAACAACAAATTCTTTTGTGTCAACTAAAGAAAAATTGTCTCCGAGTTATGTAACTTATCACGGGAGAGTCATCTCTTGCTATCAAATTAAACAAGGGATAGTGGCTGTATATAATCAAGGATAGGGCCGTCTACTCTGATAGACAAAAACTAATAAATCAGTCACGCTAATTACAGACACCATAGTTGCAAAATATAATGATTTAATATTAGACCAAAACAGCACTAAATAATAAAGCAAAAGTCCAGCTGCTAAGATATAAGGCTTGTTCAAGTTTCAAACCTGATAAGCTGCAGATCGAAGAATCGTACTCCACATAAATTGGAAAACATTATTTGCGCAGATTAGCTCCAAACAGGAATGAATATTCATCATCTCCCTAGCTGTACCCTGCTCTTGAGTTAATATCAAGTGAACAGTCCAACCAAATCTTACAACGTTAACAAACTGCTCAGTTGCAGAATTATTCAGAGCTGCCATTACCTATTAAGATTATAGAAAAAAAAGTAACAGCTGTAAGCACATGGACCAAGTGTAATAACAAATGTAGGAACTATTCACCGGAGCTTACTATATCCTGAAATTCACGCCTGAAAGAAATATCATGAGATAACACAGAAGCCTTGTCGGGAACCGTGCTTAGAGCATCCGACGTGAATGCTATCAGAAGAGAAAAAAGAAGACTGAAGACAATCTGCAGTAGGAAGAAAAAATTGAATATCGGGAATAAAACATAAATAAAGGGAATCGAATTAAATACAGAAATCTACCTGAAGCTTTATGTAATCGGCATCCTTATGAACCTCAGCAGTACAGTCCTTTAAAGCAGTAAAAACATCCTTTACATCTTTTGGAGCTGCATTAATTAATCGTGAAACAAAGAATACATAAAGTTAAGATTGCAAGGAACACAAATGAGCTTTTCAAAAAACAAAAGAAAGAAAAAGTAATCAGTGGATAACGTCAGCGTGCTTCCCAACCATAAAACACGATAATGCCTATCCATCCAAAAGTAAAATTAATAGAATGGAGAAGAAGAATTAGATTGTTCGCATATGTAATCCATAAGTATGTGTCGCTTGAGAATTACATAACATTCGAGAAGAATGACCGTCCTAACAATTAGTCTTTCAATTATTTTCTTTCACGAGACATAATTTTGCTTTGTTAATTAATCTGTCTTCACATGTTTGGAGAGGAATCTGGGCTAAGGGTCAATCACCAGAAATCATGCTCCCTTTCCACATTGACATTACTAATTCTCTGGCTTGCTATGTGATACTTTCAGACCGACTGGGGGCGAGGAGCATCCCCATCACCTACTTGGGTCTGTCAATTCTCCTTTTGCTAGATTAATGGGTTGGATCATGCTACGTCCCTTTCAAACTTGACGATCATCATATTCATTTATAATCATCCCGAAGTTTCGGTCTTGATGAGGATGTGCAACGAGGAACTAGTCATGTATAGGATCACAAGATTTTTGACCAATTCTATAGCATTGCAAAGCATGAAATAACACAAATCGGTTTGAAGACCAATCATTTTCAAGGTGACTGGATGGCTCAAGATACAAGAGGCTCGAACGAAACAAGGACGAAATGTGGCATCATTGGTTAACATACAAGGAAATATCGCGATATATCACCGATATATCGATATCGACATGAGATTGATATCGGTATCAATATGCCGATATATCCTCCTTTTCAGGTCATTCCTTCACAAAAGATCGTTGATATGGATGATATTTCAACGATATATCACCGATATATCATCGAAATATCGTATCAATACGATATGGAAACGATATCGATATCGATATTGCCTTCCATGCTGCTCAATGATCTCCATTTTTGGAATGATGCGACACGCGATCACGAAAATTACATAATCGATTGTGTCGGCATTGAGGATTGTTGAGGGGATAAAAAACCGACCATGGGTGTGATCGATGGAAGAATACATGCATGAGAGAAAATGTGAAAGAAAATATTAGCAAAAGATCAGGGACTGGCTAGAGATCATTGATGAGCGATGGTCTAAAAATGCTCTTGCATCCTCTTCACAAGGTTGGTAGGTATGTTTAATAACTATTTATGTCATTGATAAGTGGAAAATGGATATATATCTTATGGATTCTAAAATATGTGTACCTGTGTTCAACTTATTATTTCAATGTGAAGTACCAATACATGCGCAATCTTGCTACTAATGTCGATATTCTAGCAATCGTTGGTGTTCGCCCCTGCAAAATTTATAAAGTAAAGTTGAAAAAGAGAGATACTTACAGGGGGTAAGAGGGGAGGAAAGAGAGAGAGGGGGAATAAAAATACAAAGTAAACAAGCGGCAAACAAATGTCGTGACCCAACTAATTACACCAGTCTGAAATAAATCTGTTAGCATCGGTCGTCACGTTCTCCCTATAAAAACGCATCCCCGAGAAGATAGCCTCATTACGAGCGCGCCAGATGGACCAAAGCCGCGCAATGGGGCCCAGCATATCAGATCGATCCCTCGTCCTGTTGGACCACAGGATGCCGCAGAGGTCCTCAGTATTGTCCGCACGAGCCCATGCAAAGTCGTCCCATACCCGCGTGACCGACAGACATTGAAAGAAGAGGTGATCGGCCGTTTCGTCCGCCTCCCCGTAGAGATGGCACCGGACGATAGAGTGAGGAAGAAACTTGGCGCAACAGTCCCGTGTCATCAGACGTCGATGACGAAAGACCCATAAGAAGAAGGCGATCCGCGCCGGCAAGCGCAGCCCCCAGAAGAATGCGCAGTCGCGCACCAGAGGAGCGGCCAGAGCAGGGGGGGAGAGCAGAGCCATGAACGCCTTGCGAGAGGAGAAGGCCCCATCCTTCCAAGCTCAATGGTCCCGCAGAGCAACGGGAGAAGCCGTAGAGGAAAGAGCCTCCAGAAGGGAGGCTAATTCAATCGCGCGCTGATCCGATAGAACACCCGAGAATGATGGGCACCAACAACCATTGATCCAATAATCCGCCACAGAGGCCAGCCGATTCGACGTCAGAGCAAACAACCTCGGAAAGCGCGCCTGAAAGGGACCTCCCCCCGACCAGTCGTTCTGCCAAAACCTGAGAACGGCACCCGAGCCAAGCACCAGGGTGAACAACGAGCGGTTACTCCTTAACGTATCAAACACACAACGCCAGAAATGAGAGGAGTGGACCGGGCAAACCCCGCGCATAAAGCCGCTCCAGTCAACGCCCAAAATCGCCCGCAGCACATTACACAGAAAAGAATCATCCTTGCCCCAGATCTTATTCACCCATTTCAGAAATAGGGCCTCATTGACGCGATCCAAACTTCGGACGCCAAGACCGCCGGAGCTCTTAGGCAAGGTCACCATATCCCAGGCGACCAGATGAACACCTCTACCGCTGTCGTCCAAGCGACCCCATAAGAATCGCCGCATGCATTTCTCCAGCCGAATGCGAACACCCACGGGCATTTTACGAACCGATAGGAAGTAAATCGGTATAGCAGAGAGGACGGATTTAAGAAGGACAAGGCGACCTCCCCGGGAAAGCAAGGCGGCCCTCCAGCCCGCCAAACGCGCCTCCATCCGCTCCAGAATAGCCCTCCAATCATTAGAACGGGCCCGCCCAACCGAAAGAGGAACACCAAGGTACGGGAGAGGAAGCTCCCCAATCCGAGAGCCAAGCAAGCGGCAGCAGTCCTTCGACGTCGACAAACCAAAGGGCACCACGATACACTTAGCAGCGTTAGTCGACATCCCCGAAAGCTCACAGAAAATAGAGATAGTATGGGTCATCCCCGCCACCGCCTCCGGACCCCCCTTAATCAAGCAGATCGTGTCGTCCGCGAACTGGATTAGAGGCACGCAAAGATCCCCCTTGCGGAAACCCGACGTGAGACCCGCGTCAATGACGCCGTGCACCATACGAGTCAAAACATCCGAGGCAAGAACGAAGAGGAGAGGCGCCAAGTGGCAGCCTTGACGCACCCCCCTGCGAGGCTGAAAAGAACCGCCGACCGACCGGCCATTGATAAGCACGGAAAGTGAGACCGTGGAGATACATCTGCGTATCCAAGCAATCCAGAGATTCGGGAATCCCCGCCTACGCAATGCGGACCAGAGGAAGCGCCAATCAATAAAGTCGTACGCTTTTGCAAAGTCGATCTTCCAAAGAATGCCCTTCTTCTTCACCCTCTTCCAATCAGCCACAATTTCCGAAGCGACGAGAATGCAATCCGCAATATGCCTACCCTTAATAAACGCCCCTTGGACTGGCGAGATAAGGCCATCCAAGATCCGAGATAACCGGTTTGCCAAAGTTCTTGCCACAATAAGATAAATAGCATTGGAAACTGCGATAGGCCGAAAGTCGTCAAAGCGAAGCGCTGGGGTCTTCTTTGGAATAAGCACAATGTTAGCCCGGTTGATACGATCAAAGCCGAGGTTGCCAGAACAGAATTCGGAGACCACCGCAAAGACGTCCCCCGAAACCACGTCCCAGAAGTCCCTGTAAAAAGCGACGGGAAAACCGTCTGGACCCGGGGATGAATCAAGATTCAGGCCCCAGACAGCAGCCTTAATCTCCGCCAAGGAGATAGAGCGAGTAAGGAAAGCGGAATCCTCGACCGAAATATGGGGGGCCCCCGTCCCGAGCCAACGCCACCACCGAGAAGGGAGAGCAGAAGAAATACGTCTGAAATGGTCGGTGATGGCGTTTCCCATCTCCCGATCCCCTGTGAACACCTCATCATTGATGGAGATAGACCGAATGGAATTAATGCGTCGACGGTTGCTAGCCGCCCGATGGAAGTAAGCCGTGTTGGCGTCGCCTTCTTTGATCCATTTTTCCCTTGAGCGCTGACGCCATTCAATAGATCTCTTCTTATCCTCCGCCTGAACCCGAGCAATTGCATTAGAACGTTCCCAAAGCTCGTCCATAGTAAGCTCGCGCTCGCTCTCAGCGGAATCAAATGCAAGATAAGATCCATCATCGCGACGCGAACAGCATGTCGCGTATGTCTGGTGGTAGCCTTGAAGTCAGCGAGGACCCAGCGAAGGGGAAGAAAGCTTCTGAGAAAGCTTGGATGCCGCCGAGCCCGAGACCGAGACCTGGGACCAATAATTAATGACGATATCTTTGAAGTTTGGTTCCAATAGCCAGCTTTTTTTCGTAGCGAAACAACCCCCGAGGATTAATTCCAACACCAGCGTCCCATATAATAGGTGAATGATCCGAGAATGCCCGGGTCGCGAGCCAACAGAACAAAGAGGGAATGAGTCCATAGCCAGGCCGTTAGCGAGAAAGCGATCAATCCGGGAGCGAGACGAGGTGTTCCTCCATGTGTAAGAGATATCGTTCGGAACCAAGGTCATAAGCGCCAATTCATTAATTAAGTCCAAAAATTCTTGCGAGCCAGGATCGCGACCTCCCCGCCCGCGAGGTCGATCGGATGAGTGGATGGTAACATTGAAGTCACCCCCCACAATCCACGGAATCCTCGAGAAGGTATTAGCGGCTTCACGTAAATCATCCCATAGTTCCCGCCGTAAAATATGGCAAGTTGGCGCGTAAACGCATGAAACAACCAGGAGAGCAGCAGAGCCGACAATTTCCAAAACGATCAAGAGGACGTGACGACCAGCAAGCATAGATCTAAAAGTGAACGAGCGAGATCGCCACGTGACCAGTAATCCCCCAGCAGAGCCGACCGCATTAATCGCACGAAAATGATCAAAAGAACCGGCGCCAAATGAACGCCACGTATAGTCGTCAATAGCCACGATTTTTTATTCTTGGATACAAGCAACATCACAGCCCCATTCAAAGAGACGGGATCCCAGAGTCCGACGTTTGACCATGTCCCCAAGACCACGAACATTCCATGACAGCACCTTCATTAAGATAACTAAAGAAAAGGCCCCAAAAAGAGAGAACCATGAGTATTCACCAATCAGCAACTGACGTCAGTCGATCCCTGTGCATTCACCTCCTGTGCATTCACCTCCTGAGCATCAACAACCGTATTGCCCTCGCCGCCGTCAAAGCCGCAGACGCCCGCGGCCTCAGCCACAGCCTGCCGAAGAGTAGAGCATGATTGCATCACCCGAGGCGTGCGGATAGCGGGGTTGCGCCTGTTGTATATAGATCCAAAACGTCTGAAGGAAGAGTCCATCCATGTACTTGGAAAAAGAGCTCCCGGGTCCTGAGGAGAGAAAGCATTAAACGAGATAGGGGGAGTACGTATCAGAGTCGAAGGAACCAGAGGGGGATAGCATCCACGCGAAGGGCTTCGATTTGAATCACAAAGGAATCGGGCGAGACACCCGAAAATCCTTAAAAGCGGGTCGCGGCCACGATCCGTGTTGAACCGAAGAATCACCTCGCGTAAATGGGGGATCCGCGTAAAGATTCGAAAAGCCATACCGCATATCTGGGGCCGAACCGAACCGAGGGGGCGCAGAAGCCGAATCGGTATCGGGAACCCCCACGACAGGGAGTTCAGAAGATACATGCGTCAGAAGCGGGACCTGAAAGGGCGTCTCGAAGAAACCCACCACATCATGAGTGCATGGCGCCTCCTCGGAAAGAGCCACCGAAGCCTCCACGTGGCAAGAACTAAGTGAAGCGTCACGTGCCACGTGAGGCGGCGAAGACGAAGCGTCAATGCGGTCCGGAGCGTCGTCGGCCGGCGAGGCCGGAAGGAGCTGATCGCCGCTCAACGGCTGAGCATCAGAATCCGACGAAGGAGGAGGGATAACAGTAAGTTCAGGCTTAAAACTCCAGGTGCTGATCTTGAGAGACCAAAAGAACGAGCGCCCATTCGCCTCGCGGAGGAAACCCGGGCTGCATTCGAACAAGACCTTCACGGACTGCCAGTCGGCCAATGGGGAGAGACCGTCGTCGAAGATGGAGAGGATTGATCCCCACCGGTGGAATACCTTGTTGAGCACAGGGATAGTTCTAGAAAGGAAAGGAACACCTGTAATAGAAGCCATGCAGACCTCGGTCGAGGACGAAGCTCCATCCGCCACCCGGGGTGGCCGCCAGTACACGACATCGTTAGAACCATGACTCAGTAAGAAGTCCCGAAGCTGAGGAGAGAGACTGCGCAAGCAGCAGTGAGAGGCATCCAACACGCAGAAGTCCCCAAGAAACGAGGGGCCCAGAGCACGAAGCACATGCGTCTTCACCGCCTCCCAGCCGACGACGGGGTGACGAGCGACCCCTATAAGCACCGAGCGAGAAGAGCCGAGGCCCTCAGACGAAGACGAAGCCAACACAGGAAAGCCCTTATCAAGAGAGAAAGCAGACATCGAAGCATCTTCAAGGGCGCAAGAAGTTGCACCCAACGGCGCGTCGCTCCCCGCAGCCACCCCAAGCGAATGAGAAGACTCCATATTAACCAAGGAGACCGAGGGCTTCAGAAGAGAAGGAGGAGACACCACCTGTGCGTATGATCGACCCGGGACCTCCCGTCTCGATGAGCGGCTAGGATTAGCATCATGCACCGCACGCACCGAGAAGGAAGGCATCCTGGTCCTGAGCGAGCTGCGGTGACGAACCCAACTGCAGGAGGCACGACGATGCCCCGTAACGCATGCAAAGCAACGTGGAGGCAGGGGACATGCAGAAGCAAGATGACCCCGTTCCCCACACCTGAAGCAACGCTTACCAGCCTTCTTATAAGACACCACCGTCCAAGCGCCCGTCGCAGCATCCTCCATGGCTGCAGAGCCCTTATGGAGGTAGACGACGTCCTTGCCCTTCGCAACACCAACCAAAACCTTCAAACCATCAACCGCAGCCTTCGCGCCATGAGGGCCCTTACCGCCGACGACTACAACCTCCGGACCATCGACCACCACCTTTGAGCCATCAACCGCACCCTTCGAGCCACCATCGAGGATACCCCAGAAGTGCGACGCACCCCGGAGTACCCCGTCAGAGGCACTGACGTCGACCGCCCACAAACCGCCAGCGAACGCCCGAGACCTTGCACCGCCTTCGCCGCTCCCACTCCCTCTCGCGCTCGCCATTCCTTTAATGAAAATGTGGTTGTGGTGACTCCCGCCTCGGGAGTTCTCCCTCTTTTAAATCAAAAAAAACTAATATTGAATAAACCTGGATCGATCCATTGATCACAGATCAAAATTCGTTTACTCGCAATCGATTAAAAGTCGATTTCATCATAAAGTGTGCCATCGAAAAAGTCGTGACACAAAATCGAAAATGGTAAAACAAATCGAGACCATCAGAAAATTCTTCTCAATGCAATAAGACCAACGAAATCAATTGTTCGCCGATCGAAGGTCATTTGATAATTTAAAATCACATAATTTGATCAAAAACCAAGACGGTATTTCATCAATTTCTGTATCCATCTTAGATCAGAAAAGTATGATATTTAAATCGTTTACTCGTTGTGAATAAACGGTCAAAACGAGATATTGTGCACCTAAATCCGAGACTCGGTGCGCGAGTGCGGACAATTGTGATATCTCAAATAAATGGAAGAGAAAATGTTTAAAAAAATAAATAAATAAAATTTCCGTTTATCACTTGGTTCTTTTTTTAGTTCCTACTCCATTTGTATTTTCTACTCCATCAACTTGTCAAAACAAAGGGCATCATCCCCTTATTTATATCTCCCTAAGACCACTCTTGCCCTAATTCTTCTCTCTCCCTCTACAATTTTCTTCCAGTCGAAGGGCTCCAGCCTCCCCATTTTGGCTGCAGCCTTCCCTCTTCTCTCCTGCAAAGTTGCTACCAGAAAGCCAACTGCTGCCTTCCTGCTTGAGCTGCAAACCAGCCATAGCTGCCTCCCTCATGGAGCTCTCAGCTGTTGCTATTCACAACAACTAGAAAGCCATTTGAAGATGCTATTCCTTGACAATTGGAGCTGTTGTGCTCATGGATTCATGGAGATTGTTGCATGCAATTGATCTTCCAATTTTAAAGATCCAAGGTACAATCCAATCCTCTCTTTACTGCCATTCATGAAAATTTTCCTCAACATATTTTTTTCCCTTTCAATTCTTGAAGAAATTAAGTAATGAATTGATGAAATTGACTGAAGTCTAGATATGATAATTATCTCCTAATTTCATAGTTTGAGATAAGTAACATAGGGAGAATGGCATGCCTATTTGTGCTAAAAACAGTCCACTGTTTACATGAATTTCATGAGCTAAAATTTGGGGGAAATTGGGAGTTTTTGCATGTATTATCTCGTAATTTCATATCTGGATATTAACTCCACAATCCATATTCTAAAGAATGAAAAATTGGGGGTTTTTACATGGTTATCTCATAATTTTAGATCTGGATATTGGCTCCAGAATCCATGTTCTGAAGGATGAAAAATTGGGGGTTTTGCATGTATTGACTTCACAATATCAGATCTATTCAATAGCTCCATAATCCATGTTTTAACCATTTAAATTTGGAGGGATTAGTGTAAATTAAACCCAAGTTTCCTATTTGTTCAATAGTTCCATAATCCATGTTTTAACAACTTAAATTTGGGGGGTTTTGTGTAATTTAAACCCAAGTTTCAGACATGTTCAATAGCTCATAATCCATATTTTAACAACTTAAATTTGGGGGTTTTAGTGTAATCAAACCCAAGTTTCAGATCTATTCAATAGTCCATAATCCATGTTTTAACAACTTAAAATAGAGGGTTTTAATGTAAATTAAACCCAAGTTTCAGATCTGTTCAATAGCCCCATAATCCAAATACTAACAACTTAAATTTGGGAGATTTAGTGTAAATTAAACCCAAGTTTCAGATCTGTTCATTCAATAGCTCCATGATCCATGTTTTAACAACTTAAATTTGAGAGTTTTAGTGCAAATTAAACATAAATTTCAGATCTGTTTAAAAGCTCCAGAAACCATGGTTTAAAAACTTAAAATTTGGGGGGTTTAGTGTAAATTGGAGCCAAATTGCAAAGCTGTTCAATTACTCAAAAATCCATGTTTTATGAACTCAAAAATTGAGGTTTTTGTGTGAATTAAATCCCAATTTCAGATCAGTCCCTGAATCTAGATTTCATGATGTTAAGATGAAAATTTGAGTGAAATTCTAAGTGTTTTACAATACTAATAATCTTCATCAATGATTGTTAGTAAAACCTACTATATAAATACAACTTATTACGCGTTCGTTTTCCCATACCGGTCATGACGGTTTTTGGAGTGACTTCCGAAGAGTCTCTCCCACTTGTCTCAGGGGCGTAGTTTGGAGTGGGCCTAGCCCTCTACTGGAGCGCACTTCCACCTAGAGGGCGTGACAGAAAAGTCACTTAAAAAACTTCCTCACCGCTTGAGTTTTGGTTATTGTTCCAATAGGTCTTGATGATGAAAAGATCGTTGTCAGCTGAAATTGAGGTTGGTTACAGTTGAGTTTAGGGGTGTTATTTTACTGGTTTCGGTGGGTTTGGGTTATTCGGTTTGGGTTAAATTCAATTTGGGTTGCAAAAATGACACCCATCACCCAACCAAATGGGTTGTTTGGGTGACCAGTTTGGGTCGATTAGGTTGGGTAAAAACCAAATTACCCAAATGGAAAATCTTGTTAATTGAATGTCAAGGAATGATGGGGTCAATGATGTATGAAAAAGATGTCAAAGTAAGCATGTATTACACTCAATATAAAAGAAGAAGAAGGTTGGAGGAATATGTTCAACATGGATGAAGAAGATTGGGATATGTTCAAATTAATATGGAGTTGGCAATAAAGATTAAGAGATTTTCAAAAATTGTGTCATCTAAAGTGGATAGAGATTGGAGCATAATTGTGTAGTAATAAGGCAGGCTCTCAGTTGTTTATAGTATGTAATGATAATATATTTTTTTGAAAGCATGTGTAATGATAATATTAAGGATGATAGATAAAAAATATATTGAGTACAACACATAACAACAACTGAAATAATGTTTAGTGAGGCAAGGTTGTTAACAAGTTCATACAAGAATCAGAGAATCTGAGTCGTACATTAGAAATATATGTGAGTTTATAATTCTTGATATTATATATTAAGTACATATCGGTTGGGTTGTGTGGGATTAAACCTTTTGTCATCCGAAGAAATCGTTTGGGTTATTTAGGTGGGCTGAGTGGAAGACATTAGACCCAGCAACCGACCCAATACCCGTTGAAGGAATATGGTTTGGGTCCAACTCGACCCAAAACCCAAATAACCCAAATCATTCCGACATATTTTCAACGATTTGGTTGGGCTAAATGGGCGGACCCATACAATGCCCACCCCTAGTTGAGTTGGCTACAGTTGAATTTGGTTACAGTTGAGTTGGTTACAATTGAGCTTGGTACATAAATCATTAACCATCACCAATCATCAATTATCGACATTTAATCAAATCTTAAAACTGTTACTACATATATCAGAAGAAGCTAGTGGACGTGTTGGGAACTTAGTGAGGATGCATTATACTCCATTGCATGTCTACGAAGGCACTCCAACCCAAAGACAGTCTTCACGCTTTAGAGTCATAGTGTGAGATCACACTCAGACCAAGACCACAGACTATCCACTAGACTTGAGAAATTAGACTGAAAAGATCAAATCAAAGACTCAACATTCTCAATACCAAGATTCTTCAACATGATTTCTAAGTGATAAAAAGATAATACATATGGCCATTAATTAATATATGAAAATGTTATATATGAAAAGTTATGGGGTGATGGGTGATCAGGGGATTTACATACATAACAGCTTGAAAACCCACTTTTATCCAAGTAGCTTGTTAAATTTAAATTATAATACCTATCTACTTGCTTTCTTTTGAAATCACCGAATTACCTGTTAATTTTTAATATGCTAAATTGTATTCAACAATTGTTGACATTCTCTTATTTCTATCATGTATGGCAGGCAAGACGTTTGCATCGCAGCAGGCTGACAGTTGGACGTTGAACTCCGCAATTTCTGTTTATGATACACATGTTTAGATTTTGTTCAAGACAATATTTTTCCTTCTCTTCTGTCACATTTTTGGGATGCATATATACAGTGTAATTTCCTTTTTGTTACATGTAAATTATATAGAAATTAATGCAAATGTAAATTTGGTGACACATTGTTATTTCTATGGTTGTTTACATTAATTATGAATGTCATTTCAAAACGCGAAAAATTTTTCCTAAATTTTAGGTTTCCTATTGCGATCCATTGCGAAAGTAATACTGTGAATGTTGTTTAGACAGGCAACCCGGGTCCGAGGGCAGGTGTTTTAATATTTTTTTGAGCAAAAAGAGGGTGGCGCCCCAACTTAGGACCCGCCACAGCGAGCACGTATATGTATATATATATATAAAGAGAGAGAGAGAGAGAGAGAAATATACAAGAAAGATTACATCATCTCACGTCTGCCAAGCGATTCACATAGACCTACAGTGACCCAACACATTATCTGTTCCTAGATCACCAAATTGACCATATCAACGCAAACGAGTACAGGCAGCCCTCATGGCCAAAACTGTAGACCAAACGAATATCCCTCCAAAAAGCGGAGCAGTCACCTCAAGCCAGCCATGTGATATTTGCCCGTCTCCAGACCTCAATAGATACCGGGCAAGAAAAAAAAAAGGTGATGTGCATCCTCCCTCGTCCCACTACACCTGTCACAGGAGACATCCTCCAACCCCAACAGCTGAACCCCAACGACCCATGGTAAGGAGCCTCCCAAGCTTTAAAATGCAAAGGAAGATCTTGACCCTGTTAGGCACTTTTCACCTCCAGATGAGGCCCGCGTCGATATGAACTTCCTCTGGCACCTCCACCACATTCTCCACCAGAAAACGATAAGCCTTTCGCATTGTAAACCCCCCATCACTCCAACGAAAATGGTCTCTTCCTAAAGACGAATACTCACCCTGCAGCAGCACTGCCTGAAAAGAAAAAAAACTCCTCAAACCTCTGCTCTAACAAAGTTGATAAGAACGTTGGCCAGGAGGATGAGTTAAAGCTAATGGAAGGCAACGCTTGATGGAGATTCCAAATGCAGCATGAGAATGAGTACCCTACACAAGCAACGACTTTAACTTGTCAAACCTTCCCTGATTATGAAATGTAACGATGAAAAAGGATCAGGTCAGTGGATGCTGATGCAAACCCCTCGACATAGTCCTCATGGTCAGTGTAATCTGCCTCGCATCTAGCAGCTCCACCAATCTGCGATGCATGGACAATCCAGTTCAAGTTTTTTTCCTGTAGGTTATACCAATGTTGTCAACTATAATTAAGTTCTGTTATTTAAATCAGGTAGTTATCCTTATATAAAGGAATATTTTTATTTGCAGACACTAGGCCCATTACATTTGGTACAAGCATTGTATTTGAGCACTATGTTCACATTACCGACAAAAAACATTATATTTTGTTTGTTTCTTCCGTATCATAATATATCTTATAGCCAAGAAGCAAAATCAAAGGAATCGCAGAGTGCCTCAACAATTTTCCACAGCATAAGAGCATGGCAAGAAGAAGAAGGCATGCCAGTTGCACTCAATTAAGTATAAACAAACAAAAATTGACAATATGATAACCAGCAAAAGGAAATCAAAGAGTGAGGTCTATCAGCACTGGTGCTTTTCATTCCAGTACAGGCACTGGTTATCATGTAGTTCATGTCTAGCAAGACAGTTGGATTCGGAATTTTACTATTGTTGAGAATATAAGAAAAGAACCATGTGACCGTCGTTGCAACATGCAGAAGATTTGGTTTTTTGCGGTGATAGGGAATTAAAGGCTGAAAACATGGCCATAGCAGTCAGCACCTTGTAAACGATCCAGTTTTTCTTTGATTCAACAGGGCACTTGAGGAAAAGCCAAAGTGAAACAGGTCCTCGGACAACAAAAGTTGGGAAAGAGACATGATGTTCAAGATGCTATTTATAAACAGTCTGCCATTGCAACATTCCAGATTTTCATGTTCAACGCTTGAGAAGATGACAGAAAAAATGATATTATCATAAACACTTCTTTTATAGTGGACATCATCTAGCAAGTCGGCAAGCATTAAAAAGTGTCTGGCATGAGGCAGTTCAGGAATACACCATATAAGGTCATTTAGGGAACCTTGTTGACAATGTGGATTATCAGAAAAATAGAAAACAGGGCAGACTTCTGTCGCAGAGCCCACAGATACTAGATGAGGTTGGTGGTTGTTAAAAGTGATTCACACATCTGTAAGGGTTTTGATATGACCATGCCCCATGCCTGATTATTTAATTTTCAATTGCCAATTCTTATGCAGAAAGGTTTCCATGGAGATTTGGATTGCCAGGCAAGAGGAATGATGAGCAATCCACATACTAGGAAAAAACACATGGGTGCAGGGCAGTTAAGTTCCATGTGTTACGAGCATGTCGGATGCACATTTTGCAGATACGCAGCAACTTGACTATTTAATATTCTCTACAGGCCCTTGCGAGTAGTAAAATGCGAGGAGATGGAGACTCAGCTTCTTTCAGGAACTCAAGGTGCATGTCGTATTGAGAGTGCACGAGATGAGATGAATATGGGGCATATTATCCTATAGTAAATTGATCAGGATCTCCATGCTCTGCTGACTCATGAGCAGCTTCAAAAGAAGATGCCTTCATATCCAGCATGTGGAGACGCATTTTGAGCTGTCATGCAGAAAGATATGCAGATCACAAGTTATATGTTTACAGATTTGTCTGGCATGTCCAGTGCCCCCCCCCCCCCAAGTTAAAGTTCTTTTTCCATTAAATAGTGCAGATAAAAGGATTAAAATATCCAATCCGCATTTCCACGTGTTAGTAAAAGTATTCATTTTCAAGATATACAAATAATTTTTCATTGCAATTACTTTCAGAACCGCATGCCTCTGCATATCAACTCACAAGAATAGAACAGTATCTTACTCATTCGGACAACAAGCACTGAGAAAACAAGGCAGTGTCCAAGACTTAGCCTTTCACGAAAAACAACAGCTTTTCGCTCCACAATGGCACCTCTCGAATCAAGGACATAAGATTCAGCATTAGGCCCACCAAAACCTGTTGAGTCTTCCCGACTCAGTTCCTAAAAGACAGAAGGGAAAAAGATCAGCAATAAAAAGGTTAAGTGCAAAAATTAAAATGATGAAGTGCATAACGAGTAATATAGGTCATCTCAAAAAAGACATGCATATCATATTTAGACTTTCAATAACTACATCCTAATTTTAAATTTAGACGTGTATCTTTGGTATAGTAAAATGCATGTTTGTTGTGAAAAAACAAAAGGCAGCTCCTCTCCTTTCTGCTAAATACAGGAATTTTATCAAATAACATTAAAATGAATAAGCGTCAGAAATAACATCATCACAATCTTGAATGCAAGCTTCTTCACAAATAACAGCCCATTTATGCCCGTTTTATATTCCTGAGTGCATAGAAGGTTGATAAAGAAGAAAATAAATGTCAAGTTAAGATAATTACTCATTAGGGTCTTCGCAAAAAGTCAACAGAAGACCATGTTTCACAAGACGGGCTCTTATAATCAATATATGCCCTGTTGTTGAAGGTCTCTTTTTGATACACATAGCTAATAGTAGTTGCACAGCTGAAGCAAGCTGCCATTTCATCAAGGTAATTAGCCGCATACCTTTATAAGAGCAATCATCTTCTGCCTCAGGCCAGAACTCAACAGATCTTCCAACTGCTCCTGAATATCTGCAACAAGATCAGCATCAAGACCCTGGTCGAGTACAATGGCCTGTGGAGGAAAAATCAGAGAAAATTGATATGATTTAACAAGTTATGAGTAAAATAACAATAACAAGCAACCCAAAGAAGATCCAAAAAAGTTGTGAACTTCAAATATTACCCGAAAAAGAGTGTACAGAGAAGTTATAAGATCTCTCCTCTCTGTATACCAGAGACCTGCAGCAAGACGGAAAATTTCCAAGGGCTCTCGTCCAAGTAAAACCCACTGAATAATAACAGAAACGAATCAAATTTGTCCAAATGCAATAGCCGACTATTTATTAAGAGTGCAAACAACAATCAAGTTTGAAAAAGATACCTCTTGATTGGTAGAAACAAGCAGATGGACACATTCAATTTCATTGAGATTTAGGTCATCGCTCAACTTCAAAGCCTAGATACATGTATTAAGCTTGATATTAGAAGGAAACTAAAAGACTAATTTCAATGAAGACATAAAATACAACAATTTTCAATGCATGGCTCTATAGTTGAAAACCCTGCAAAACAAATGAGCTCTGGAAACCAAAATTTCAAAAAAAAATAAAAGGCAGAACAAGGCAGTTTCAAGGCAAGGTGAACCCTCGAGGCGGTCGCAGCGTAAGCCTCACTTTTTTCCCCAAAAAAAGAATTTTTTTAATGAACCCAAAAATAGAAATTCAACATACATGACTAAATGATGTTGAAAAAAACAATATTATAACACAAATATGTATGCATTTGAGAATGTAGAGCATTTATAGTGTACTTTTTCAACGTCGAAGAACTGAAGAAGAAGAGAAGAAACCATACTGCTAATCAAAACACAATAGAAAATAATAATAACATACCTAATATAGGTTCCAAGTTTAGTTTCTAATTCACATCCTTAAAAAGAAATGAAAAGGATAGCATAAAACGTAACTATTTGGTGCATGTGCATATAATTGTATAAGCCATATAAAGATCTTAACAAGAAAATAATAACAATAATTATATAGTATGAAAGCTGTTTATATCTGTGCATAAACGCATATATGAAGCACAATGTAACTGTTTAATTATAAATTTGCGACTAACTTGACAACTATCCATAGTAACGTGAAAATAATAACCAGTAACTTAAAAAATAACCCAAAAGATTTGAAGTATCTTTAATTGAAATATAGCATGAGAACAATAACAAGAAAAAATGATATGCCGTTATTTATATACAGTGAGCAGCTGTTGTCGAAAGAATTAACCACAAACATAGAACAAGCAATGGCGAGGGCTCCTCGCAAGGGTGAACTTCGAACAACAAGCAACCATGGACGCCTGCAGTCTGTAGCAAGGGTACAAACGACGACAACGGAGGGACAATGATGGCCATTGACTACAACAGCAAAGGTTTTTGACTAAAATAATGAGAAAAGAATAGTACGGTCAGGTTTGGGAGAAAATAATTCAGGATTATGGCATAAAATGTGTGTGCGCCTCTTAAGTCAGCTCGAGAGGGAGGTGACACTTTCACCTATCTTCTCACTTTTACGCCTCATGACTGCCTTGACATTGGAAGGCATACGCCTTGTACCAGCTGAGGAGACCATCGCAGGACAAAAATTCCCCATCTCGCCTCACCAGTTTTTACGCCTCGAGGTGCGCTCTTTTGTACCATGCTAGCAACGTTTTACTATGTGTACTATATAACTATTGTCTTATGTAGCTAAAGCATGCGGACCTTAGATGTAGTCCATTTCATTGCACCTTTATATTATTTTTAGAGCAGACAGGGTTTTTTCCTAAAAATGTTAAGAGTGATCATCCGTGATATGTGGTGACCCATAAAACAATAAATAGTGAAGCATTCTTCCACTTTAAGTATGGCCGGCAACATGGATTCTTGCTAAAATCCATGTTGAAAGATCCGACTATTTTTTACACTGGTTGTCGGCTACCTAGCGCGACCCCCGCAAGGGGGATTTGAACCTTGATCAGAAATCGGCAATACAGCATCCAATAGTTAAAAAGGTTTTTTCTCCCAAAAAAATAAGAAATCTTCTTCAAGACACAACATTATCCATGTATACATGTTCGGTAAAAAAAATCACCACATTTCTAGCTAACCACAAAACCCATATTAAAGCAAAAGTTGTTTTCCCTGTAACTTTAGATAGATATATGCATCACTGAAAATCTACCAGAAACCCTCACTGATGATGTACACACAGTGCCACACCCATCATCACCACCTCCCTTCACATCTCCTAAGCAACCGATATTTAAAAAACAAAGTCCTAGCTCTCTCTTAAACATAAAGTACGGTCAGTGTAAGTGGTTGCAGAAAGACGAGCTCTAAGTGTCTACATCAACAACCAGAGACTCCAACAGTCACATAAAAATATGACCTACAACAGCACCTTTGAAACTCCAAATAAACCTACGATACCTCCCAAAAGTACCAGTTGACTGGATGCAGGCCACATCAATCGCCTCGTATGTCTTTTTCACAGATAAGCCAACAAATGTTTGTGGGGTGTCATCCATTTTTTAATACAAAACATAACACTACAAACCCATATTGCTTCACCAAACTATATATTGCTGCATAATCTGTACTCAAAAGGAATATTCCTTCAATGAGCACTTGGTTTTGCTTTCTTGTTCCAAAAAAGATTTTCACAATATTCCTTTCCTTAACTACGGCCATTTCCTTTGAGGTAGCAAAGCATATTCCAAACCCATCAAGCAGTTACCAGTGATTGTAAACATAGAAGCCTAATCAGAGGCATGGTCTTCATATTAGCCACCACAGGTTTCAGTCTGGCTTCTTCGAAAAAAAGGAGGCATGATCGGTGAATCGTTGGTGATCATAGAACCCTTAAAATTCATAATTGGGATTACAACCATCTCAAAAATGATTAATGCGACCTAATCAGGCACTCCGTTTGTCATAAGGTAAGGCAAATGAGGGTAGGCATCCAATAATCGACACAGAGAGGGATGGTGTGTTGGTGAAAGTTTCTGAAAGTACCAATTTTCATTTTACAAGGCGGAACTATTGGGTATGCACTTACCGAGGGTGAGCAAGCCTATTTCTTTCGTAAGAAATGTGTATTGTGATGCCGCTTATGCTGATTGCCCGACGGATAGAAAGTATATCGCTAATTTCTGGGCAAGTTGTGAGCCCTATGTAGTATGCTTTTATCTCAGGAAGATCTCTTTTGGACAACGTTGTTGCGGCAATAAAGATCACTTTTAGCCAAGAAAGAAGGGGTGAATAACTTCAAGTGAAAAGGTTGACTTTGCAAAGATGTGGGAATACTCTACATTAATCGTTCTTATAGAGCACATTTTTTTTGACACTCCAAAAAGGGGGATACACCCATAGGTGTTCGCCCCATATTATTAAGAAATTAGATAGAGAATACTTACAGTGGGAACGAAAAGGAAAAAATAGGGGTAGATGATATCAGTAAGGATACCATTCGCCCCCCAAAAGACGCTACACGGATGACCAATCCAAACAAAAGCGATTCGCTTCAATACAAATATTTTCCTTATAGAATCTCTGCCCAGCAAAAAGAGATTTGTTTCTTCCCAGCCAAATACTCCAGATGCGCGCGATGGGAATCAGTCTCTCCGCCCTCGGCCGATTTGCAGCGATAGATAAGCTCTCCCAGAAAGTCTCCATCGAGGAACGATTCAGCCAACCCACGTCATCCCAAATGGGCCGCACGAGGTCGCAGTGAAGGAAAAGATGGCCGGGCGTCTCCACAGCCGAATCGCACAAACCGCACAAGTTGGGTAAGTTTGGGAAAATTAAGGCACAACGATCGCACGTAAGCAATCTTCCACGTCTAAGAATCCACAGAAATATACCAATCCTTTCCGGGAGCTTGAGACCCCAAATGAGGTTGCAGTGACCGAGAAAAGACGCCTCCGAATGCACGGCGATAGGGAGAATAGAGAAATACGCCTTCCTCGAACTGAAGGACCCCTCCTTCCAAGCGAAGTGATCACGGCCCCTCGAGGGAGTAGGGGCGTCCACAAGTAAAGCCATCAGTGCCGAGGAGAAGTCATTCAGCCGTTGATCGGATAGATTGTCCACCAAAGTCGGACAACAGGAGCCATCGGTCCAACACGAAGCCACCGACGCAAATTTGTCCCCGGCCAGCGCAAATAGCCGCGGAAAAAAGTTCATGAATATGCCATTACCAGACCAGTCCACTGTCCAGAAACGGAAAGAGTTCCCATCGCCGAGAGTCGGCCTAAACAAGGATCGATTGCTGTTGAAGACAGAGAAGGCCTCGCGCCAGAAGGTGGGAGAATGACCATGGGAGCGGCCGTCAAAGACGGAAAGAAAGGCATTCCCCGCCGCTACGCGGAGGCACTGCACCAGGAAACTATCTTCCCGACCTAAAAGCCTCATCGCCCATTTGAGAAGCAAAGCGTCACGCATCACCTCCAGTCGCCGAACACCCAGACCCCCGTCGCGTTTTGGACGCGAAATGTCATCCCAGCCGTCCAGATGAATCCCTCTTCTATCAATTCCATTCTTACCCCATAGGAAGCCCCTCATACATTTCTCCAAGCGAAGCCGTATCCCCTTAGGCAAGCCGCGCGCCGATAAGAAATAGATGGGGATAGCCGAGAGGACAGATTTAAGAAGAACCAAACGCCCACCTCTGGAGAGCAGCGTCGAGCGCCAACCGGCCAACCTGGCCTCAACCTTCTCCACCACCCTCTGATAATCACGCAAGCGCGCACGGCCCACCGAGAGAGGTAAACCCAGGTAATCCAGCGGAAGTTCCCCAAGAGTAGCCCCCAATATAGAGGAGCATTCCCCAGCCTCCAAAGTCGAGAAAGCAAAAGGCACAAACTTCGACTTGGCCTCATTGATGCGGAGCCCCGACATTTCGCAAAAAAGTTGGACCGTAGTGGCCATCCCCAAGGACTGAATCCGCTCCCCCTCGATAAAGCATAAGGTGTCATCCGCATATTGAAGGAGAGGGATATGCAAATCACCCATAGTGCATCCGCGAGTAAGCCCAGCGTTGGTCACACCCTGAATCATACGCGGCAGCACGTCAGCCGCCAAAACAAAGAGAAGGGGGGCAAGGGGGCAGTCCTGACGAACCCCCCTGCGAGGCTGGAATAGGCCCCCAGCCGGCCGACCGTTAAGAGATAAGGAGAAGGATACGGTAGTAACACAGCGTCGAACCCACGAAATCCACATCGGAGGGAAGCCCCGAGACTTCAAAACCGACCATAAGAAACACCAGTCCAAGGAGTCATAAGCCTTAGCAAAATCAATTTTCCAGAGAATCCCCTTCGTACCATTTCTGTGCCAACCATCAATAATCGCGGATGCCAGGGCGTAACAATCCGAGATTTGCCTCCCTTGGACAAAAGCGGCTTGGGCGGGTGAAATGAGAGAGCCAAGAAGGGGAGCAAGGCGCCTAGCCAAAGCCTTCGCAATGATTAAATAAATGCCATTGGAGATCGCAATAGGGCGGAAATCCTCAATACGACAAGCTCCATGGGACTTCGGAATGAGAACCACAGTAGCCCGGTTAATCCTGTTGAAGCCCCGGTTCCCCTCGCAAAACTCGAGAGCCACGTCCAAGACATCATTGGCGATAACATCCCAAAAGTCCCTATAGAAGGAGATTGGGAACCCATCGGGACCAGGTGAGGCGTCAACGTTAAGGTCCCAAACCGCCCCCTTAAGCTCATCAAACGAGAAAGGCCGAGATAAAATAGCCGCATCCGAGATTGGAAGCGAGGGGACCCCGGACGCCGTCCATCGCCACGAGGAAGAAGGGTGGCGATTGAAAAAAATTTTAAAGTAGTTAACCAAAGCCGAGCCCATCTCACGATCACCCTGAAATAAAGCGCCCCCAATCTCGAGGGAAGAAATACAGTTAGCACGCTTACGCACACTGGCGACCCGGTGGAAAAAAGCGGTATTAGCGTCCCATCCTTGATCCACCGAAGCCGCGAACGTTGCCTCCACTCAATGGCTCTTTTCCTGTCATCCTCCGAAACAATCTGCAAAGCTGAAGATCTTTCAATTAATTCCTCCGAGGATAGCTCCCTAACGTTCTCCAAGCGATCCAAACGAAGAATAATCGCCTCAGCCTCATTACGATTGGAAAATTTGAAGGAAGCGAGAACACGTCGAAGGGACGAGAGCTTAAGAGCAAAGCGACGAGCCGCATCACTAGGAAAGGACGTCTGGGACCAATGATTGCGCACCAGCTCCTTAAAATTAGGCTCCAGCAGCCAACTCTTCTCATAGCGAAAAATACCACGCGGGCGGGAGGAATCGCCCGAATCCCAAATAATGGGACTATGATCCGAAAAAGACCGAGGTCGAGAAGTAACCGAGCATAGGGGGAAAGCTTCCAACCAACGGGAGTTAGCCAAAAACCGGTCAAGCCGAGATCGAGACGAGTTATTAGGCCAAGTGTAGATGATATCCGCAGCCACCATATCATCAAGAGCCAAGTCATTGATGAAATCCAAAAATTCACTAGAGCCCGGATCCCTTCCCCCCCGTCCACGAGGGCGGTCATTTGAAAGCAAAGTAACATTAAAATCCCCCCCCCAGAATCCACGAAATTTCCCCAAAAGCCGCGGCATCACCAAGCAGGTCCTCCCATAAAGCACGACAAGCAAGGTGGCATAAAGGCGCATAAACACAAGAGAAAGCCATAGATACATTAGTGTCCGCATGCACAAGGATCACAGTGATAGAGTGTCGTCCCAAACGAGAGCTGGATAAAGAAAATCTTGAAGATCGCCAAGCCACAATAGCACCACCAGAAGAGCCAATCGCGTCCAAAGAGCAAAAAGCGTCAACTGGCCCCGCCCCAAAAGATTTCCATAGAGCGTCATCTAACCCAGAGAGCTTTGATTCCTGGAGAAAAGCGACGTCACAGTCCCAATCGACCAAACGCGAGCCCAAAGCCCTGCGACGCATCGGGTCACCCAGTCCACGAACATTCCAAGAGAGAAGCTTCATTAAATATTACAAAAAGAGCCCAAAAAGTGTTTGCGGACCAAGGAACTGCTAGACTTGATCACGGCGCTGACCCTCCCGGCGAAGCCCTGCCGCCTCCGCCACAGCCTCCCGAGAGAAGAGAACCGGCGAAGGAGAAGGCCCCTCGAAGGACTGCTCCAGGCGTCGAGCATAAACAAATCCATATCTTGTCGGGGAAGCAAACATAGCATTCCAAGAGTTCCAAGAGGCAGCAAAGCGAGACGGTGATATCAGCGCAGCGTTCGAAGAAGAAGCCCAGGGATCGCCAGAAGACCTAGAAATCCCAATAGCGGAAGATGGCTGGCTAATAGGCTGAGAGAACGTATCAGCTCCGTCCGCGGAGGCGACCTCCGAAGACCCCGAATCAAGCGCCAGCAGAAGAGGCGAGGAGATGGAAGAAGATGGAATAAAGTCTTCAGAGCAAACCGACTGATAGAAGGGCACCGCTAAGATCGGAAGAGGGCAAGGAATATCTGAAGAGCAAATAAGTGAGTCGCTTAAAATTACCGGGTCAGGCGCCGCCCATGTAAGGGTCCGAGAATCAAGAGGAACCGACCCGGAGAGTGGAATCGGAAGCGCCACATCGAAACACGAGGCAAGGCTGCGGGCCTGCGGATTGGGAATAACAGAGAAATCCCCCGACTGCGAATCGACCTCGAAAAAGCCCCTAGGCACGTGAGAGGGCGCCCGTCCATCTGCACACGCGAAACGAAGCCCAGGCGACGAAATCGAAGGGTTGCCATGCATCAGCGACGCTTCGAGAAAATCCTTGGAAAGTGACACGTGGGCCTCCGAAGACGAATCGTCGATGTCAGAAACAGAGAGAGAGTCGGCGACCTCGGCCGGGGAAGGCATTGCCGGAGCTGTCGGCGGCGGGAAGAAGAACTCGAGTTTGAATGACCATCGACCAAGACCCATTTTCTCGAATAGAACCTTGCCAGCCATGGAGCGGCACAGGGTAGAGGAGCATTCCACCAGAATCCTCGTGCATGACCAATCAGAACCGAGAGTCAGGCCATCGGCCAAAATAGCCACCACCTGACCCCAACTGCGAGTAACCTTGGAAGGCAATGAGCCGAACGAGAGAGGAATGGAACGTCGCGAACCTCCACCACGCACAGTTCGGAAGTCAAGCTCGCACCATCAGCAACCCGAGGCCGACGCCATTTGACGACCGAGGAATCAGCACGAGAAAGGAGGGTTTCCCGTTGCTCCGGGGAGAGCCCTCGAGCACAGCATCGAAAGTCATCCAAGAAGAAGAAGTCCCCCGAGAAGTCCTCGCCCAGGAGAAGTAGAGTTGCAGATTGAATCACCTCACGGTCAAAGCCCGGCCTCTGCACCACGCCAATCGCCACACCATATTTGTCACCCAGCGCCTTCGGATCGAAACTCGCCATCGCCGGCATCTCCGAAGACTCCCCAGCCGAACGACCATCCGCATGAGGATAGTGGACGCCACGCCGAGACGAGTCAGGCTACACCCGATCCGCCCTCAGGCCCTTACGGACATTCTTCGCTGAAACAGAAAGAATGCCAGAATTGCCATAGCCAAGAGGTGGAGGAGAAAGAATGCTCTTCCCCCTAGAAGAGGCGTCGCCGCCGCTCCCGGAAACCACCTGAGCAAATGAGCGAGAGTCCCGCAAGGCCGAGGAACCACGCCCATGGGAAGGAGCCTCCAAGCGAGAGGAACGCTTCTGCTGCCGAGAATCCATGCGCTCCTTCCTGCACGAAATTTAACGATGACCAACCCTTCCGCACCGGAAGCATCGAGGGGGAGCCCAGCATGCAGACGCCAGATGACCACGACCCGCGCAGCGAAAACAGCGTCTACCGGGCTTAGAACGGGACACCTTCACCCACCCATCCCCGACAACATCATGCGAGCGAAGACCCGGATGACGAGTGGCAAAGATAGGGCCACTGCGCTGAACACAGCTCTGCTTCAGAACCCAAACACGCTTCTGAGGACGCTCCCGCTTACTCCCCGCTTCTACGGAACCCATCCTCCTTACAGAGCACATTGAGGAACAAGGTATGATATTAAAGCTTGCTTGACTAAAGAGAAGCAACGACCGGAGAGTGGGCGGGTTCAACTTGGAAGGGTGATGAGGCAAGGTCATCCTTTATATTCCAAATTCACTTAGGGGTGTTCGATAGCGGGATACGGGATAAGGAGGGATTAAGTTGTTAAATCCCATGTTTTTGTTCATTTGTTGGGATAGAAATCTGCGGGATAAGAAGGGATAGATGGTAGTTATGTGCTATTCTCTGTTCGGTTGGCAAAGTGAGGATACGGGTTTCGGGATAGAAGTTAGGTAAATATGTCGGGTATCATTGTGTAATGGATTAGCAATAAATACCATAAACAAAATAGAACATGATGAACAAAATCTTCTTCATGTAAAACCTACTCGATTGAGATCGGAAAAATCGTACGAATTTTATGAATGTGCAACATGGCTCGAATCTGTGGTCAATCATATTTCCGATGGGAACAGTTGGCAACTGAAACCCATTTTTCCATTATTTCACTATATATAATAAATAGAACAAAAAGAAGGCCCGACTCCAAGTAGTTCAAGACAGGAATAGTGGCGTTGAGTTTCTCGACCCTTTGTTTTAGGATTAATCAGTTCTATTTATAGGGGGAGGGATATAACTCAAAATGTCTAAATCCAAAGAAAACACAATTTATTTCTTTAGTTGCTTTTATTCATGTACACAAAATTGACAGCATATAAAAAGTAGTTCATGTATTGCACTAAAATTGGTCACTTGAGACGATTCATGATTCCACCCACAAGCTGAACGATGAAAATCGAAAGTCTTTCATGTCCGCATACACCTCACCTACCTAAAAGGAATAGCAAAGGAAATTTATGTTATATAAGTTGTCTTTTTATTTCAATATATTGAAAATCGATGTCTACCGACTTCCACAAGTTAAGGTCATCAAGTGTGGTATACTACATACGATCATCCCACAACTAGGGACTGGTAAGGTGAGGCCAAGCTGCGGAAGACCGTCCAAAGAGTATAGATATAGTAGGAAAAGTCATAGCTCATGAAGACCGGTAAAGTCAAGGCGATCGAGGGAGAGAATTGGTTGCTAAACTACGGAACCAACTGCTTTCAGACCGGGGGAACAATATTCCGGAGCAACGACCTTCCCCAAAAAGAGAAATTGGAAGAGGTAGGAAGTCCACGACTGGAGACATATTAGTGGGCCTATGTTGCTGGGCTTTCCTTTCCCGATGCTTACAGGAAGTCGGCAGGCCTCCGACTCCGGATCTTCTCCGTGACCTCCGAATAGTTATATAATAGGGGTAGGGAAGGAAGCAACTGACAGAGAGTAGGCGTCGAGCCGGGTCGGGTCGGGTTTGAGTTGGCACGACCCACTCCCATTCAAGTATATGGGTTAATGGGTCGAGTCTAGGTCCATTTTATTTTCAAATTCCAGGTCCAAGCCCAAATCCGGCCCAAACAAAATGGGTCGAGTTCAGGTCGGGTTGGCCCAATTTAACAACTATGCACACCAATGTCATGTGTTTCATTCTTCTTGCATTTGTTTGGTTGTTTCTTATGCATGTATGCGTGTTTAAGATTTTAAGTAAGCTAACTAATTCATAAATTAGTTGTATGTTGGAAATAGAAATGTGGTAAAAAATATGACAACTTAAACCACCATTCAATTCACCATTACATATTCTATTGTAGATGTGGGCACTAGTATCCAATACAGATTGGTTAGTTACAGTTGTATATGCTCTAACACTTGAGGACACAGATTCCATTCTTGCATATTAATGTAATAATGTCCTCAAATCTATGCTAATGGTATGTATCTAAGCATTCATTCTACACTCGAAATAAGTGTCCCTTTAAATGCCTCCACTGCTTGGCTAGACAGTGGCGTGGATATCTGATTCTAAACCTATGATTTAAAAGCTCTACAATCATGTCTTGATTTATAATTGTAATTTTTACTGCTCCATGCTCTCCACCACATCTTACTCGATCCACAAGTTCAATCGGGACACCATCCATTTCCGACGTCCATACTGGTCATGACACCAGAACTATGTGGGGAAAGTTCTTTTAGAAAGTAGGAATTAAAGCTAACATTTTAATAATGATACACTTGATTGAACGCGGAAGCCAAAAAGTGGCCGTAAATAACCATACAAAGATAATTGTGATAGCACATCATCGATCGCAATAGCATATACAGAGAACTACGTAACATCTTGTTCATTACACATCGGTCCATCGATCAGAATATGCTCTGATGTTGAGGTGCTCGTTACACGTAGAATCAACCTATCCTTCTCTCTGAACAGTCATTCCTTCTTCTCTTCAGACTAAGCTCCACAATTTTTGCAAACCTCCAGGGCGTTTATAATGTAAACCAAGAATGCTTTCTCAGTGTTCAATGACCGTATAGTTGGGGGAATCCTTCACTTCGAAATTGTGGGACCTCTGTTGAGTATGATTTAACAGGTGACGGTAAATACGAAGTAATGTAAGGCTACATGAATTAACTGCGAGATGTGAATCGTACATCACGAGGGCACGTGTAGTAAAGTTGATCCTCTGTATCGTCAACCTTACGAGAATCCCCAAAAGCATAGCATCCTCAAGGCAAAACAACATCATTCGTGTTCTCGTGCGAGGTCTGAGAATAAGTCCATATCATGGAATGCCCTCGGTAGTTAGTTTTAACGTGTGCAAATTTTCAAGGTTTATTATTCTGGATAAGTGATCTCAATAAATTTAGTGGAATATACGCTGTTGAAAAAATGCAATGTTATAAATTTTTCGCTCAGTTTGCCCCCTCAACGGTGTATGCAGTGCATCGGTTTCAGTGGCCAAGTCTCATCACATTTAGTGACTGCTCATCCAAGTCGATACAACTATACGTGCTTAGAAAATGATCAAGTTGTCATCACCGCAACTAGGATTTATACAAGCTCTTGCTGTTAGGAAATAGGAATGCCGAAACAAAATGATAAACAGAGCATAAAGAACAGAAAGATAAACTTGACACAAATTTTTACATGGAACCCTACTCCCTGAGGAACGGGATGAAACCACGAGAGAACGCCTCAACTCAAAGGGTTGATGTGTGCATTGCACTTTCTCACTGGATACAGGGGTCTGGGGCTTCTTATATAGCCTACTCCGACCCTTCAAGTCCCATCATTGGTAGATGTGGGACTAAACTCATGGATGGGGTAAATGGATCCTGGAGAGATCCATTTACCCATCAGTACATGTGACGCATATGCTCCAACACTCCCCCTCAAGCTGGAGCATGCAATGCTCAGCTTGGACAAACAGAAAGAAATCTCAACTCACAATACAAGACGCTACATAAAATATCAACACAACGCGCACAATTGTCGACTGTTGTTGAGGACATTGCTTCTCATGCCGTGCAGGTAAGGAGGACGAAATGGGATGGAGTGTGAGTAAAATTGAATCTCCTCGTCGGAGAGCATGGACTCTATACTGCGCATGTCAGAGTCACTGCAACTGAAATGAGTTTCCACTTGGAGAACTCTGACCCGCCACAACCTGTGGACAACTACTCCACCTCTGAAAGGGCCGAATAAAGAACATCGCTAATTATCCATACGCAGATCTCTGAAGATGGGTCTCTTTCATAGGGACCTCGAAGTGGGTTCTCTCTCATAAGAACTTCGGAAGGATCTTGTATTGGAGTTCACGAACATTGGGGAATGGAGTCTGAAAGTTTTCTCGTCGGAGAACTGGGTCTCACCCATCTGGATCAGAGAATGGGATCTCTACTCTGAAGTCCCTATGAAACCACATGAAAACCCTAACCAACATGGCATAGAGACCGAGATCTATACTCTGGAGTCCCTATGGAACACATGAAAACTCTGGTTGAAACAAAAAAGATAGAGACCACAAACAATGATGGCAAACATGTACACATCAGAAAAAAACTGCATATATGTGCGTGTCTAAAACTGAAGACTCGTAATCTAATCATCGAGTATGAACAATTGTAGAGTCTGAAATTTGAAAAGCCTGGAATCAGCAGTCTGGAGAATATGGATCTGACTCGGACATGTAACTCTACACAATAATCTCCCTTTCTCACGTACTGGACGGAATGACAAACATCAACAAAGTTGGGAGAAGATAACAATAATGGGGAGAAAACAAAACCAATAAGTCGATCATATTATGGCTTTTCTTGCATTTTTTCTCGGTTATTTCCATTTTTTAATAGCCATCACATTTTAAAATAAGTCGTTCACATCTTTTTTTACTTTGTTCCCTCTTTTTTTGCAAAAAAAATCGTGTGTAAGGATTTTCTTTGTATACGCCTCTTTTTTTAGAATCAGATTTGTTAAACAAATTCATTCGGCCCAAATAGGGCCCAATAATATGCACCCCCTCCTTTTTTAATACAGACGGCCCAATTGGCCGGAAATAAACCACCTCTCTTTGGTTTCTTTTTAAAATATGACTCTCGGACCACTTGGACTGGAATGTGCGCATAATTTTTTTAAATCGGCGGCCCTTTAAGTTCCCCTCGTGGAACCCTGATCTCAACATGAGCTCCCGATGGGGCTCTGCTCATTGTCGTCACTTCTGCTTCGCCGGCTGGAGGGCCATCACACCACGCCGCCATGAGCCAAGGGGATCGAAGGAGAGAGGGTTGCACATAGGCCAATGACCAATGCCACTGTTGTCGCAGCTATGAAGGTGAGTATTCTGAGGGCGAACTCCACCTGGAGATGATCAGTTGAGGACTGGAGGGCTCCGTCTGGAGATTTAGGTGCTGCCGCCAATGGGTTAACATGTCGCCTGGGGCTTGTGGAGCTATCTGGAGGAGAGGCTTCTTGCGGCGTGGTGCCACCGTTGCATGGTCCTATGTAGAAAAGATGTACGAGAGCATCACCAGACGGATGCCACTGGCGATCATGAGGTCGGCTGGAACAGCTGCTGGAACTGGAGGATAATGGTTCCATCAGGGACCCTAGAATTGATTTTGAGTAGGGTGGCTGGATATGGAGCGAAGCCTGGATTGTGGATCTAGGGTTTCCGAAAACCCTAGAAATCTTGAATCAAAACTTGAATCGAAACAAATATAACAAAATATTCAAATATGCAAAAACCAATTCATGATTAGGGTTTCCAAAGAAATCCCTAGAAAGCAAATTGCGGATCTCTCTTGTCAATGACGATGCATAAATTAGGGTTTCTTAAAACCCCTAGAATTTCTCGAACTATGAACGAATCATAATCATGAACAATTGATCTTCACAAACAAATGTTCAACAATAACATCGAATCTCAAACATAAATAAGAACATGAAAAAAAACCTTAAGAATCGAACACACTCTGATACCATGTTGGGAAATAGGAATGCAGAAGCAAAATGATAAACAAAGCATAAAAAACATAAAGATAAACTTGACACAAAGATTTTTAGGTAGAACCCTACTCCCTAAGGAGCGGGATGAAACCACGGGAGAACGCCTTAAAGGGTTGATGTATGCATTGCACTTTCTCACTGGATACAGGGGGTCTGTGGCTTCTTATATAGCCTCCTCAAACCCTCCAAGTCCCATCATTGGTAGATGTGGGACTAATCTCGTGGATGTGGTAAATAGATCATGGAGAGATCCATTTACCCATCAGTACATGGTACCTTTTTGTTAATATGTCTCCCCGGGAAAATGGATATTCCCCAAAACATGAAACCATGGGAGAGGGCCTCAAAGGGCTGATGTATGCATTGCACTTTCTCACTAGATACAGGGGGTTTGTGGCTTCTTATATAGCCTCCTCAGACCCTCCAAGTCCCATCACTGGTAGATGTGGGACTAATCTCATGGATGTGGTAAATAGATCATGGAGAGATCGATTTACCCATCAATATATGGTAACTTTTTGTTAATATGTCTCAACGGGAAAATGGATATTCCCAATTCGGATATAAGTACCCTTTTGTTGAAGGTCATTGTGGCATGGGTTACTTCAATGCTGTGAATCCTGCTAGGCTGCTACTCACTGGCTCGAGGCATTTCATTTTTTTATTCATATATTTTTATGTTGATTTGTACTACATAATTCCTTTGTGAGATCTTTTTCTGCCATGGGAAATGAGAATAAGTATAGATCTCATCTAAGTGGAAATTGTATTGAAAGACCTTTTCAATTTTACCCAACATCCTATTACAGATAATTCCAATAACTTCAATAGAAAACGAAACATTTACCTATTACCAGGATGGTGCGACTTGTTTTTTCCTTACTTTTTAAGCCCTTAGTTATAAGAGAAAGAAACATGGTTCATGATAGAAATAAAAGAGGATTATACAACGTGTATTTGTTTAGGTTTATTGCACTATTTTTGGATGAGAGGATCCTTTCATGATGTGCACCGTGAAAAGGAGTGTATTATTGGACAGCCTTGCCCCTTACTAAACAACATGCAATCCATGACAAAAGCTAGTCATGTGCTCCTTAGTACTTAGCCCTCTAATTCCCTACAATGAAATTACACTCTTAAAGCATTAATGTGAAAAAAGGTATTTCTTTTATCGCGGCTTGGAGGGGAGGACGCATTTCGTGAAAACAATTATTTCTAATCGGTTTCCTCGGAAGTTAATAGTCACTGTGACCTATAGAAAGATATCGAAAGATAAAAAAAAAGGACCATTTTAGGTGACAAAAAAAGACGGTGAATTAAATCATCGACCAAGGAATCCTCATAGACGCATTGTCACATAAATACATCACAAACAAACAATCTTACGATTTCGACGTCCATGTCGTCGAGAGCGATCGGGGGCGAGTCCCGGAGTCTCACTTCCTTGGACTGCACTTGTGACCGGTCCGCGGGCTTCGGTGGCTGCACATGGAGGCAAATAATAAAGGAGCGATCGAGAAAAGAGCGGAATGCAGCAAAATCGTACGGGATAATTGAGGAGCGAGTGGAACGCGGGGATCGCGGAACGAATTGCGCGCATGAGCTCGATCCTTTGGGACGGGGAAGGGGGGGACGGGCCGAGTAGGGCGGATTCGATGGTGGAAAGGAGGTGCTTGGCGGAGAACCCGGACCTCCATCTCTCGGCAGGACTTTGCTCCAGAGTGCTGCGCTCCATTCGCGAGGTGACGACAGAGAAGTGTGGAGAGGGAAAACCGACGATGGAGGTGTCTCCGTGCGATGGAAGTGAGGGGTTTTGGCCTTTGGGGACTGTTTTTTTAAAACCCTAACCGCGGGCTTTGCACGCCGCGCCTAGCGCTCATTTGCGCGCCCCACCAAAATCAGGTTGGGTTACTTCTGTCCCGTAGATCGAGCAAAATGATGCCATTTGCTAATTGGATTAATTTAATTTTTCTGAGTAAAGTAAACGGGTCATAGGCTCTTTACAGTGGAATGAAATCTAAGTGAAAAATGGCATTTCCAATCTTTTGCTTCAACTATATTTTAGGGATATAGTCACTTAGAAGTGAGAAGGAACGGGAAGTATGATCTCGCTACTATGAAGAACTAACTTGATCTTAAAGGCTTTGCTGGTTTGTCAAAAAAATCGAAGTAGAAGGCCCATTAAGCTAGATCATTGGAAAGGAGGCAGAGCTTGATGAGCGCAAAATCTGCCTCTTTAATAATGTCAAATTATTGTAGTACAGGAGGCAGATTTTGATCATGCAAAAACCACACCTTCGAATTTGTGGAAGTTATTTTACCTTATAAGCATTCCAAGGTCGAACACATGGACACGAGCCTCTTCGTCTATTTATCGAAATTTAATGACGAATTAATGAGTGGGTATATTCTCGTTTTAGGTCTTCATGCAGATGCACAATAAAATACAGATATAACAATGCAAGGAATGATGCATGTGATTTATTTTAATTTTCAATGCAATTATATGATGATACAAGAACATACTGCATGATTAAATGCAAAGGACATGCATGCAAAAGACTATCTACAAATATGCCCTACAGAATATCAAATCCATGAGCATTGATTTCATTTCAAAGTCAAAGTGTGCAACAAAGATGATTAATGGCATTTAAATCGAAGAGCAGGGATACTATATATCATCTAAAAAATAGCACCATTAATTAAGTATCAAATTAATAATTTAAACATGCCACTAGATAGAGGGTGAAACAAGCAACAAAATGAAACTGATATCATTCAATTTGGAATTAGTATGCTCAAGATATGCTAAAAACAATGCAAGGGAAAAATGTAATAAAAATGCGAGAGAAATAAAGATGAATATTGCAAATAGGCCCCTATAGGGACCCATTTGCAAATATCTAAACTCAAAGGGACCTTTTTGCAAAATTTCTTGAATGTGGGGACCACTCTGTAATTCATCTTTAATTGTTCTTTCAGTTCCCGATTTCAGGAGCCTTAATATCTTCTCAAGATTAAATGAGTTCCTATACTTCATTTTCATTTTGATTCTCAAGAGTGTCATCCTCTAAGAATCACATTCTTGGAGATGAGATGTTTTAAGAATCTCAGGGTCATAAAAGTAGGTATCCAATACCATCCTTTATATTCCTAACGAAGCAGCACTCTCTAGTGCTCAATTCCAGCTTACTTGCATGGAATCTTATTAAGGATATATAATGTAGTCTCTACTACATATATATACTTGGAAGCTAACATGTAATTATGCTAAAAATTCATCATTGATCAAATCATGTAACACATGATCCAATTGTATCTCCCTACAACTCTATTGAGTTTAGATTTATCAGGAGGAGTGAGATAGAAATGATATTCATATCTCCATAAGGTATTCTTTGAATTTTATCTAACATGTACAAGCTACCTAGGTTAGATCAAATTCATTTCATCTTTCTTCAAACTTTGGTTCTAAGTCAAAATTGTGAAATATTTGAACATTTCAAAGATTTCTTAGGTGAAGATAAGAAATCTCATGCCATACATACTCATCAATAGATATCGCATATCCATAACATTTATTATGATATAGATGATCCACATACATCAATATGTATGAGATCTTGAATACCTAGACATCTAACACCATTCCCAGAGAAGGGTGTATTTGGATATTTTACTTTGAATATTATATTCACAAGTATGTAAGATTTGAAATTTTAAACATTCTAAAATTTCATATCGTACTAGTCCATTGATCTCATCAACAGACATATGTCCAAAACTTGATGCCAGATCATTATCAAATGATCTTCATCCTCCTAGTGATCTTTTAAAGGTTTAATTTTTGTTTTTTAAATCCTAATGAACCATTCATTTATTTTCTAATTTTCTAGAGTCCACTAGATGTTAGATTACTATCTGAAATGTATCCATCATAACTCTTTATGATAATTCTATCTTAGAATTCATGTTTATTTCCAACATTTAGAAATAAACAATGAAAGCATTCTAATATCTAGGTCATAGAGATATTCTTTAAGACTAAGGCCTCCCGCTAAAATTTAGAAGTCTATCAATCCAACAGAGATTGTTGCAACAATTGCATCAATATCCGTGTGGATAACTATAAACCTTAAGATCAAATTTTTCAGTCTTCTAAAACATATGCAACATGTTGCAAGTGTTGTTAGAAGATTGAGATACAATTATAAGACGTTATCTTATTCAATAAGCAAGTCAATATCAATTATTTATGTAGATTATTCTGATGCTCTATCCGAGTCCATCTCTAAGAATTCTAGACAGACTTGATAGTCATACTATCAACACATCAGCTTATTGCAGTTTTGGCATTCATCGAACTCTTAGGATGTCATATGGAAGTCATAGAAATACGATCAACTCTTTGACTATCTTTCTCATCTTGGGTCTGACACATGCCTCCACTGTGTTCCCTTTATCTATAAACAACCATCGCTTAAGATAGAGGATCTCTTGTGTCGAATTCAAAAAGAATTTCAAAAATGAGAGATTTAAACATTTATATATGTTTCATTTAATTCATACAATACGATTATTATGAAGCTTCATGAATAACTTGAGTATAGACAGTAGAATGATGACATTCATCATTTCTACATCCATCTAGACTCTTAAAACATTGGTTCAGGTAGGTATTCAAACATTTTGAATACATCATCTCTTACAGAGCCACCATTCTACCCGCCCCTTCTCCTTAATCGACCTCAGAACGAGATAATTGTTGACCTTTGTTTAGTTATTTATGTAGGTAGAAGGATAGGCAACGGAAATATGCATACTGGCTGGCTTTATAAAGGAAGGCTTGCTCTTTCACAGTTCCAGGTGTAAGAAGGGAGGCGATGATAGCCAGAATTAGTGAGTCCAGATATTTTAGGAATATATTTACAAAAAGTGTTGGTGAGCCCTATTACATTCGAGTAGTTGGCTTCGAAAGCAGTTTGTCGAATGCAATCCTTTAATCGCTCTTTCCTTTGGGCAGGAAGAAGGCATTGAATGAAGTAGTGTTGGCTGTTCGGAAAGGTCTATTCATCATGACGACTAGGGGGCTTGATGAGTGCGAGGTGGGTCGAGCTGTTTTATATAATAGTAGACTCTCAAAAAAGTATAGATCAATAGTAGCCCTGCCATGGGGCCCTATTATATATTAGGGGATCACATCCGCTTTGTCCTTGTTTGTCAAAGAAAGCCCGGAACGACTCCTGATAGCTGATCGCATCTCGCGGGTTAACTGATTCATCTCATATTTGAATACTCATTGACGATCTCCTTCACATATTGCTGATGCTCGCACCCCGGAATGGACGTTCAGTCATTCACTGCCCCATTTTCTTGAGACTTTCTAGTATTTTAAGCACATGTCTGACCGCAGTTGCTCTTGCCCGGAATGCCTACCTTCGTCTGCCCTTCCGACCGCCTTCCAATACCTACAGGTCGTACGACATCGAGAGAAAAGCAGCCACTAGCTGATAACCTGGCATGAACCAGGTAAAGAGGTAAGCCAGTCCAGAGTCGGAGTTATCATATAGCCTCTTCACTCATGTGCTTTCTCGGAGTCGGAGTCCCTTGCTCTGTATCTGACCTAGTGGACTGAGATACCTATCTTTCTTGATCTCAAGATGACACACACTTTTTTCCCGCTCGAAATCCACGATAAGTCAGGAATTCTTGCTTCAACTGGTTTTAGGCTCCAGTCTCACTATGAGATGATGAGAATTTGCCCGTCGTCATTATATGCTCAAGATCTTGTCTACTACCCCAAGTCTGTTGCAAACAACTGTAAATCCCCAACATCGTCAGCAAGCTCTTGTGATTTCCCTACAGACGAAGCGGGCAAGAGTCATTCATCCCTTTCTCATGGCATTAAAGCCCCAGTGGAAAAGACAACAAGATGGTCGTGTGGAAGGAGAGGAGCTTTTCACTCAAAGACAGGATATGCGGTCAATGCCTCAAACTGATCTTCCTTACGATTTAGTTTCCTCTTTTGGATGGTAAGGCCAACTTCTGCCTTATCTTTCTCTTTGGCAGGTCTCCCTCAAATTACTTCCAAGCCCACGACTAGACTTTCTATACAATAAGCTCGATTCCACTTATTTAGCAGAAGGAGGAGTGAATGAGGATATTTACCAGTATATGGCAATCTTCAACCTAGTCTCTTTTCCCTAAGTTGCAGGACCCTTCAAGCTCTACACAATAAGCTCACGAGGAGCTTCGATTAAGAGGCTGAGTATTGGCATTTTCCGGGTCCATCCCCTCTATTGAGATCTTTGTTCTGAACTTGTGCTTTCGGATCTCTATCTGATCACTGGAGGACAACCATAGGGAGATCAGAAGATGGATTCGTCATCTTCTAGGGTTTTCAAGCAGCTTCTTCAAATCGATTATTTTCTTTATCTAGAAAATGGAGAAGATAGAAAGAAGTTAAGGCAGTGAATCAATGTCATTCGAGCTACTAATATAATATGTCATTTTCTTGAAGAAAGTCAACATTTGCTGCAACTCTCGTCAGCAATCTCAATCTCGTGGTAGGCGTCCTTTCTTTCCCAGAGCTATATATATGGAGTAGATCATGGTGAACTTGCTAACTTCTCATCAAACAAGGGGTCGACCTCAAGAAAAGCTTTAGCTTCAGACTCCTCTGGTAAACTATAGAAATCCTCTCCCAACGTCACTATAAGCTCTCTTTCTTCTCCAGACTCTCCCAGGGAACTCTTCATGCTAATCCCAATTCGGTTTTTGACTTTCAGAGAGCATCGTGCTTAGTATTCGAAAAGAAGTAGGGAATTTAGACATAAGTGAGATATATAGACTTGAATAGCTAATTGATTTTAAGAGCAGGTTCAATATAATAAGATAATCTCGAGTGATTTGATGGTCTTGCTGAAGCTGAGCTCCTTGACATCATGCCGAAAAAGAAGATCTCTTAATGTCATCCTCTTCTCTATCTCACTATCACTCACTAAGCTTGTCTCTTCCCCTAGAATCTAGTCCCTCCTTTTCCCTTTACAGACTCATCAATCCACTATTTCGTTGTTCTTGACCTCTCGCGAGATGAGATTTTTCTCTTTCTAGTTAGCCTGCTACTCTATTAATAGTCACAGAGATAAAATCAAGGAAAAGGGGATGTAAAGAAAGATCGATGCATCATTCCCCCTCACTCGACACTCATCGGCCAACTTTCTTTCTCTTTAGTTACGTTCTATGCTTTTCAAAGCACTCCATGGGCTTTCTCAAAAGCCTCTCTGAGCTGCCCTATAATGACATCTTTCTTTCTTATCATCATGACCTACTACTACCTCTCTCTTGACTCTCTGAGCAGCTTCACATACTGACTTATCTTTCTATACCTTCCTACTCCCCAAAGTTGGTCCTATCTCGGTTTCCCCAGCAAAGACCTATCTTTTGCATGATCTTGTCGGGAAAAAGTGAGTCAGAATTTCTAGTAAAAGAGGGCTAACTGATTAGAATCAACAACATCGGTAACTAACATTTTCGTTGTGTCGACTGCCTCAACATCTGGTCCGAATACCTCATGCAGAGAGAGGTTGATGGAGGGAAGACAGAATTTCGTAGGCCTACCTAGGTGACTTTAATACTCGACTGTATGTGTCCCAACTCCCTTCCGCCACCTCTGAAAAAACAGTCCTCTCCCGATTTCGTCAGTAGTGGCTGCGCTTTCATTCCTTGTTGTTCTTTCTTTATGTTATGCCGGGCTAATTTGGTCATCCTTTTGTAGGTGGTACACTAGAATGAACTAGCTGTAATACCTTATTACTACCACCGACCGGGGGGTGGAAGTGGTCGAAGCAACTACTATACGCTCCAGTAAAGGCTCGAAGCACTACGTACAACCAACATCTCCCTGTTGCTCATTCATAACCAGGTGTAGGATGGTCTATGTATATTCATTCTTCTATTTCTGAGTCACTCTAACTACGAGATTTAAAGTTCCGACTTGCGATTGCCAAAAAAAGAGGGTTTATAGCAGCCATATATATAGTGGAGGAGGTAGTCATAGTCTTTCTCAGGTATTGGTCTCACTTTATTCACTAGATAAGGAAGAAAAAAGAGCCCTTTTCACATCACATGAATAAAGGCAGGTATTCGACTTGAACCAAAAAACAAAGGTGAATGAAAAACCAAGCGACTTAGTTACAAAACAAGCAGGTTACTAACAACAGAATAAGCGGGTTACTGACAAGAACAACAACTCACGGGCATGCATAGGGGGCAAAAACGGAGAGGATACCAGGAAGAAAGGTAGGATACTGAAGGAGAACACCTCTTACTACTTATAAGGGGGTAGTCTCATGTTTCAGCTGCGCACACTCAATCCCCGGTCATCGATAGGAAAGTGCAAGAGGAGCGAAAGTCCCTCCTGACTCTTATCTTAGGTAAAGATAGCGAGAAGAAGGCTTTCATTGTGAGGATTTCGTGCGGTAATTCTCTCCCTCTTCCTTATTTTCCTTTCTTTTCCTTTTTTTCTCTCTTCTATCAACTCTTTCTTCCGCATGTGCGAAACTACGGCTTACCTTTGAAAGTTTACGAGGTCCGCCTAACCTCCCCAAAATGCCTACCTCACTTAGCTGGCGGGAACTGCTCTCGATCTTATACTATATATTTCAAATCACTTGATTCGCATTGCTTGCTCCGCCTTGCACCTTTCCACTACAAAAAAATACGGGATTGGCGTGCACATGATGGCTCGTAATGTGCATGGCAAGTGCACGCAATGTGCACGTCGATGACTGGGCGACAACATGTGCTCGTTCACTACGTGGTCGCCGATACAAGAGTCGCCCCGGCAGGTGGGCGAGCACATGGGGATGCTATGTCCTCATCCGCTTGTTGGCGTGCACATGTGTGCTCGCCCAAATGATCGCCCCTATAAAAAAGGACGATCATTTATGGAGCCCCTGGCGAGCACATGTGCTCGCCTAATCTAATGTGAAGAAAAAAATATACAGGTTCGGTGGGGTATTGACGCCCCATCGAACATGTATAGGCTGCCAATAAACCACTGCATGTGCTTAGTATAGTCGATAAGCGTATATATAGTATACCAGTTCGCCAACTAAATTAACTAGCATTGACAAGTCAAACTCACACAATATACATGAACTTAGAAACTAAACATTTATATTTAACATCTAAATACTACAATATCTAAGTTCATATAAATTGAAAGACGTGCCAAAAGTTCAACAACAACACAAGCCTATAACAACAAAAATTCACTTTTTCTTTGATCTAAAAATTTTAGATATTAACCCCGCTTTGCTTTCTTTTTTTCCTTCTCCTTCTCTTTGAACCTAGCATACATGCGTGCCTCTTCTTCAGGGTCGTTCTCCTCCTCTTCTTCATCATCCGATTCAATCTCCTCAGGTTGAGATGTACGCTCTTGTAACCTATATTATATATGGAGGATGTATACATGTTACTTGCATTTTCGTAGATATAGAAATATAAAATTATTACTCATTCTAAGTAGAATACTTACATGTACGCTGTGAAATCTTCTCGTAGCTTCGTCACCCGCTCCACCATCATCGCCATCTGCGACTCCATTGGCAATGATGATTGGGACGAATGTGTTTGTGTGTACGACGACTGGAAGTACGCAGAATAGGAATGACGATGTTCCTCAACATAGTATGGAGGAAGACCACCAAGCGTCTGCTTCCTGTTCGCCACAACATCCCTCTCCTCCACGCCTTATAAGATTTTCATTGTTTAATATGAAATTATATATAAAAAATGAATATAGTAAGTTAATATTTATCTATACCTGCTTTCAAACTGTTTTATCAATTGGTGGTTGCTCTCCAGTTGTATCACCACCCATTTTTCTGCAGATAATGCCAAATAACGATCTTGAAATACAAAATGGAATATAGAAAAATGAGTTATAATATATCTTTCAATTCCAAATAAATAAAAAGACTTACCAACAATTCTCCTGCTTCAGGAGTGGACCATTGCGACTCTTCTTCTTTCCCACTCTTGTGGGACCTGGACCACCACTCCTGAAAAGAGGGTTCTCTTTCCAACCTAGCTGCCTGAAAAATAGTTTTAAGATGTAATAACAACATTGCATTATATTAAAGTAGATTTGAAAAATTAAATTTTATATTGTAGTACCATCTCCGCTCTAATCTGATTTTGACTTTTAGAGCCACTTGTCGATTTAATCCTTTGTTTTTTACGGTTTGTCCTTACCGCCGTGGATCTCCTTCCAAACTCCGCATCCGCAACAAATGCATCACAAAAACCCGCCCATCGCAAGTAATATGTTATGAATATTGATTACTTTAAAAAGTATATTATAAATTATTTAAGAAATACAATACCTATCCTTCGTACACCATGCTGGAGGGAACCTCTTCATCTTTTCAAAATTCATCTCGTCGTATCCCGTCTTCGCATGCGAGTCTCTCCTTTTCCTTGAAAAATGTATCGCTCATTCTCTTCTCTGCCAAACGAATAAGGACTCGACGATAAGCCTCCTTCCAAAGACCCAAAACACAATTCCTCTTTTCATCAGAAAATGTACGAAAAGATGACATCAATACTTTCCAACAATCAGACCCGGATGGATGCTCCATATACTCATCGACTTTATGTTCAGCGTGCCATGTCATATGTTTCACCGCCTTTTTTGCAATAATATAGCCATTTCAACCTCGGAGTCAACAGGAAATAACGTAAAATCTTTCTTGAGATTTTTGTCCCACTCTTACTAGCTTCCTGATATCTTGGCTCGTCACATTCAGGACACCGTTGTAAACGTTAGCATTCCCTATAATATAAAATATAGTGATTTATGCAAAAGTCTATTTTAACTTCCGCTAAACCCATCTTCCGCATCATCTTTTTCGTTTTGTAATAATTATCATGTAATTTTGCATCTTCTGGTAACATTTTCTTGATAATCCTAAGCATTACATCAAAATTACAATCAGTCATATTATACTCCATCTTCATCGATAGAAGATCTGAAACCGTAGAGAGTTTTAAATATGTCTTGCAACCCAACCACAATGGCTCTTATACTTTTTTCAACAACTTGAGAATTCTGCAGACTCTCCATATGGTTCCTCATCATCTAAAAAAGTGGCATTAAAATCTGGACCCACAACGTCCATAACCATGTCTACGAAAGGATTACTATTGTACACTTCTTCCGCATCATTCATCTTGTCCTCGTAATCCTCGCCATGCCTCCACCAAATCTGATATCCTTCCATGAAACCCATTTTATAAAGATGTAACTGAGTTTCATCCTTGGATCTCTTCCTCATTAAACGACATTATTGACACGGAGATAAGATAGTTCCATCTGAATCCACGACACGGGAACCTTGTGCGTAAGCAAATTGTATAAATTCCTGAACACCTCTTTGAAAGGTATCTGCTACACGCCCATCTACTACACGCTTGTACAACCACTCTTTATTAGTCATATTGATCAACCTGAATGAAACAATTTATAATGTAAAATCCAGGAAAATATGTGAGGAATACCTAAACCTAACCCATTGTTGACATAAAAAGATGAGAAGAGAAGTGTCTTAATTATGTTATCACTTGAGCCCGTACATAAGGATTCAAACTTACTAAAAGATGGCCGTTGTCACAAGCTTGCTTATTTTTGACGAAATTTTGGCAGCATAACCATGCACCTCTCCCCCATACCTCAAAAATCAATCGCAAACAACTTTCAAAATAATCATATTAGTGATTATTTCGATAGTAAACTATGATAGATTTGGTATATCAAAGAGGAAGGAGTTATGAACCGAATTTCCATCAGAAATAAACAACTTGTGACAACGATCACCCTTTAGTAAGTTTGAATCCTTACGGACCCCCTTAGTCTGGGATCTCCGACTTAAGGAAAGCTAACATAAATGTAATATTTTAAGATCACTTTACGTCATACATTTGTATGTACTACAAATGAGACTATAAAATAATCTTGAAATATTTATTCATTTATGTTAGCCAGATAATTACGTAAATTTGGTTGATTAATGATGGGGATAGGGATAAGTGTGATCCTAATTTAATGCCTAATACAATGCTTGGCTCACTAATATTTGATGGGTACCTGAAAAAATGAATTTTAAACCTGCAAACATCAAAATCCATGACCATTGGTCTGGGATAAACATCCCAAAGTGAGTCCAATAGTGTTGTGAAACAAAAAAATAACACAGTTAGAGGTGATCAAATCCTCCAACGTGTTGTACACGCCTCCCCGTGTGCAGGGCCACACACCACCCAGTGTGGAGGGACGCACTGTGTGTGAATGATTTTATGCGATTTTATAATAATTAGTGGTTAGTGTTTTAGACCTATCATTTAGCCTAAATATAAGTTAATGTGATATACTTGATCACATTAACTAGAATTTAATGTGATAATAAAATATCACAGAAGAAATATTTCTGTTTATAGTTATCGTCACGCACCAACAATTTTAACTTAAATAAATGGATAATTTGACATCCATTATATATAGTCCGTATTCCCAAGGGCTTTGTATCTCTCATCCCCTCTTTCAATGAACCTAATGTTATGAAACTAGTGTTATGGCACTTCTCTATATCAACATTTCCCTAGTGTTATGAAACTAGTGTTATGGCACTTCTCAATGAACCTAGTGTATCTCTCATCCCCTCTATATCAACATTCACCTACTTCTCTATTTAAGCACTTTACTTGCTGTGACCTTTAATCAAACACTTGACATACCTATGATATTCCATCTATATTAGACAAATATATACTCAAATCTAACAACAACTATATGAAGCATAAGCAACAAGATTAACAGCTAGTAATATTAAATTTAAGAATAAAACAATCAACATCAAAATCCTAAACCTCTAAAATAAGTATGAAATCGAATGAAATACGAAAAAAAGAGAGAAAGGATGATAAGATATACCTAAAGAAGTGTGTATGTGTGTGTGTGTGTGTGATTGAATAGTCAAACAGAGGTCCCTCAACGCGGGAATGGCCGAGCACGGGTCGCCGGAGGGGAGGAAGGGAGGAGGAACTCACGTAGGAATGAGGAAAGAGGGGGCGCCCGACGTTCTGTTTACGGGCTCGGGCTAGCACACTTATGTGCTCGCTCAGCGCTCGCTAGGTGCTCACCCAGAATTTAACACACGCCGATCCAGCCGTGCCTTGAAATTCAACTAGGTGAGCACAGCGGGGCGAGCACCTGTGCTATTCAAGTGCTCACCCATATACGAAAACATAACCGCGCCTCCAGATTCAAAAGGGTGATCAGGCTGGGGAGCACATGTGTAACCTAAGTGCTCGCTAGGCTACGAGCGAGCATATGTGCTCGCCAAGTGCACCCCATCGTGTGCACGCCAATCGCGCTTTTTTTGTAGTGTTCGTTTGTAACCTTAAGCATTAATCGAATACACAAAGCTAGGTCTGTTTTTTGACCGTTAATCTGGGGAGCACCCTAGGACGTTGATTCTCCGTGCACTGAAGGAGGGGGTGAATGGAGGAGCTTCGATTGATGACTTCAATTCCCCTGCATCATCACCTACAGTGTCGAGTTGTGCTTTTAGGTACGCACTTTTGAATTTGCCAAGGACTCGTTCTTCTGAAAAACTCGCATATAACTTTCTTCTCAAAAAAGGACAAAGACTCACATCAACATCTCAATAGGGGGAATGATGGAAGGTCCCTACTTTGGAGCTGAAAGTCAAGCCTTCTGCTATTCTGGAAAGAGATTTGACTTGCATGTTTGAAGCGATGGCCTACTTTGGGAAAGACCCGCACGCTATGACATGTCGACAATCTGACCCAGGGAGATTCTGATCGTCATTAATTAAGTGAGTCGAGGCCCTGAATGCTCGTATACATGGCTGAGACTGGAGCCTTGACTTGACCCTAGGATTTATCTGACGAATGGACAAGAGTTGAGGAAGTCAATGGAACATGGAGTGGAGAGTTCCAGTACGGGGCGGGCGAGGTCATTTATCTTACAGATCTTTCACCTCCATGGTCGCCAATTTCTCTAGGGCTAAACTCAGGTAATAGTGAAGCCTGAACCCGGATGTTAGAACATTGGATAGGCATCGACGAATGAGAGAGAGAGAGAGAGTAGGACGATCAGAACTAAGATGCGATGAGGGGTGGATGAGACATAGGCGACGTCGACCCTGAAAGCAAATCATTCCAGATGCTACCTAATGTGCACACTGGGTCCCCTCTCTGATCGCTCAATGACTAATGGTTGAGCGGGACATAAATTGTCTAGTTTAGACCCCTCTTCTTCAAAAAAGAAAAAGAGTGGGGTTTTTGCTTCCTGTCTTTCCCCCGATTTTATCAGTATTGCAAACAACAGCGCTCTATACATTAAAGCAAATATCCATATTCGAAAATGAGGAAATTAGCCGCCAAAGACAGATTATATATAATAATGCGATTCTATACTTGATTCAAAAAAGCAATTCTATACGGAAATTTCTTAGCTAGATTGCCCCTCGCCCAATAGTGCCTTTTCAAGGCCGGAACTGAGGGATGTAATCATTCCTTCGCTTCTTATTTTTGCGAAATTAGTGCATTTGATATTAGCTCTTGATTTCCCGGTAATGACGCTTGTAGGGTTGTCTCCCGCCTAAAAGAGCCTGATTAGGCCGGTCATCAAGAGGCGTTATCATTCCTATGCTTCGGATTGCCGGACAACTTCGATACTAATATAAACTTCCAGTTAGAATATGCTAATATAATCAGACAAAGAAGAGGTTTGATAAATGCTCGACCGTAGGGAGAGGGAAGATTTTGAGCTGCTGGCTTATTTTCTTATTCCGCACAACATTTTCAGAGGGAAGGCAGCTTTTCCTACGGCTCTCTTCCTTTAGGAAATTAGCCTATTCATCACTGGAGCAGACTAGGGCATGGGACGTACATGCTTATATAAGCAGATAGCAGAGGGAGGTAGGCGTTGAGCTAGGAGAAGACCCGCTATTAACTATCTGACAGTAGCCTCGTCTGCTTCATCTCTAGATCATATATACTTTTATATTTGCATCTATTATACTTACCAAACAAGTTTATTATCATTATATTGAACTATCATGAATTGGTATAAACTTAATAAAAGACAAAAAAAGGATTTCGAAAGGTAATCAATGATGACCCTCCATGGATTCACCTATATTAGCCGCAACTAAAGTTGCAAAAATCAGAGCTTGAATATCACTTGTAAATAATCCAAGAAACATGACAGGTATAGGAACTACCGAATGTACTAAAGAAACAAGAACAACAACTAGTAATTCATAGGCTAATATATTTCAAAAAAGTAGAAAACAAACAAGGTTTTGTTATATCTTATAAAATGTGAATTGGTAAAAGTCTTGGAGTTGCTTGAATATCTTTCCCGAAAAAGATAAATTTGCATAGAAATTTGCCACTGAAGTGGGTCAAGCTAAAACAATAGTATTTTTTATATCATTCGTTGGCACAACTAACTCTCCGTGGGGTCACTCTATCAGTTTCCAAGGTCAAAGGGCACCTGACCAGTTAGAAAGAAAAAGAAATAGTCACATTGTTCCGGAACCCAGGAACCATCTTCTTCCCCAATCAGAGTTTTGCTTCAATCTCGAATTCATTCAAGGACATATTCGCAGACATTTTGACCGTCGGGTTTGTGGATTCCGAGCAGCTATAGTGACCGAACCTAATAAGATAGCAATTACGACCCATGAAGTGAGAAGTACTTGAGCATGTACTTGTAAACACCCTATTTGCCAATATCAATGTTGGCCTACTTCTACACCCGATATCTCGTATCATCCTTTGAATGTGTTAATGGAACATGGTATAACATTCATATTGTTCTTCGACATAAATCGAACTTCAAAAAAGGGAATGATTTTGATCCAACCGTCTCATCTATTCCTCAACTCACCTATTTGAGGAAGACATGGTATACTTAGGTGAAGAAATCATGACATAATATACCCAATACTTTTGATTCTTTCGTGGAAATATAGGAATAATAATCAATCTAAGAAATCAATGAGGTTCTCAAAGTATATGACTGATCTTTCTTCTTAATCATAATGAATGATTTCTTATATAGCTAGAATTACCTTCACAAATTGCGGATACTAATTTGTTAAGAATCAACCGTATTGAGGCTATAACGTCATCGGGATCGAAATATTCGCAAGATTGGGATCACAATTTGTATTGATTAAACAAATCGTCGGAATCTCCAAAATCATACATTCTCGAAGAGCTGTATATTTTGCCTGCTGATTAATATTAATGACAGTATTAGGTAACTCCATCATATATTTGATCCTACTTAAATATGTTTGCTAAGTATATAATAGTCTCTTCAACATTGCTGGATCTCTTTTTAGGAGACGGTGGAATTGACCCATTTTTTGCTCCACCCTTCAGTTCTTGAACTTATGAAGTCTCGTTTATGTAGTGGACCAGTTCGTTAACATACCACCGACCCATTTTTGATTAACATAATGACATTGAGCCCTTCTTGCAGCTGATGCTACTAAGTCAGCAGCTTGATTTTTGGTACCAACTATGATCAAATGTTCTCATCTACTTGCCACATCAAAAATGAAATCACAGGATTTTTCTAAAACTTGAGCAGTTTCTTGAAAACTAGCTTCGGATACGAAACTTTGAGTATTCGAAGATGCTCTAGTTATTCCTAGTAAGATAGCCAATTCAAATCCAATGGATGAAAATTGATGTTATTGCGTGGATCGGGATTATCAATCTTCTTATTTTTGTCCATTAAACAATAATGAAGTACTTGAAAAGTTTGTTTAAAATTCTCACGTAGTCAATACTTCTTTACCAATATCTGATTATGAGTTCTTAAATGGTATTAAATGAATCAAAATTCGTGATTTGAGGCTCAAAGGGCCCAAGAAATTGATAATGGGAATTGTTATATCTTTGAAAACAGGTTCTTTTATTACATTGTGATATTTCGAACCCTTGAATGAACGAACAATTGGATGATGACAAAATGATCAAAGATTCGCATTCCTGATTTCGATTCAACAACGTACCAATACCATTATAAGGAGTTTCTTTATATTGGATAAGCGGCTAAATCTTCACCTTGGAATCAAAAGGATTGATATTGGTACAATCTAATCCATTACGACAAAGAAAGCCCTCACCCGTCGTATCCTTCCTTTTGACAATATATGAAAAAGGGGGTTGGACTAACTCCATTTTGATGAAATCGCGAATCAGATCGTTTGTCCTTATTTCAACAAAGGAAGCATGAATCTCTTCTATAGAACCATTTCTCTCTTGACCCAAATTCAATACTAAGCAAGTGCAAACTAATTGAATACTTGTGTAAGAAATTCCTCGAATTGGCCTGGCATTTCCAGAAAGGATATAATTGACAACTCCAAGTTGGACATTATCCCTTTCTCGCAAGGCGCGAAAATTGTTGCTAAATTGATCCCATCAACTATTTGATATATGACTATGGACCGAACCAAAACCAAATCTTTTTTCTTGATAGGTGTAATCCGTTGGACATAGATACCATTTTATCTTTTTTGAGAGTCCTTATAATATTTTTTCCCACGTATTAAAATGCCACTGTGCATGGATATCTTATCCGTCTCCTCAGGAAAATGGATATTCCTAGAATTAGTTTGAAGTTCAAGGCAGATTTTCTCTCTCAACTCGTACCAATCCGTTTACTCTGACTTCTGATATTTAAAGTGATTTGCTTATCGACTCCAATAAGACTATTGTTTAGGACCATTATGAGCGAGGATCTGGGTAAGATATGTACTTCTTCGGGAATGAAAAAACCCGATCTACTTTCATTTGGTATTTCAGATTCAATTATTTTATTCCTCAACACTCGATCAAATCCTCCTTTTTGGCAATGGAATCCTCCTATACGGTACATATTTCATGACTTCCGAGCTGCTTCTTCTGTATCGGGAATCACTGCAATAAGCAAGAAGACTATTTCTACGTTAAATGCCATTTCTGGGTATTTCAATCGAAATACCAAAACAAGGTCAGAATTCTTTCTCTTGCTCTTTATCTGAATATTGTAATGGAATTATGAATCTCTTTCTTCGACTCTTCCCCAAGAAATCAGAATTAGATAGGGGAAGAGAGGGATATATGATCTTCCACTGCCCCTTAGATATGAGATGATCATATCTTTCATAATTAAAACCCCACTCTTTTTCTTCTTTGAAGAAAAGGGGTCTGAACTAGACTATTTATGTCCCACTAGACCATTAATCATTAGGGATCGATAGGGAGTCCCTTTTATGGAATATCTGAGAGATCAAAAGAAGGACACATAGTTTCTTTATCACCAAGTAGAGATGAATATTATATGATAGCATCAGGAAATTCGTTATTCATGAATAAGAAATTGTTCCAGCACCATCAAGATTGCCTGACGGGAACATATTCATCTTCGAAACATTTTTCCTTTCTAAGATTTTGCTATTGGAGCCTCCCTTATTCCTTTGATTGAGCATAATGATGCAAATCGGGCTTTAATGAGCGCAATGTCAAGCGGTTCCGCTTTCTCAGTCCGAGAAGTGCATTGTTCTGGGCTGGAATGCCAAGCGGCCCTAGATTCGGGGGTTTCGGCTATAGCCGAATAGACGGGAAAAGTCATTTATACTGATACTCACAAGATGATTTTCTCAAATAATGTGAACATTATAAACATTCTATTAGTTATGTATCAACGTTCCAACAAAAAGACTTGTATGCACCAAAAACCTCGGGTTTCACGGGGTAAATACTTGAAAAAAGGGCCATTTTAGCGGACGGTGCGTCTACGAGAACTCGCTTTGGGAAAAATGTCTTAATAGCTTATATGCCTTAATAACTTATACGTGGATACAATTTGGAAGATGCAATACTTATTAATGAGTGTTTACTATATAACGATATTTAGACATCTTTTCACATATGAAAGTCTGCAATTCATACTAATATGACGCACTCAACAACTCCTAATGATAGGGGGTGACGTCTGAGCCTACTAGGGAGCTGCTGATAACCCCATGATATGATCTATGACCTTCCCAACTAATGTGAATGCAAATAGCAAGATGTGAGAGGCTGAGATAAATGCTTTGACCTCTTCCCCAACATCCCAATCTGCTTATATAAGAAGAGGTTGGAAAGTAGGCCTACTAGTAGGTAGTAGGTGCTAGCTCAGCACCCTTGATCTTTCTCTTCTCAATGATATAATCTGAAAGTGGACTCGAGGTGCCGTATGCGAAGAAGAATCAAAGACCTTGGACATGTAATGGAGCTTGAAGAACTATTTCAGCATCCCCCTGACCAAAGCCCCCCACATTTGGATTACTTGTTAACGGTTGATCAAGTTTCACGGATTCTCCCTCTGAAACAAGAAGTTCTGGTCCTGGATGTATAATATCCACCACTTGGTGCCCATCCGATGCATCATCTATGGCCATTCCATATCCATCCTTTTCTTTACATACTATTTGATTTACTATACCCATCGATGAAGCGTTATAGATTGTATTGTGACTTTTCTCCCATGGGGATAAATCCGCCCCCTTCCCTTGTTCCCACCTACATATATGGGATATTTTCTGTAATGAACGTCTTTTTCGTAGAATTGGAAAGACAATTTCACTAGATTTTTGACCGGTGGGACGAGAACTCTGAAAAGAGAAATTGCCTATCTTTTCTTTCATCTCAGGAGAAAGACGATCGGGAGGAGCTAATTCGAATCCTTCGGGTCAAATACCAACCCCCACATTTAAACCACCTTCTTGACCATTAGCAAGAACTTATTTCAGTATCATATCATAAGGGATTATAACAACAACTTCAAATACAATATCATGAAGTACAACTCGTGGAGCTTCAATATCCATGGGTTTCTTAGCTAAACGACAATTGGCGCTTACAATTCGTCCAGTCGCTTCGCGTGAATTTTCATAATGCAAAAATGGGATACAAGTTTGAAATATATGACTGATATATTATCTATATCATGATTAATACGGAAATAAATCGAGTCACCTATTCCTTTATCCCAAAAAGACTATTTAGATTTTGCATGGTCCAATCATTGATCCCGGAATTGGTACAAGAAATTGGGGTGGGTAGTTAGTACAGTTCCCTATCCATGAGTTTTCCATGTAATGGAAGAAATTGAAATATGGTAGAAGACTTTGAAGAGGTAGAAGTTGAAAGAGCAAGTCAGATTAAAATACTTGAATTATTTATATCATGTATGCACAAAGAAAGGTTTGAAGCTGATTGATATCAGGAGATCAAATGAGTTATTCATTCATTGAATGATAAATAACTACAAGTGAAGGAGATACATGATTTAAATAATGGAAAATCCTATATATAACAATTGTATCTAGAATAACTAGAAAAGTAGAAACAAGACCTGATATAATTTGACACATATGAGCCAATCCAAAATCGTTGTAGACCGAACCGATCATAAGTTACCAACCATGGGGCAAGTGAAACCCAATCCATAAATCAGTAACTAAAAGAATTGAAAAAGCTTTGCTTGTATCACTTAAGTTATAAAGGAATTCCTGGACCCAAGAATGAAGAATGACAAGTTCTTCATTACCCAAAAGAAAATAACCACTAAGAACAATAAAACATATTCTATTTGTCGAAAAATGCAAGAGAATATGTAGATGATATTCATTGTGTGTTTTGACCAATTGCATCATTTCTTTGTGAATTCCTATAGGAAGCTTTTGTATATGTGTCCCTAGGTAGTCCTTTCAGATTTCACTTAGGAAGTTCTGAATGAATCACAAATTTCAATTCAAATCGACTAATTCAGTATAGCACACATTAATAGGAGTGCATCTATGTTTCTGCTTCATGAATATAAGATTTTTTGGGCATTTCTAATAATATCAAGTGTGATTCTGCATTTGTCATTTCCGGCCCCGAGTAGTGAGGGAATAGAGAAGTTCTATAGTTATGAATCGGGTATAGAGCCCACGGGAGATGCTTGGGTACAATTCTGAATTCGTTATTACATGTTTGCTCTAGTTTTTGTTGTTTTTGATGTTAAAACGGTCTTTCTTTATCCATGGGCAATGAGTTTTGATGTATTGGGTGTATCTGTCTTCGTAGAAGCTTTCATTTTTGTGCTTATCCCATGGTTCAGTTTATGCATGGCGAAAAGGGGCATTGCAATGATATTAGCTCCTAAATATCCAAACAAGAAAAAGAAAAAGAAAGACAAAGAGAGCATTGAGACGATTATGAATTAGATTGAGTTTCTGTTAGTTGACCGAGCAATCTCCAATTCCGTTATTTCAACTACATGAAATGATCTTTCGAATTGGTCAAGACTCTCCTGTTTATGACCGCTTTTATATGGTACTAGTTGTTGTTTTATCGAATTTGCCTGATTTGACTTTGATCGTTATGGATTGGTACTAAGATCGAGTCCTAGGCAAGGGGACCTGATTTTCACAGCTGGTACATTAACAATGAAAATGGCTCCCTCTTTAGTTATATTATATGAGCAAATGCCTGAACCGAAATATGTCATTGCCATGGGTGCCTGTACTATTATAGGGGGGATGTTCAGTACCAATTCTCATAGTACCGTTCGAGGGGTCTATAAGCTAATTCCTGTAGATGTGCATTTACCGGGCTGCCCACCTAAGGCAGAGGCAGTTATAGATGCTATAACAAAACATCGTCAGGAGATCCCGAGAAATCTCTGAAGATAAAATCATACCTCAACAAGAAAATCGATGTTTTACTATCAAACACAAGTTTCATGTTCGACATAGCATTCATATGGAAATGACAATAAAAATGGCTCTATCAACCACCACGTACTTTAGAGATATCTTATGAAGAGTTTTTTTAAGTCCAAAAATGCAATATCTTCTCGTGAATTGGCGAATTAGGCAAATCATTTTTGTTTGTGCAGAACAAGAAAATAAACAACCAATCAATCTTTAGAAATTTCATTGTCAATTTGAAATACTCATATAAATACAAATGCGGGAGAGATCAAGAAGATGCAAGGTCGTTTATCCGCCAACATGGGCTAATTCATAGATCTTTAGGCTTCGATTACCAAGAAATAGAAACTTGACAAAGACAACCTGAGGATTGGGGCTCCATTGCAGTCATTTCATATGTATATGGTTACAATTATTTACGATCTTAGTGTGCTTATGATGTATCACCTGGTGGATTTTGAGCTAGTGTATATCATCTGACGAGAATACAATAACCGAAAAGTCAAATGCTTGTCAATTCTTGGTGCAATAGTCTTCATCTCCCCTTCACTAAGTTAGGGGTCGTTCCTTCACGTTTCTCTTTTTTTCGTGTAAGAATTTGGAATCTCTCTTCCAACTTGTCCCAAAATGTGCGTGATGGCAAAGAACAAGAAGAAAATGAAAGAGGAAATTTGTCCAATAGTCAAAATGGTGCCTCCATAGGTTGACATTCGATCCAACCTAGTAGTAAGCAATCCGCCAAAAGCATTCAAAAGATTCCTTGGTAAATCGGGCGAAAACTGGAACTACGCGCATACAGATTTTTGATAAAAGGTAAAGCCAACAGACATATAAAACGAGTGTTATTGCGGCTACACCTCCCGATTTGTCAGGTATACTTTGTAGAATGGCATAGATCCGTAGGAAATGCCATTCCGACACAATATGAGGCGGGGTAGACATTGGATTAACATGTATACAATTGTCGGGATGCCCCAAAACATTAAGAGCATAAAAAAGAAAAATGGAAAAAAGATAGAAAAGGCTACCCAACCTACTAGATCCTTTACATAAAAATAATGGTAAAAAGCGATTTTATCCATCTCCGAATATACACCCAATGGATTATTGGATCCATATTGATGCAATGCACCTAGATGAAGAAGATTGGCGTCCACTAAAATAAAGGGGAGTAAATAATGGAGACAAAAAATGATTTAAGGTGGCATTGTCCACGAAGATACCACCCCAAAGCCAAGTCACTACAGTATCTCCTACTACAGGTATGGCGCTAGCTAAGCTTGTAATGACTGTTGCTTCCCAAAAGCTCATCTGACCCCAAGGTAGTACGTATCCTATAAAAGCTATCACAATCATTAAGAGGAATATGACAACTCCGATACACCAAACAAATTCTCTAGGACTGCTATAACTCGCATAATATAGACCATGAAAAAGATGAAGGTAAACCACAATGAAAAACATACTTGCCCCTTTAACATGCATATAATGGAGCAACCATCCCCTTCCAAATCTCTCATAATGTGTTCTATGTTGTTGAAAGCTAGATCTACATGAGGTGTGTAATGCATAGCTAAAAAATGTCAATCACTATCTGAATGGTCAAACAAATACCAACTAATGAACCGAAGCCCCACCAATAACTAAGATTTCTCGTGGTTAGATAATCTATCAAATGCTGGTTAAGTGTTGAGTATATGGGTTGTTTCATTTGAGAGAATCATTGGTTTATTATAGTCATTCTTCTTTTCTATCGTGACAACTCCTTTTCCCCTATTTACCTTCACTGCCTGATTCATAGTCTTAATCAAGACTCAAAAAGAGTCTCAGGGAGACTATTGAGAAGGGGGTAGCTGGAATCGTCGACCCTCTCTATTCTACCATTACCCACACCCTTCCTCTTTTTCTATAGTAGTGCTAAAGGGGTCAGTCATTCCCCCAATCCTTTGATCGCTCATAGGGGGTGCCAGAGCAATAACACCGTGTGTCCCCCTACTTGGTGTAATGAGTACTTCTTCGAATAGGGGCCAGCGAGTCTCTCATCTTGGACCGTTGGGAAGGGAGGGGGTGGGTAGTGAATTCAGTCAGGATACATAGCTTATAGATTCAGGTCTGTCAAGTTTATAATTTGACTATAGTATAGTTAGGCGTTGAACTAGTCATTCTGGGAAAAATCTAGGGAGTCAACTATATATTGGGGGGGGGGTGAAAATGCTACTTCTAATGTCTGTAAGCAGGGAACAACGGTATCGGCCTCAGTGGATTCCTCATACGTCGACCTCAAAGTCCACGGAAAGCAGAACTATACGAGAGTGAGGGGTTCGAAAAGAGAAAGTTAGTGAGGGGGGGTCCGAGGTGCGTCATTATAGGGGCCGAGGAAGAAGTCACTTGATGTTGCCATAGGGCATGGGGCTCTGATGCATGTGTAGAAAGGGACTAGTCTAATTGGATCGAGGGTAGGAGGATAGGAGAGTTGTAGGAACCTGGATGGATTTTTCCATTCCCGCGGATGGTGCTAGTCTTATCCCTTATTGAGGGAAGGGCCATAAATGAAAGAGCAAAGCCACTGCACTTATAGTATTGGCATTAAAAAGAATCCTTCTCGAGCAGTCAGCAAAGCTTGACAACCATACATTGAGGTATGAGGCTTTGAAATACATATTACCTATGACCCCATCATGTCTCTGTGTCCTGAGGGAGAGAGTGCTCTCACCCCGGTCCCCCTCGCATAGTCATCCTCTCTTGCTGCCAAGGATCTTGCCCCCGTGATTGAACTGATCCCTGACGAACTCTCTCTTGCCTGTCTGTTTCTGGCTTTTCAGTAGACAATGCATCGACAAGGTAGTGGAATAGTGATGGACGTTGAGCTGATCGTCTGTCAACCTCACTTGACAGCGTCATGCTATTCTTCTCTGAGTCAACTACGAGGAACTACCGATTATTTCTTGATTATGGAACTGCTACAAATTCTCAGCTTAACATCTCCCCTCCTCTGAGGTTGTGTCTCTGATCCGGACCTCCACTTGTCTAATCACCATCACCTCATCTTAGTAATCCACAAATCGTCACTATTTTTTGATTGACCTCGCATTCACTGGCATATGGGCTCGTACGGATCCATAATGCCCTATAGATAGAACTGCTTCGATTCTCTAAAAAATCTCCTTTCCCTCTAAGAAGTAGTATCCTAATAGCTCGGCCCTCATCCTGCTGGCAGCAGAAAGTGGAAACCCGGTAGATACTCACTATGAAACCACTATCATATCTGCTTCAACTAATCCACATACCCATCCACTACAGTCTTCCAGCACCCTCTTCTCTTAAGAGACCATGTATGCAACTACCGCATTGTCTACCTCACGATCACACCACCTTCCCGTGGCTGATGCTTATGTTCTATCTTGCTTGACTGGAGGATCAAGAGTTCGTCTACTAAGACTATTGATCCTATCTCGTGACCTGTGGATTCTTCCCGAATCCTATCTGATGCTAGGACTCTCTTCTTATTTTCTTCTTAGCTGAGTGAGCTTATGGAAGCGGATTCAACCATTGAAGCAGTAACAACCCTCTGATTTGCTGATCACCATGACTCAAATACCCCATCTGCGTAGTGTATTTTCACTCTTCCCTAGTATTATATATTAAAGCAGCTTTAAACTAGATTAAAGTGCCTTCCAACTAGTAGTGAAAGCCCAGTCTTAGGCTACAGCTCAAAGCATTATGGGTTCTAGTTCGACTCCTATTGAGTCTGAATCGAAAATCTCAGCAGAGTGGTAGCAAGCAGGGAAAAAAAGCTATTAATTTGGTCATTTTGCACCGAAATCGCATACATCAGCTAGGACTTGTACCTCGTAGTAGTTTCCTTGATGAGGCTCTTCACTCATATCCGAGACTCACTGGACCTATAAAAGAAAGTGAAGAATGAACTGCTGAAACTCCTCACTGATTGAAGATACAAGTTCCAACAGATGAGATCGAGGCCTAGCTTGATTGGAAGATCACTACTTGAATATGACACTGCCTGACTTCTAACCTCTTATTTTTACGCTTGCCCATCATCTCCTCAATCGGTGACAACTGAACAACAAGCACAATAACTCTAACTATCCAAGAGGACACTCTATTCCCACCGTTATCCCATTTTGGCTGTCGAGAAGTGGAAAATGCTGACCTATGATGATTATCGTTGTTCCCTTATATCTTTTTTGATGGTCATCAACATACCTAGATTCAGTTGCTGACCTCTCAACTGGAGGGAGCTACTGATTGAAGATAGTTAGCTTAGCTCGGGAGCTGCTGCTTTTCTTTCCACCGAAACCTAGCTGACCAAAGACCTTAGCCAGCCTGTCAAACATGACCTCTGCTTGCTTCTCACCTTGAATTTGCTTGCTTGCATGAGCATATCCATTGTACTAGTTAGTTCCCTAGTTCATCAGATCTCCTCAGAGTTTTCTTTGCAACGAGTTGTCTGTCGTCTTGACCTCCCGGAGCTTCGAGGCCCCTGAAAAGAAAGTAGTCTAGTTAGTTCTCTGAGTAGCTTATATCCTTCTCTGCTTACCACGTGGGCTCAAACTTTTGATTCACTGACCGCAACCTCATATCCTGCGTATTGCTTTTCAGTAGAACATGCTTATCCATATGTTGTAGATTATAGTAATATACAACTATCCCAAATATATAGTGAGTTCTTCCCCCTTCACTGCTTTCGCCTACTTACATGTGTGTTGCAATGTCCAACGTCACTATAAGCTCTCTTTCCATATCAGAACTATTTGAATTAGAAACCTCAACCAGCAAAAGAAAGCAGCCAAGTCGACGGATCCCACCTGCATATCTGAATTAGATCCTCAACATGAGAAAGCGGACAAAGCGCAATAGTACGCCCACCTCTATTCCTACCCTTCTTCCCTAAGAGGGTGGAAGAGTTATGATCCATTGGCATCTATGAGACTCAATCAACCTGTGGCAGAAGACATACCAAGCACGAGATACCACTTGATGAGATGAGAGAGAGTCTTACTGAGTGAGCAAGCAGGGAGACCTCAATCCCGCTGCAAGCAACATGCCCAACATCCTATGCAAAGGACTACCTTCTTTCCTCTTCATTAACGACCGATACGGTTCCCTCAAAAAGATTATACGAGCCTGCGATATGTTGATAGATCTCTCTCCGAAGCTACTTTCTACTAAAACTTCCTTCCTTGCTTTGAAACCTCACTCGATAACTAATAGATATATATAGTCAAAGGGAGATTATAGTATTATATATCTATATTATATCTATCTATCATATGGAGGAAAGATTTGAGCGAAGGAGAGGAGGATGCCGAGTTTTCCAAGGACTGGACATAGGTAGTAGTAGCATTAACGGTGCGACACACGACCGACTTATATCTATCTATGCCTTAGGCCAAGGAAAGATGCGATTGATGCTTTCCCGTCCTGAATGTCGATGGCAGTTTTTGCGTGACTATCTTTAACGACGTAGGGTATGTGGTTTCTAAGAGTCCTTCCCCAACCCCCCGGAAAGAGCAAAGAGAATCATTCCTCTATGCTTTTTCGCTTGCTTGCTGAGAAGGCGGAGGAAAGGCAAGATGCAAGCAAGCACCCCGCAGGTTGAAGGTCAAACCAAGAGCATTAGACTAGTTAGAGGCCCCTATTTCTATATATTTCCGTAGTTTTATACATATTTGACCTTTTTCCCAAGCTTACTCTCATCTAGGAACGATTCGTCGACTTCCTACTATATATCTAGTAAGTAGAGCGATCGAGGAGTCCTTTTCTATAGTTACCCTTCGATGACTGCCTAGACTGGGAAGTCTTTTTTCGTAAGCGAAACCCAGAGCTTAACTATCAATCTCTTTCCTTGGAACTAGAATATATAATGGCAAAGATTGAGACCTTTGTCCAGAAAGAATTTGAAGGTTCAGAGCTGATAGATGAGCAGTCTCTTATGTATTGACTTTCGTCACTTGAATATAGCATGACCACGCCTCTAATATACCGTTACAGTTGTGGGTATATCCTATTGTCTTGACGGAAGCATCGAGGCTCTTATTCAATTAGATAAGGAGCTGATATGCCTTCTTTCTACAACAATTATATGTCAGCAGGTACTACATCAGGTCTGACTATTTCTATGAAGGATGGATAAGAAAGAGAGTTGAAAGAGGCATGAATTCGTAGTAGATAAATAAACGGGCAGTCGATAATTGCCTTTATGTAGGCTAAAGTCCATGCCTGACAACTATGATTTTGACGTGCGTAATTTTGCTGCTTGACTTATCCCACTTTATTATCTCTTTTCTTCCTATTCCAGACTATAAACCATCTTCTTACCACCAGGATCGACGTTCAGGGTCAACTAGACTTTCAAATATGTCGTAGAATGAGGCGTGGAGTGGTTGATTCAATGTCTGCCTCGTGGATTAAGAAGGCAAGGTCAGAATAGCCTGCTAGTGCACGAAGATGATGTTCTTTTTTAAAGAAGGGGGAGGGGGTATTTCTCTCAAATTTATTAATTTGAGTAGGTATCTCTAGAAGAGGATCAATCCATGTATTACATTGGAAATGAAGCTCCTCCTAGGACTAAGACAAGTAAGGACTAGTATGCATTCCCGCGCCAGGCTTTCTTCGAGGGCTTGTGAGACTTGCTTTGCCTTTGAGACTCTCATTCCTCGTCTAGGCATAGCCCCCTTAGCTTGATGCTTGGAAGAGACTCTCACCGCTTCCCGCTTGTTCGGGAATGTGGTTAGCTGGAAAGCCTGCCTAGGATGTATAAGAAGTTCTGCTCATGCCTAGAACTTGAAAGGGGGTGCGAAGATGTACTGTGATTTGGACTTGAGACCTCTCCTTTCTCTACTGAAGTGCATGTCACCATTTATAGTACATGCAACTCGAGGGCAGAACAAAACACCTTTCAGAGGTAGAATGCTAGCCGAATGCGAACCTTCTCAGCTAGACCTTTCCTTATATATATATATATATATATATATATATATATATATGAGGAGTTATCCTATGAGAGAAAAAAATGTAAGAGCATGAGAGCATGCATTCTGGACCACATGATCTTGTCTTCTCTCTCCTGGTCTTCTCTCTCCTAGTTGGATCATGTGGTCTAGAATGCATGCTCTCACAAAATTTGGCTCTCGTAGGATCACTCCTATATATATATATATATGGGGGTGAATGGACCCAGGGGAAAAGAGGCAGATCACCTAATCCTTGCCCTCTGATACCGCCGGGGAATCTGAGTCTCCGCGCTCTGCTTCACTGACTGATTTATTAGGGATGTCTGAGGCCATTCGACCTTCCTATCCTATCTGGCTTCCCCTCCGACGACGAAGCCCCAAGGTCAAGCCGATCACAGCCTCCATTTTCGCTTTCTATGTCAGCTCCTCTGAGACATTATACACAATAAGGCCCTCACTTTGAAGCTTGACCAATGTGTCCTATCTTTCCTCTCATCCTGTGGCTAAGAATGTATGATCTCGCTTCATTAACTAGGCTTTCTCGCTCAATGCAAGATAGTTAAGTTCTGCCCAATCCCTTAACTTAAGCTTTCCGAAAGGTAGACTTGTTGCTTCGAACTCCAACACCCTATGGAAGCACTTAAGGAAATAGCCTTAGCTATAATATCAAAGAAATGGTCAAGCTTGGCAAGAAGACCCATTTGAATCACGGATCCCTGGTAACATCCAGCGAGGGATTCAGATAAGGAAAAGGAACTAAGGAGAAGAGCGAGTTTCGGAAAAAAGCCAATTGTCATCAAAATACTCATGATCTCTTTTCCTTTTGACCTATGTCACCATCTTCCGACACACGTCTGCGCTTGCTTCATCAACTAGGCTCGCACTCTCTACTCCTTTGATATAGTCTATATAATTCAAGCCTAGAAACCTTGTCCCTGTATTCCACTTCCAACTTTTTCTTTTGTGTGTTGAGATCTGAGAAACTATATATACAAATAATGGGTAGGAGCCTTTTGATTTCATAGTAGATTCCTGACTATGAGACAGTCCCTGCAAAGTGAGAAATCTGGATAGGAATGACGTCGTCTATGATTCATCACATTGGCTAGGGATCTCACGAAAAAAGCCCATACAATGGGTTAAGAGGGTTGTCTTCCTCTATTAAGATGGATATGGGCAACGTGTGGTGAGATGTACGTACAAGAGTCCGTTCTGGACCTCTGTCTCCGATCCACATAGTTTTGAAAGTGAGCCTCATAGTGTCAAAAGCGAGCCCGAATCCTAAACCAATAAGACTATATAAAGAAACTCACATCCGGCGAAAGACGATTCTTATAGTCATTAGTCCTCTCAGCCAGTTCTGACTCCTACGTCTACTATATCTCACCCCAGTCCTTCAATCTCTAAAGGCAAGGAGGAGGCTTTCCTTAGACCACTTGATAAGACATATGGAGTGAAAGGTGCGAAGTCTCAATAATATATAGAAAGCCTAGTTAGGACTCGAGGAGTTCTTGTCTCAAGTCAAGGAGGAGGAGAATGTTGGACATGCAAGCCCACGACGAGCCATTATGTGAATATCAATCCCTGCTTTGAAATGAAGAATAAATAACTTGCACAATAGGCCCCTCACTACAATTAGGGTTATGTACCATGGCCATCTTAATAATCATATAGCTGTTGATTCAATAATTGAATTATAGAGGCTGGTGCTTGGATGAATATTTAAAGAGTTAGATTGAGGATTCATCAAGCACCGTCAAAAGATTGTTAAGAGATGATCTCCAGCTTAGGTAGGAGATGGCAATCCTTTCTCAGTTAGGCTGATATCGGACAGACCTCTTGATGCAGTTCCTCTGCATAGGAATAGAGATTTGAAGGTGTCAGATTAGTTAGGTCAAAGAGTTGACTTAGCGAGATCGAGATAACCAAAGTACTATATCATATGCTGTCATGATATAGGCACACATCCTCTAACAAGAGACATATATGTTACTATATGTCTGAGTATGTACATTTGGTGGACCAATAGGTTGATGACCTAATCAAGGTCTATACATCGGCGCGCTGGTGTGCATGTAAGGGCATACGAGTAATGCAATCTCTCAAAGGGATCATACAGGTTCAGTTACTGAACCGGAAGACATGAGCTCACTCATAAGATATTGGGAAGAATCAAATTCTGTGTACGGTCGTCTCGCTTTGGAAGTTTGGCTGAATTTGTAGGTTTGATATATACCTTTGGAAAGTATATGATCAAGACCTAGGTATGATATATGCTTTTGGAAAGTATATGATCGATACCGACTCCCAATGATCGAATGAGAAACTTACTGATAAAATCATGAAGTAGATAGTATAAAGTTGTTCTAATACTTCGGGTTTATTCTGAGTCTTCCAGTATGCAGGATGTACAAGTATTGGGAATACCTGAGGGTGATGTGATCATAAACGATTGTAACCATGACGCTTCCATTCCTTGGGAGTGACGAAAGGGGTATAGATTTTAGTGACTCCTCTCAGTAGAGAAGTGATCTGATCTTGGTCCAAATGTTGGACATTGATCTGAATGTTATTCATATGCAATGACAAGATTAGATTTGTGGTCTTGATTTAATCAAGCATCTATGGGAGGCCCGCGATCTGGATTTGAGATATGATCTCAATATCCAAGTCAGTATATGTGGAACAATACAATCGCCCTGTTCTTATCTCCAAGTATTCGCGGATAAAGCGCATTATCCTTGAAAGAGTTCATGGATAATTTCATTGTTGATATGTGTATCCGAGCATTGAGAAAATTGATAATTAAGTGTGATTTAATTATCATGAGTAATATGAATTTGATTCATATTATAAGGAGAGTTATCTAAGATAATTAAATGTGATTTAATTATCAAAGACATGAATAATGTGAATGTGATTCATATTATTTGAGAACAAGAGAATAGAGATCCAAGATGATTAAATGTGATTTAATTATCATGGATATGAATAATGTGGATAACAATATCCATTTTAGTCATATATATTATAAATGTGATTTATAATATAAAAGAGAGAGCTATTTATAATTTACATTTGTTAATTAAATGTTGATGCGACTCGGATTCACATTGGACAATTAATTGAAAATGTAATTCACATTTTATTTTGGGTGTGAAGGTGATTCACAATTTTCCATTGGCAAGATTGCAATATTCACAAAATAATTATGAGTTATTTTTGTAGAATAATTTACAACAAGTGTTGTTGTAAATCTTGGAGATTTCCATGGAATAATGTAATCTCATGAGATCTCATGAGATTACATGAGATTGCCACCAAATCCCATATTATGGAAGGAGGCAATCTTCATTCCATAGATCTCCATGCTTGATTGATTTAATTTGAGAATAAATCATATTTATTTATCAATATATATATATATTTAATCCAAATTAAATTAATTGTTGTTGGTTTTTTACCAACAAAATCTTGGCCATTAAAAGAAACACAAATCAATGTAAGCCATTGGATTTGTGTTGTCCCCTGGATTGAGATCCATGGATCCCAAAATATTATAAAAGGAGAGGCACACCTTGTTCTTCTTGGTTACAACAATACAATGAGAACATAAGTCTCTCTCTCTACATGCCCTCTCTTCCTCTTTCTCTTGTGCCGTCCACCATGGATGCCCTAGAGAGGTTCTTCATCACCGCAGCATCATCGTTAATGTGCTTGATCATTTGCTCGTGGATCTTCGTCTCCTTTGGTGCACCTCGCTCGTGAAGAAGACGTCGAATCTTGTGTGTCGAGATCAGGAGATCTGCCGCTTGGATCATCAACATGATTGCGAGAAGCACTTGTTTCATCAACACGCTCGCAAACGTCTCCTCCATCGGATCAGACTTGAGACAAGAGGTCTCTTCGTTTAGAGACTCGATCGCAACCACGCTTCAAGAGGTAATCCTATTACTTGTTTGTGGTTTACACAAACCGATCCGAGAAGTGTTCTTGGATCATGTGGTCTCGTCACATAAAAAATTTTAATTTCCGCTGCATCGAGCTACTTGTACGACTAGTCGCTCCCGATCGCATACGATGCGATCCTCACGCTTCCGTGTTGCACTTAAGGATCTCACCATGTCCGTCAAGTGGTATCAGAGCCAAGTTGAAGGTTTTGGATGCGATCCATGAACCGAGGATGACTTGGGTTCGTTAGGGTTTGCGAAAGTTTTCTTGCATTTCATTTTCGTATTTCTGTTTTCAGATTATTTTCGGCACTGTTTAAATTTTTTAAACACAAAAATAATAATTGAATTTTGTTCCCCATTAAATATGTAAATCGTAGGATCTGAGTTTACATAATTTGGATTCCGTATGCTCGAGATATGATCATTTTGGTGAACATGTATCCACTGTTTCGAGGACTGCGGATCATGACGTAATTAAGATGTTAATTGTGGATTTTAAAATGCCTTGGAATGGGTGAAAATCACTTAGGTTCTGTTGTAAATCAAATTATCAAACTTAAGAAACTTATTTTGCTTAATTTGGATTTAAGTTGATTGAAATTTGATATTTTTAGTAAGTGAGGGTCACTGCTGGAAATACTTTCCTAATCAAGAACCTATCGATTGTCATTTAACCAATTAGTGAATTAAATTGTTTAATTTCCTGGAATAATTGTGCATAAATATTTGTGAAATATTTTATAATAATTATTTCCTAAAATGACATACCCCATACATACATACATACATACATACATACACACATACATACATATAATGAATCTACAATTAATGTTCCATATAGCGAACTAGTGCCTGCGTACGGGCTCGCGCATGGTCGAGTAGGATGATTAGGATGATCCTACTCATCTGGACGTCCATGTTGGAGCTTCCTCTCATGCGACCGAAACCGGAGTCGCTGCCAACAGATATGGCTAGATTCAGTTGACATATAGGTACCTTTGATTTGATGGCTGTTCTTTTTCCAGCATTGGAAACTTCGAGGAAGGAGGAGGAGGTTGTCGGATGCTGCCATTTTTCTCCACGAAAGAATCACAACACATGTAACCATCACCTGCAACTTCTACCGCTCCCTCCAACTATGGAGCGCCCTAATTTAGCTGGTCTTCGGAAAACCAAACCAAGCAGCCGACCCGCACGGCTGCACGTCAGTAGTAAATTTTGACCATTATTTGCCTTGTCCAACACGAAGGAAGGAATCGCAGTTCTTAGAAGGCACGGGCTCGCGTGGTCGAGCGAGGTGAACTAGTACCTGCCTGGGACCTCGAGTTCGGCAGGCCAGGAGGGGGATGAGTAGGATGATTCAAGCAGGACGCTGGGGAGCCGGGGTGGGTGGGTGGGGTGGTTGAGCAGGGCGTTGGGTATAGGGTCGGGGGAGGGGAGCAGGGGAGGAGGTGGTGGGGTGGGTTTTAGGCAGGGGGCGGGCTTCTAGCAGAGGCGGTGCAGGGGGGGTTGGAGCTGCTCGGAGGTGGCCCGGTGGGGGGGGGGGGGGGGGCTTGGACGAGCACGGGGCGGAGCAGCTCGGCGCGGGGAGGGAGGTTCGGAGGAGGTGGCGGGCTGGGTTCTTCGAGCAGGAGAGGAGGTGGCCTGAGGGGGCTTGGACGAGCACGGGGCGGAGCAGCTCGGCGGCTGGTGTCTTCGAGTCAGGACATGGTGAGGGGGAAGCGATGGTTCAGGGGTAGTTTTGTTTTTTTCAACGAAAACCGTTAAATATAACGGATATTTCAAACGGACTATAAGTCAGGGTTATATTGTGTAAGAGTTAAGCATTACTCAGGGTTTCTCATGTAATTCGTGATTATGTAGGGTTATGATTGAGATTGAGGAATTACTCAGGGTTATGGGTGTAATTATCCCTTAATTAAAAATCAATTACAAATAATTTATTTTAACCTGGATTTGCATGCAAATGCAATGATTTATAGGCATGTAAGAGCAATTAAATCTATCTAATTTTTAGCAATTTTTGGAGAATGAAATAATTTAATATGAATTAAAGAGCGCATAGTGGGTAAAATATGCTAACTTTCACCTAATCAATTAATTGAAATCAAGCACTGCTCATAAAAATACCATCGATCATCCAAAAGATAGAGAATAACATGTTTTATAGCATGATATGTTTGGAATAAAAGTGTGATGACAAATAATCATTCAAATAAATATGCAAATGCATGGTTATGAGTGCAATTACATAAAATAAAATAAAAACAAAACTGATGCAGAGTACTATGTAATTACCATGACTTATGGGGAACTTATGCAAATTTTCCACAGGTCCCTTGAGGCACACGTGATTGCTGGAAGCGGGGGTGTATCGATGAATTGCTTGAACATAGAGGGGGAATATGTAATTGACCCCCTACCTCACGTGCTCCTCACATGAGGGGGGGGGACTAGATAGCGAGAGGCAGCGCACAATTGCTGGAGAAGAAGGCGATGGCCGTTGGCGGATGGGGGGCGAGAAACTGTGTAGGGGTGTAGGTGGGCGTAAGACAAGAGAGGTGGTGGAGCTCTCGACTCCAGCAAGTAGCTCGAGGCTTCGACCAGGCGACACATGCCCGTCTCCTTCCATCGATGGTGTCAGGTGTGCTTGTGGGTCATGTGAGGGCGGTCACTGCTGAAGGGTGTAGTTACAGAGGTGTGGCAGCAAGGGCGCGGGGGTTGTTGCTTCATGGAGAAGGAGGAAGAAGGGAGGTGTCCATGAAGGAGGAAAGAAGGGAGGTGAAGCGGCGTTGGAGGTTGCGGTGGAAGGGGTGCTCAGCGGTGATGGCGTCAAGTTGGAGCTATGATGGGCACGGGCGGAGTAGGAGGTGTAACCAATCAAAGGTGAAAAGGAGAAGCGGAGGAGGAAGAAGAGAAGGTTGGAAGAAAGGGGATAAACAACAGATAAAAAGGGAAGAAGGAAACTACCTAGGGGTGTCTTCGTTAGAGAAAGGATGGAGCCAGTGGAGCTCCGTCCTATCATTGCATTGAGCAACGTGGCAGGGGCGTCTGATGAATCTCCATTTCATCACCTTTATTCTATCATTTTGGCCTTAAAAACCCTAGCTAATGCATGTAAATAACATCAATTTGCACATAATAGCATTCAATATTTATTATATTTCTTTGTATATAAAATAAGGTTTTTAATGACAAAATTATAGAATAAAGAGAAGAAAAGAAAAGGAATAAAATATTGAATATATTTTATGATCCTAAACCATGAGACCAAGTCAAGAATTGAGTTGATCGACAAGGAATAAAGTAGGGGGAGATAAGGGCCAAAAATACAATAAAAATGCTATTTATTCATCCTTTATTTATGCATTTTGACACCTATTTTATTCTTTATTATTTATTCATAAAAGAAAACAACTTTATACATAAAAGTCATAGATAATAATGTAAATAAAATACAAAATTGAGTTTGTATAAATACAATACACAGTGTGCATTTTATACATAAAATAAAAAGCCAAAAACCAAACTTCATAGACCTGTATCTTTCAAATAAGAACTCAAAACATATCAAATCTAATTATATATTACTTTTCACACGCTATTTAATGGTAGTGGTTTTGTATTTTTTGGAGTTATTGTGTGAAAGATAGGTTTTTGACCCCTATTGTACATAGACCTGATTAAAATATTCAATTTATTCATTTCTTATTATTTTTACAAATTCATATTTTTATAATTTTATAAATATTGTTTAAACACATGCACATATTAAAACTGAAATAAAACTAAAAATAAAATGTAAACTAAAATAAACCTATGTAAATACATAGGTAAAACACCTATAATTCTACTTGTATATAAATAAAAGTGGATTCAATTATTTATTTATTCTTTATATTTTTCTAATATTGTAAAAATATTCATATTCTATTAAAAATACAAACTAAAAATAAAACCTAATAAAATACATTTAAATAAAAAGGTGTATGAAAAAACAAAGTTAAAATACATATAAATATGCCTATAGAACATACATACCTATTTATTTAAGTGTACAAATTAGATCATAAAAATATATTTATACTCACAAAAATAAAGTATAAATATATAAAATAAAATAATAACATTAAAATAAAATATACAAAATAAAAATAAAAATGTATAAAATATAGGCAAATATACCTATAAATACACTAATAAAAATTAACTACTAATAAATAAAGCCAGAAAAATAAATAAATAACATAATAAAATACTAGATAAAATAATAAATATTTTTATTTTATAATAAAAAATTAATAAAATCGTTTACCATTTTTTATTAATTATTCTTTAAAAAATTCCATGTTTTATCGTTTAGTGGCATGACATGGACAAATGGTAGAGCTTGGACCGTTGACCTCTGGTCAACTTTCCCATCCAAGCCTCTGCGCGTAAGATCTGTATTTCCCTGATTTTCTTTCCTTTTCTCCGCATGATTCATCCATCATCTATCCCCGATCTCTTCATGAAAAATCATCATTATTCATCTGTGATTCACGCCGTATCTATAGATAGCATGTACATATCGTCGATCCTTTGATTTCCGCCGGTCAATAAGGGTGCATATCAATATTTATAAATAAGAAAATCTGCCTCCATTCTCAAATTTGGTCAGCTTTCAAGCCTTTCTACCTCTGCTTCAGCCTAACGATCTTTCTTTGTGACAAGGAGGAGCCCCTAGAGGGTCCGAGCGGGTGGAAGGAGGAGGAGGTTGCACCCATGCCGCCGAGTGATGAATCCTAAATCTCATTTTTTAAGCTCAAATCCCTCAAAATCAACATCATTTCTGCATCTATTCTGCATAATTAGCATTCATGCATGTTTTCATAAGAAATGCATTTTAGCACTAATTTCTGCACAAAATAAGAAGCCAAAATCACAGCCAAAATTGACCTGTAAATAGTCCAACTTCCCTGATTTTTAACTAATCCATGCTAACTCCGAATGACACAAAACTACCTCCACTGTGTACATATCACTAACAAGAATAAAGAAAAATACAAAAAAAATAACTAACCCAACTAAGTGGACCAAAAACCCAAACCCTAATATCAGGATTTCCGAACTAAAAACCTCATATCTTCCTCACCTAGTGTCCTTTTTAATCCTACTCACTTTTCTACTAATGTACATTCAATTACCTTCAAAACAAGACCAAGTTCAAGTGAATCAGAGCTCGCATGTGAAAGTTAGGTTTTGGACCTCTTTTGTACATGTATGTTAGCGGTTTTTGACCTGATATTTTATATACATATTTTATCAATTCATAAAAATAAAAAAATAGATTAATGTGTAATTATTTATCTTTGATTTTACCATATTTTTCTAGATTTTTATCTAAGTTTAAAAATGACATAAAAATTATAACACAAAAAATCAAGGTATTCTATGTACATGGGATACCACAAAAATATCACTTTTTGCAATTAATCGATTCTGGTTTTGATGTCTTCATAAAAGTCTTAGATCTCATCGAGATGAGCAATTTTCGTGAGGAACTTTTGCGATCCGAGGCCATTTGATATTTATTTTGGATTTTATAAGGTATTTATTTCTCGAATTTTCTGGTGCTGACACGTGGCAGCACCAGGTGCAGCCATGTGTCAGCCAATTTTAGCTGATTTATATATTCATTTTTATAAAATAATAATAATAATAATAAATAAAATAAATAAAGACGACGTACGTGTGTCGCACGTGCTTCCTTTGTCTTCCCCTTGCGCTCCACGTGTCGTCCGCCTGATTGTCCGATCTCGGCCGATTGGACGACCCTGGCGGTCGTCTTCCACCTCCCGCCTCCTTTCCCAATCGGGAACTCCGTCACATCCCGCATGTCCGTCAAGTGGTATCAGAGCCAAGTTGAAGGTTTTGGATGCGATCCATGAACCGAGGATGACTTGGGTTCGTTAGGGTTTGCGAAAGTTTTCTTGCATTTCATTTTCGTATTTCTGTTTTCAGATTATTTTCGACACTGTTTAAATTGTTTAAACACGAAAATAATAATTGAATTTTGTTCCCCATTAAATATGGAAATCGTAGGATCTGAGTTTACGTAATTTGGATTCCGTATGCTCGAGATATGATCATTTTGGTGAACATGTATCCACTGTTTCGAGGACTGCGGAACATGATGTAATTAAGATGTTAATTGCGGATTTTAAAATGCCTTGGAATGGGTGAAAATCACTTAGGTTCTGTTGTAAATCAAATTATCAAACTTAAGAAACTTATTTTGCTTAATTTGGATTTAAGTTGATTGAAATATGATATTTTTAGTAAGTGAGGGTCACTGCTGGAAATACTTTCCTAATCAAGAACCTATCGATTGTCATTTAACCAATTAGTGAATTAAATTGTTTAATTTCCTGGAATAATTGTGCATAAATATTTGTGAAATATTTGATAATAATTATTTCCTAAAATGACATACCCCATACATACATACATACATACATACATACATACATACATACATACATACATACATACATACATACATACATACATACATACATACATACATACATACATACATACATACATACATACATACATACATACATACATACATACATACATACATACATACATACATACATACATACATACATACATACATACATACATACATACACACATACATACACACATACATACATACATATATATAATGAATCTACGATTAATGTTCCATATAGTGAACTAGTGCCTGCGCACCGGCTCGCGCATGGTCGAGTAGGATGATTAGGATGATCCTACTCATCTGGACGTCCATGTTGGAGCTTCCTCTCATGCGACCGAAACCGTAGTCGCTGCCAACAGATATGGCTAGATTCAGTTGACATATAGGTACCTTGGATTTGATGGCTGTTCTTTTTCCAGCATTGGAAACTTTGAGGAAGGAGGAGGAGGTTGTCGGATGCTGCCATTTTTCTCCACGAAAGAATCACAACACATGTAACCATCACCTGCAACTTCTACCGCTCCCTCCAACTATGGAGCGCCCTAATTTAGCTGGTCTTCGGAAAACCAAACCAAGCAGCCGACCCGCACGGCTGCACGCCAGTAGTAAATTTTGACCATTATTTGCCTTGTCCAACACGAAGGAAGGAATCACAGTTCTTAGAAGGCACGGGCTCGCGTGGTCGAGCGAGGCGAACTAGTACCTGCCTGGGACCTCGAGTTCAGCAGGCCGGGAGGGGGATGAGTAGGATGATTCAAGCAGGGCGCTGGGGAGCCGGGGTGGGTGGGGTGGTTCGATCAGGCGCGCGGGGGTTGGCACGGGGGACTTCGAGCTCGACGGGCCGGAGGGGGGGTGGGGTGGGGTGTTTCGAGTGGGAAGTTGGGTTTCAGGTAGGGGAGGAGGGGAGCCGGGAGGGGGGGTGGTTTGAGCAGGGCGTTGGGTATAGGGTCGGGGGAGGGGAGCAGGGGAGGAGGTGGTGGGGTGGGTTTTAGGCAGGGGGCGGGCTTCTAGCAGAGGCGGTGCAAGGGGGGTTGGAGCAGCTCGGAGGTGGCCCGGGGGGGGGGGGGGCTTGGACAAGCACGGGGCGGAGCAGCTCGGCGCGGGGAGGGAGGTTCGGAGGAGGTGGCGGGCTGGGTTCTTCGAGCAGGAGAGGAGGTGGCCTGAGGGGACTTGGACGAGCACAGGGCGGAGCAGCTCGGCGGCTGGTGTCTTCGAGTCTGGACATGGTGAGGGGGAAGCGATGGTTCAGGGGTAGTTTTGTTTTTTTCAACGAAAACCGTTAAATATAACGGATATTTCAAACGGACTATAAGTCAAGGTTATATTGTGTAAGAGGGTTTCTCATGTAATTCGTGATTATGTAGGGTTATGATTGAGATTGAGGAATTACTCAGGGTTATTGGTGTAATTATCCCTTAATTAAAAATCAATTACAAATAATTTATTTAACCCGGATTTGCATGCAAATGCAATGATTTATAGGCATGTAAGAGCAATTAAATCTATCTAATTTTTTAGCAATTTTTGGAGAATGAAATAATTTAATATGAATTAAAGAGCGCATAGTGGGTAAAATATGCTAACTTTCACCTAATCAATTAATTTAAATCAAGCACTGCTCATACAAAATACCATCGATCATCCAAAAGATAGAGAATAACATGTTTTATAGCATGATATGTTTGGAATAAAAGTGTGATGACAAATAATCATTCAAATAAATATGCAAATGCATGGTTATGAGTGCAATTACATAAAATAAAATAAAAACAAAACTGATGCAGACTACTATGTAATTACCATGACTTATGGGGAACTTATGCAAATTTTCCACAGGTCCTTGAGGCACACGTGATTGCTGGAAGCGGGGTGTATCGATGAATTGCTTGAACATAGAGGGGGAATATGTAATTGACCCCCTACCTCACGTGCTCCTCACGTGAGGGGGGGGGGACTAGATAGCGAGAGGCAGCGCACGATTGCTGGAGAAGAAGGCGATGGTCGCTGGCGGATGGGGGGCGAGAAACTGTGTAGGGGTGTAGGTGGGCGTAAGACAAGAGAGGTGGTGGAGCTCTCGACTCCAGCAAGTAGCTCGAGGCTTCGACCAGGCGACACATGCCCGTCTCCTTCCATCGATGGTGTCAGGTGTGCTCGTGGGTCATGTGAGGGCGGTCACTGCTGAAGGGTGTAGTTACAGAGGTGTGGCAGCAAGGGCGCGGGGGTTGTTGCTTCATGGAGAAGGAGGAAGAAGGGAGGTGTCCATGAAGGAGGAAGAAGGGAGGTGAAGCGGCGTTGGAGGTTGCGGTGGAAGGGGTGCTCAGCGGTGATGGCGTCAAGTTGGAGCTATGATGGGCACAGGCGGAGTAGGAGGTGTAACCAATCAAAAGGTGAAAAGGAGAAGCGGAGGAGGAAGAAGAGAAGGTTGGAAGAAAGGGGATAAACAACAAATAAAAAGGGAAGAAGGAAACTACCTAGGGGTGTCTTCGTTAGAGAAAGGATGGAGCCAGTGGAGCTCCGTCCTATCATTGCATTGAGCAACGTGGCAGGGGCGTCTGATGAATCTCCATTTCATCACCTTTATTCTATCATTTTGGCCATAAAAACCCTAGCTAATGCATGTAAATAACATCAATTTGCACATAATAGCATTCAATCTTTATTATATTCTTTGTATATAAAATAAGATTTTTAATGACAAAATTATAGAATAAAGAGAAGAAAAGAAAAGGAATAAAATATTGAATATATTTTATGATCCTAAACCATGAGACCAAGTCAAGAATTGAGTTGATCGACAAGGAATAAAGTAGGGGGAGATAAGGGCCAAAAATACAATAAAAATGCTATTTATTCATCCTTTATTTATGCATTTTGACACCTATTTTATTCTTTATTATTTATTCATAAAATAAAACAACTTTATACATAAAAGTCATAGATAATAATGTAAATAAAATACAAAATTGAGTTTGTTTAAAAACAATACACAGTGTGCATTTTATACATAAATAAAAAGACAAAAACCAAACTTCATAGACCCGTATCTTTCAAATAAGAACTCAAAACATATCAAATCTAATTATATATAACTTTTCACATGCTATTTAATGGTAGTGGTTTTGTATTTTTTGGAGTTATTGTGTGAAAGATAGGTTTTTGACCCCTATTGTACATAGACCTGATTAAAATATTCAATTTATTCATTTCTTATTATTTTTACAAATTCATATTTTTATAATTTTATAAATATTGTTTAAAACACATGCACATATTAAAACTGAAATAAAACTAAAAAATAAAATGTAAACTAAAATAAACCTATGTAAATACATAGGTAAAACACCTATAATTCTACTTGTATATAAATAAAAGTGGATTCTATTATTTATTTATTCTTTATATTTTTCTAATATTGTAAAAATATTCATATTCTATTAAAAATACAAACTAAAAATAAAACCTAATAAAATACATTTAAATAAAAAGGTGTATGCAAAAATAAAGTTAAAATACATATAAATATGCCTATAGAACATACATACCTATTTATTTAAGTGTAGAAATTACATCATAAAAATATATTTATACTCACAAAAATAAAGTATAAATATATAAAATAAAATAATAACATTAAAATAAAATATACAAAATAAAAATAAAAATGTATAAAATATAGGCAAATATACCTATAAATACACTAATAAAAATTAACTACTAATAAATAAAGCCAGAAAAATAAATAAATAACATAATAAAATACTAGATAAAATAATAAATATTTTTATTTTATAATAAAAAATTAACAAAATCGTTTACCATTTTTTATTAATTATTCTTTAAAAAATTCCATGTTTTATCGTTAGTGGCATGACATGGACCAATGGTAGAGCTTGGACCGTTGACCTCTGGTCAACTTTCCCATCCAAGCCTCTGCGCGTAAGATCTGTATTTCCCTGATTTTCTTTCCTTTTCTCCGCATGATTCATCCATCATCTATCCCCGATCTCTTCATGAAAAATCATCATTATTCATCTGTGATTCACGCCGTATCTATAGATAGCATGTACATATCGTCGATCCTTTGATTTCCGCCGGTCAATAAGGGTGCATATCAACATTTATAAATAAGAAAATCTGCCTCCATTCTCAAATTTGGTCAGCTTTCAAGCCTTTCTACCTCTGCTTCAGCCTAACGAGCTTTCTTTGTGACAAGGAGGAGCCCCTAGAGGGTCCGAGCGGGTGGAAGGAGGAGGAGGTTGCACCCATGCCGCCAAGTGATGAATCCTAAATCTCATTTTTTAAGCTCAAATCCCTCAAAATCAACAGCATTTCTGCATCTATTCTGCATAATTAGCATTCATGCATGTTTTCATAAGAAATGCATTTTAGCACTAATTTCTGCACAAAATAAGAAGCCAAAATCACAGCCAAAATTGACCTGTAAATAGTCCAACTTCCCTGATTTTTAACTAATCCATGCTAACTCCGAATGATACAAAACTACCTCCACTGTGTACATATCACTAACAAGAATAAAGAAAAATACAAAAAAATAACTAACCCAACTAAGTGGACCAAAAACCCAAACCCTAATATCAGGATTTCCGAACTAAAAACCTCATATCTTCCTCACCTAGTGTTCTTTTTAATCCTACTCACTTTTCAACTAATGTACATTCAATTACCTTCAAAACAAGACCAAGTTCAAGTGAATCAGAGCTCGCATGTGAAAGTTAGGTTTTGGACCTCTTTTGTACATGTTGTATGTTAGCGGTTTTTGACCTGATATTTTATATACATATTTTATCAATTCATAAAAATAAAAAAATAGATTAATGTGTAATTATTTATCTTTGATTTTACCATATTTTTCCGGATTTTTATCTAAGTTTAAAAATGACATAAAAATTATAAACACAAAAAATCAAGGTATTCTATGTACATGGGATACCACAAAAATATCACTTTTTGCAATTAATCGATTCTGGTTTTGATGTCTTCATAAAAGTCTTAGATCTCATCGAGACGAGCAATTTTCGTGAGGAACTTTTGTGATCCGAGGCCATTTGATATTTATTTTGGATTTTATAAGGTATTTATTTCTCGAATTTTCTGGTGCTGACACGTGGCAGCACCAAGTGCAACCATGTGTCAGCCAATTTTAGCTTATTTATACATTAATTTTTATAAAATAATAATAATAATAAATAAAATAAATAAAGACGACGTACGTGTGTCGCACGTGCTTCCTTTGTCTTCCCCTTGCGCTCCACGTGTCGTCCGCCTGATTGTCCGATCTCGACCGATTGGACGGCCCTGGCGGTCGTTTTCCACCTCCCGCCTCCTTTCCCAATCGGGAACTCCGTCACATCCCGCATGTCCGTCAAGTGGTATCAGAGCCAAGTTGAAGGTTTTGGATGCGATCTATGAACCGAGGATGACTTGGGTTCGTTAGGGTTTGCGAAAGTTTTCTTGCATTTCATTTTCGTATTTCTGTTTTCAGATTATTTTCGGCACTGTTTAAATTGTTTAAACACGAAAATAATAATTGAATTTTGTTCCCCATTAAATATGGAAATCGTAGGATTTGAGTTACGTAATTTGGATTCCGTATGCTCGAGATATGATCATTTTGGTGAACATGTATCCACTGTTTCGAGGACTGCGGATCATGACGTAATTAAGATGTTAATTGCGGATTTTAAAATGCCTTGGAATGGGTGAAAATCACTTAGGTTCTGTTGTAAATCAAATTATCAAACTTAAGAAACTTATTTTGCTTAATTTGGATTTAAGTTGATTGAAATATGATATTTTTAGTAAGTGAGGGTCACTGCTGGAAATACTTTCCTAATCAAGAACCTATCGATTGTCATTTAACCAATTAGTGAATTAAATTGTTTAATTTCCTGGAATAATTGTGCATAAATATTTGTGAAATATTTTATAATAATTATTTCCTAAAATGACATACCCCATACATACATACATACATACATACATACATACATACATACATACATACATACATACATACATACATACATACATACATACATACATACATACATACATACATACATACATACATACATACATACATACACACACACACACACATACATACATATATATAATGAATCTACAATTAATGTTCCATATAGCGAACTAGTGCCTGCGCACGGGCTCGCGCATGGTCGAGTAGGATGATTAGGATGATCCTACTCATCTGGACGTCCATGTTGGAGCTTCCTCTCATGCGACCGAAACCGGAGTCGCTGCCAACAGATATGGCTAGATTCAGTTGACATATAGGTACCTTTGATTTGATGGCTGTTCTTTTTCCAGCATTGGAAACTTCGAGGAAGGAGGAGGAGGTTGTCGGATGCTGCCATTTTTCTCCAAGAAAGAATCACAATGTAACCATCACCTGCAACTTCTACCGCTCCCTCCAACTATGGAGCGCCCTAATTTAGCTGGTCTTCGGAAAACCAAACCAAGCAGCCGACCCGCACGGCTGCACGTCAGTAGTAAATTTTGACCATTATTTGCCTTGTCCAACACGAAGGAAGGAATCACAGTTCTTAGAAGGCACGGGCTCGCGTGGTCGAGCGAGGTGAACTAGTACCTGCCTGGGACCTCGAGTTCGGCAGGCCGGGAGGGGGATGAGTAGGATGATTCAAGCAGGGCGCTGGGGAGCTGGGGTGGGTGGGGTGGTTCGATCAGGCGCGCGGGGGTTGGCACGGGGGACTTCGAGCTCGACGGGCCGGAGGGGGGGTGGGTGGGGTGTTTCGAGTGGGAAGTAGGGTTTCAGGTAGGGGAGGAGGGGAGCCGGGAGGGGGGGTGGTTGTTTGAGCAGGGCGTTGGGTATAGGGTCGGGGGAGGGGAGCAGGGGAGGAGGTGGTGGGGTGGGTTTTAGGCAGAGGACGGGCTTCTAGCAGAGGCGGTGCAGGGGGGGTTGGAGCAGCTCGGAGGTGGCCCGGGGGGGGGGGGGGGGCTTGGACGAGCACGGGGCGGAGCAGCTCGGCGCGGGGAGGGAGGTTCGGAGGAGGTGGCGGGCTGGGTTCTTCGAGCAGGAGAGGAGGTGGCCTGAGGGGGCTTGGACGAGCACGGGGCGGAGCCGCTCGGCGGCTGGTGTCTTCGAGTCAGGACATGGTGAGGGGGAAGCGATGGTTCAGGGGTAGTTTTGTTTTTTTCAACGAAAACCGTTAAATATAACGGATATTTCAAGCGGACTATAACTCAGGGTTATATTGTGTAAGAGTTAAGCATTACTCGGGGTTTCTCATGTAATTCGTGATTATGTAGGGTTATGATTGAGATTGAGGAATTACTCAGGGTTATGGGTGTAATTATCCTTTAATTAAAAATCAATTACAAATAATTTATTTTAACCTGGATTTGCATGCAAATGCAATGATTTATAGGCATGTAAGAGCAATTAAATCTATCTAATTTTTTAGCAATTTTTGGAGAATGAAATAATTTATTATGAATTAAAGAGCGCATAGTGGGTAAAATATGCTAACTTTCACCTAATCAATTAATTTAAATCAAGCACTGCTCATAAAAATACCATCGATCATCCAAAAGATAGAGAATAACATGTTTTATAGCATGATATGTTGGAATAAAAGTGTGATGACAAATAATCATTCAAATAAATATGCAAATGCATGGTTATGAGTGCAATTACATAAAATAAAATAAAAACAAAACTGATGCAGACTACTATGTAATTACCATGACTTATGGGGAACTTATGCAAATTTTCCACAGGTCCCTTGAGGCACACGTGATTGCTGGAAGCGGGGGTGTATCGATGAATTGCTTGAACATAGAGGGGGAATATGTAATTGACCCCCTACCTCACGTGCTCCTCACGTGAGGAGGGGGGGGACTAGATAGCGAGAGGCAGCGCACGATTGCTGGAGAAGAAGGCGATGGCCGCTGGCGGATGGGGGGCGAGAAACTGTGTAGGGGTGTAGGTGGGCGTAAGACAAGAAAGGTGGTGGAGCTCTCGACTCCAGCAAGTAGCTCGAGGCTTCGACCAGGCGACACATGCCCGTCTCCTTCCATCGATGGTGTCAGGTGTGCTCGTGGGTCATGTGAGGGCGGTCACTGCTGAAGGGTGTAGTTACAGAGGTGTGGCAGCAAGGGCGCGGAGGTTGTTGCTTCATGGAGAAGGAGGAAGAAGGGAGGTGAAGCGGCGTTGGAGGTTGCGGTGGAAGGGGTGCTCAACGGTGATGGCGTCAAGTTGGAGCTATGATGGGCACAGGCGGAGTAGGAGGTGTGACCAATCAAAGGTGAAAAGGAGAAGCGGAGGAGGAAGAAGAGAAGGTTGGAAGAAAGGGGATAAACAACAGATAAAAAGGGAAGAAGGAAACTACCTAGGGGTGTCTTCGTTAGAGAAAGGATGGAGCCAGTGGAGCTCCGTCCTATCATTGCATTGAGCAACGTGGCAGGGGCGTCTGATGAATCTCCATTTCATCACCTTTATTCTATCATTTTGGCCTTAAAAACCCTAGCTAATGCATGTAAATAACATCAATTTGCACATAATAGCATTCAATATTTATTATATTCTTTGTATATAAAATAAGGTTTTTAATGACAAAATTATAGAATAAAGATAAGAAAAGAAAAGGAATAAAATATTGAATATATTTTATGATCCTAAACCATGAGACCAAGTCAAGAATTGAGTTGATCGACAAGGAATAAAGTAGGGGGAGATAAGGGCCAAAAATACAATAAAAATGCTATTTATTCATCCTTTATTTTTGCATTTTGACACCTGTTTTATTCTTTATTATTTATTCATAAAATAAAACAACTTTATACATAAAAGTCATAGATAATAATGTAAATAAAATACAAAATTGAGTTTGTATAAAAACAATACACAGTGTGCATTTTATACATAAAATAAAAAGCCAAAAACCAAACTTCATAGACCCATATCTTTCAAATAAGAACTCAAAACATATCAAATCTAATTATATATAACTTTTCACACGCTATTTAATGGTAGTGGTTTTGTATTTTTTGGAGTTATTGTGTGAAAGATAGGTTTTTGACCCCTATTGTACATAGACCTGATTAAAATATTCAATTTATTCATTTCTTATTATTTTTACAAATTCATATTTTTATAATTTTATAAATATTGTTTAAAACACATGCACATATTAAAACTGAAATAAAACTAAAAAATAAAATGTAAACTAAAATAAACCTATGTAAATACATAGGTAAAACACATATAATTCTACTTGTATATAAATAAAAGTGGATTCTATTATTTATTTATTCTTTATATTTTTCTAATATTGTAAAAATATTCATATTCTATTAAAAATACAAACTAAAAATAAAACCTATAAAATACATTTAAATAAAAAGGTGTATGCAAAAACAAAGTTAAAATACATATAAATATGCCTATAGAACATACATACCTATTTATTTAAGTGTACAAATTACATCATAAAAATATATTTATACTCACAAAAATAAAGTATAAATATATAAAATAAAATAATAACATTAAAATAAAATATACAAAATAAAAATAAAAATGTATAAAATATAGGCAAATATACCTATAAATACACTAATAAAAATTAACTACTAATAAATAAAGCCAGAAAAATAAATAAATAACATAATAAAATACTAGATAAAATAATAAATATTTTATTTTATAATAAAAAATTAATAAAATCGTTTACCATTTTTTTGTTAATTATTCTTTTAAAAAATTCCATGTTTTATCGTTTAGTGGCATGACATGGACCAATGGTAGAGCTTGGACCGTTGACCTCTGGTCAACTTTCCCATCCAAGCCTCTGCGCGTAAGATCTGTATTTCCCCGATTTTCTTTCCTTTTCTCCGCATGATTCATCCATCATCTATCCCCGATCTCTTCATGAAAAATCATCATTATTCATCTGTGATTCACGCCGTATCTATAGATAGCATGTACATATCGTCGATCCTTTGATTTCCGCCGGTCAATAAGGGTGCATATCAATATTTATAAATAAGAAAAATCTGCCTCCATTCTCAAATTTGGTCAGCTTTCAAGCCTTTATACCTCTGCTTCAGCCTAACGAGCTTTCTTTGTGACAAGGAGGAGCCCCTAGAGGGTCTGAGCGGGTGGAAGGAGGAGGAGATTGCACCCATGCCGCCGAGTGATGAATCCTAAATCTCATTTTTTAAGCTCAAATCCCTCAAAATCAACAGCATTTCTGCATCTATTCTGCATAATTAGCATTCATGCATGTTTTCATAAGAAATGCATTTTAGCACTAATTTCTGCACAAAATAAGAAGCCAAAATCACAGCCAAAATTGACCTGTAAATAGTCCAACTTCCCTGATTTTTAACTAATCCATGCTAACTCCGAATGACACAAAACTACCTCCACTGTGTACATATCACTAACAAGAATAAAGAAAAATACAAAAAAATAACTAACCCAACTAAGTGGACCAAAAACCCAAACCCTAATATCAGGATTTTCGAACTAAAAACCTCATATCTTCCTCGCCTAGTGTCCTTTTTAATCCTACTCACTTTTCAACTAATGTACATTCAATTACCTTCAAAACAAGACCAAGTTCAAGTGAATCAGAGCTCGCATGTGAAAGCTAGGTTTTGGACCTCTTTTGTACATGTTGTATGTTAGCGGTTTTTGACCTGATATTTTATATACATATTTTATCAATTCATAAAAGTAAAAAAATAGATTAATGTGTAATTATTTATCTTTGATTTTACCATATTTTTCCGGATTTTTATCTAAGTTTAAAATGACATAAAAATTATAAACACAAAAAATCAAGGTATTCTATGTACATGGGATACCACAAAAATATCACTTTTTGCAATTAATCGATTCTGGTTTTGATGTCTTCATAAAAGTCTTAGATCTCATCGAGACGAGAAATTTTCGTGAGGAACTTTTGTGATCCGAGGCCATTTGATATTTATTTTGGATTTTATAAGGTATTTATTTCTCGAATTTTCTGGTGCTGACACGTGGCAGCACCAGGTGTAGCCATGTGTCAGCCAATTTTAGCTTATTTATATATTCATTTTTATAAAATAATAATAATAATAAATAAAATAAATAAAGACGACGTACGTGTGTCGCACGTGCTTCCTTTGTCTTCCCCTTGCGCTCCACGTGTCGTCCGCCTGTTTGTCCGATCTCAGCCGATTGGACGGCCCTGGCGGTCGTCTTCCACCTCCCGCCTCCTTTCCCAATCGGGAACTCCGTCACATCCCGCATATCTCGCGGCCACCATCATCGTCGCCTCGTGCGTATCTCGCCCTCCTCCATCTCCGAGATCCTTCCTCATCAAATCCTCCTTCGTCCCGTGATTCCCCACGATCTCGCGCTGCCTCTCCGATCTCCCCAAATCAATCAAACCCCCGACACCCAAATCCCCGATTACTGCCATCTTCGGTGATGCACCTCGATCCTATTTAAACCATAGCCGCCCCCTCTACTCCGATATCCGCCGATACTAAGCTCCAAGGTTCCGCGGCAGTGACAGCGCCCGGATTAATCTTCCTCGACGAGATCCGGCTAACCCCCTGTTGAGCACGAAATTCGAGGACAGAAATTATTATTGATAAATAAGTTCATCGGTCGTTGCTTTGATCTCCAAAATCCCGTGTCAACAAAAAATTTTTATAATTATTTTTTTTGCTTTTTGCTACTTATTAACCTGTATAGCGGACAGGGTCTAACTCAGGGAGGCTACAATTCCCGAGGGTTATTCAATTAATCAGAAACTAATTAAGAGAAAACATGAATCTCAAAGGACAACTATCCTTGGTTTTTGTGATTTTTTTTCTTTTATTTTTTTAAATTTTCAAAGATTTTTAAATTTTTAGTGATTTTGATTTGCTATATTTTTATTTTTTCAAAAATAACACGAAGCAATATGAACAAGGTCAAAAATATACTCACACCAACTCTTTTTGAATTTTTCAATTTATCAAAAAATGCTCAGAAAAATATAGAGAAATTTTTAAGGAATTTTCAAATATTTTTGAGAATTTTTGTGGAATTTTCAGATGTTCTTATATTTTTCTAAAAATCAAACCGTGAGAAAATAAGAAAATGTGCACAGTCTGGAGTAATTTGCAACTTAAAAATATTTGAAGTGCCCAGCACTCCTGACAATTATTTTTATGACAAACTAGAAGCAAATATCTACAAACAGGAACTGAAATCACTATTTTTGGATTTTTGTAGAATTTTCTGTGATTTTTATAATATTTTTGATGTTTTTTTTAATTTTTTTAGGTTTTATAAATAATTAATGTGTGAAATTTGGTCAGAAATTAAAAGACAATGAAATACAACTACTCTAAGTTTTTTGGAATTTTTGAGATAATATTTGATTTTTTTATGAATTTTGGAATTTCAAACAGGGAAAAATGGCATGTTTTTTATTTTTTTAATAATAATAAATGAAGGCAAAATGCAATGAAATTAAGCAATGTTGAGACACATAGCAAGATCATACAGGAATTTTCGCAAAATTTTCAGAGCATGATAAATATTTATTTAATCACGAAGATCAAGCAAGTTCAAGTTCTGCAATACAGGGACTAAAATGCAAATATTCAATATTTTTGCATCAAATGAATAATAAAAACAAATATTCTGGCTAAAGAGTGAAATTTACCCAGTAAAGAGCATCCCTTGTATGTGCTTTTCTGGAGGCGGGGCTTTTTTTTTGCAATTTCTGAAAACTCTGAGGCTTGCTTTGAAAGTTTTCCAAATATATAATTTTTTTATTTTGAAGCACAAAGTCCCTCTAGGGTTCCTTCGTTTCAAACAAAGGACAACAACAAAGGGGGCACGACCGCCGCCTTTCTTCTTCCTTCACGCGGCAGGTGCGGTGCCTGATGGGCGGCGGCGCAAGGTGGGAGCTCGGGGCGGTTGAGTGCGGCCGCGGCGGGCTGGAGAGGGGCTAGCGGGCGCGGGGCAGCGCGGCCTCGCGCGGTGGGTGGCGCAGTGGCGCGCAGGGCTCGTGGAGGTAGTCGCGTGGTGGGCCGCGACGGAAGGGCGGTGACGTGCGCGTGTCGCGCATTAGACAGAGGCGCGGCGGCGCGGACGTGGCGCGCTGCAGCGCTCGGCTTCGCGGTGGAGGCTGCCGGGCTGAAGGATGGTGAGGCGGCTGAAGGCTGCTGTTGGTGGTGAGGGCAGGAGGTCGAGGGGCGCGCGGGACCGAGCTCGGCGTCAGAGGGGGTGCGGCCGGAATCGGCGGAAGGCGGTGCTGAACGAGCGGGTACAGGAGCGACGTACCTTGCGCGAGCGGCGGGGTGGCGAGCGACGCCGCCCCCTGCTACTATCTTTTTTTTTGTAATAAACAATGTAAACAGTGGATAATAATAGAAGGAAAAACTTTTTTATTTTTTTAACTTCGAAAATTATAAATAAAACAAGAAATGAGAAATGATTTTTTTATTATTTTTTGTTTTCTTTTTAATGTTCCTGCAAAACAAATGTTAGAGGAAAAGAAATAAATGGTTTTTTATTGTTTTTTTAATTTATTTACAAATCAGAAAATGAATGGAGATTCGGCGAAAGTGGAGAATCGAATCCGATCTCCGACCACCGTACGCGGCCAGAGTTGAGAGATCGTGGACGGTAGAATTGAAGGCGGAGAGATCGAGAAGATGAGATGAAATCGAGTCGGTGGCGGAATAAATCGTGGCGAATTTTAAGATCTAGATAAAAAATGACAACGAGACAAAAATGCAAAAAATAAAACTACGATTGAACTAAGATAAGAATGACAAGAAAATTGCGGATCTCACCTTAGGAGTGGAAAATGGACCGTGATCGCCTCGATAGGGCCGACTCGCTGTCACCGGACATCTCGGAGGCTAGGCAACTTTCTCTACGAAATTTTACTCGTAGATCGGGCTCCTCTCTCTAAAGATTGATCAATTTAGAATGAGGGAGAAGGAGCTATATAAATAGAAAAGAGATGACATTTGAATTTTTTGAATTTTTTGGATAAGAAGTTAAGAGAGATGAAAATTGAAATGGATTTTTGAATTTTTTTGGAAGAGATAAAATGAGATAAAGTGAGAGATGAGATAAAATAGAAAAGAGATAAAATTATTAACTAATTTTTTTTGAATTTTCGTCACTTTATTTATTGGAATTTAAAAATCTTATTTTTTTTATTTTTTTATGATGGTTGGTTAAAAATAGCAATTATATACATATACTATACACATATATGGTAGTATATACAAGGGTAAATGAGGAAATTAGTTTTTTTTGTTTTAAGGATGCTATTATTTTTTTATTTTTATTTTTGTTCTAAATAATTAGTAAAAATATTTATAAATATGTACAAATACAATATGCATAAAATACAAGGGAAAATTGCACAAACCACCCCAGAAAACTGACTTTTCAACCGTAACTCCAAAAATTATGAAATCACAGCCATTTTGAAGATAATTTAATTTAGAATTCAATGGAAGTGATATTGGTTCAATTTGATATCACATGGAGCTGGAATTGATCTTTCAATTAGTGCTTAGTGGCTTTTTCCAAGTGTGGCTACTTTTATTCTATACATGATTTAATTGTGCAATCATTTTTATTAATTAGGACGCATTTTTATTTACAACTTTGGTTTTGAAAATTATTTGATTTGGGGTCAATTAAGGTATAAATAAATTAGTGTCAGTTTTTGATGAATCTGCGATTCGTCATCTTTATTCATTTATTTTAGCTTAAAATCCCTTATAAAACACCTGCATATAACGCTAACTCCATATTCTTACTAACTTGCATTTGTGTGTAAATATTGTACATTTCTTACTAATTTTAACCTAAAATAAATAAATAAAGAAAGAAAGGAAAAACAAAGAAAAGAAAATAAAAAAAGGAAGACTGTATACAGGATGACCCGAACCCCGAGAGAAGGTCAAGACTTGACCTGATCAACCAAGAATAAAGTAGGGGGAGATAGGGTCCTCAACCAGAAAATCCAAAAAAAATGTGTTTCTCACTTATTTTGTGTATATCTGTATAAAACTGACACTAATGTATTTGTACCTTAATTGACCCCAAATCAAATAACATTCAAAACCAAAGTTGTAAATAAAAATGCGTCCTAATTAATAAAAATGATTGCACAATTAAATCATGTACAGAATAAAAGTAGCCACACTTGGAAAAACCCACTAAGCACTAATTGAAAGATCAATTCCGGCTCCATATGATCTCAAATTGAACAAATATCACTTCCATTGAATTCTAAATTAAATTATCTTCAAAATGGCTGCGATTTCATAATTTTTGGAGTTACGGTTGAAAAGTCGGTTTTCCGGGGTGGTTTGTGCAATTTTCCCTTGTATTTTGTGCATATTGTATTTGTATTTATATTTGTAAATATTTTTACTAATTACTTAAAATAAAAAGAAATAAATAATAAAATTCTTAAAACAAAAAAAGAAGAGGCTAATTTCCTCATTTATCCCTGTATATAATGTCATATATGTATATAGTACATGTATATAGTTGCTATTTTTAACTAACCATCATAAAAAAATAAAAAAATAACATTTTTTAATTCAAATAAATAAAGTGACGAAAATTCAAAAAATTAGATAATTTTGTAAAAAATTTTATCTTTCTATTTTATCTCTCATGTTATCTTTTCCGCCAAAAAAATTCAAAAATTCATCTCTCTTATCTTCTTATCCAAAAAATTCAAAAATTCAAATGTCTCTCTTTTCTATTTATATGGCTCCATCTCCCTCATTCCAACCTGATCAATCTTTAGAGAGGAGCCCGATCTCCGAGAGAAATTTTGTCGAGGAAGTTGCCTAGCCTCCGAGCCGTCCGGTGACAGCGAGTCGGTCTTGTCGAGGCGATCACGGTCCATTTTCCGCTTCTAAGGTGAGATCCAAATTTTTCTTCGCATTTTTATCTTAGTTGAATCGCATTTTATTTTGTCGCATTTTATTTTCATCGTCATTTTTTGTTCCTCTAGATCTAAAAAAATTTCATCACGATTTTTATCCGCTCCGACTCGATTTTTCATCTCATCATCGTGATCTCTCCGCCTTCATTTTCTACCTCCCACGATCTATCAACTCCGACCGGTGGCGGAGAATCGGATTCGAATCCCTCATTTTCACCGAATTCCCATCCACGTTCCGATTTTGTAAATAAATAAAAGAAAAAAACACCATTTGTTTTCTTTTCCTTCTAACGATTGTTTTGCAGGATCATATAAAAAATAAAAAAATCAAAAAAATTATATAAAAAAGGTTTTCCTTATCATTTTTTCTTTGAGTTTTTCGGATTTACAAAAAAAAAATAAAAAATTCCCTTCCTTTATTTACTGTTTATATTATAAAAAAATTTCAAAAAAAAAGAAACAAAATAAAAAATTCACGTGCAGGCGGTAGGGCCACCAACCCCCGCCGCCCGCACTTTGCGCCGCCGCCGGGTCGGCGCCGCCGCGCTACCGTCACTCGCGCCGCCCACCAAAGACGGCCGCGCGACGCCGCGACCCACCACGGTACCGCCGCCCGGTCCGCATCGCCTTCGCGCCAAGGCCCGCGCCTCCGCCTGCATTTCCTCCTCCAGCACCACCGGTTCGCTCATCTCCAGCCGCGAGGTGCGCGTGGCCTGCCCTCTGCCCTCACGTTTGCCGACCTCCAGCCCGCGCGGCGGCCCGATCCGCCGAACTCGCTACCCTCCGTCCACCTTTCGCCGCTGCCTAATAGTAGCCGCCCCTTGCGCCTTGGAAGAGAAAAGAGAGAGGGGCGGCGCCGACCCTTGTTGCCCCCTTGGATTTGCTTGAACGAAATGATAACCCTTCTTAGGGTTTTAATAAAAAATATTATTTGGAAACATTGCAAGTTCATCCCGGATATTTCCGAACTTTCTACGGAGCCCTTGCCAGATCAATTTAAGTCGAGGAAATTACATTTGCGTTTCAGAGTTTCATTTAAATTCACCAAGAAACCCTGTCAGCCTCAGTCACATGTTGGGCACATGATTCAGTGGTAAAATTGCGTCTTCTTTCTTTATTTTTTATTATTTATTAATTGTGCAAAACATTTGCAGTCTTTACAATTTGGTCCCTGAACTGCAGAACAATAACTTGCTTGATCTTTTCATTGAATAAATATTATTTGTGATCCAAAATTTTGAGAAAATTGTGCTATGCTCCTGATGTGATTATATTTTTAATATAAAATTTTCATTCCTCTTCTCCCTCATTTAGTATTATTTAAAAATCAAAAACATGTCATTTTTCCTTGCTTGAAATTCAGAAATTCATAAAAATTCGAATATTGTTCCAAAAATTCCAAAAAAATTAGAGTAATTGTAGTTCATTGTCTTTTAATCTGACCAATTTTCACGTATTGATCTTTATAAACTCAAAAATTTGAAAAATACCAAAAATCTTCTAAAAATCATAAAAAATTCTAAAAAATCGAAAAAATGTGATTTCAGTTCTTGTTTGTAGATAATTGTTTCTAGTTTGTCTTAAAAATAATTGTCAGGAGTTTTGGGCACTTAAAGTATTTTTAAGTTGCAAATTACTCCAGACTGTGCACATTTTCTTATTTTCTCATTGTTTGATTTTTAGAAAAATGTAAAAACATCCGAAAAAAAATCTACAAAAATTCTCAAAAAGATTTCAAAACTTTTAAAACCCAAAAATACTTTCTTTGGATTTTTCTGAACATTTTTGACTAATTGAAAAAAAAAGAGTTGGTGAGCATATTCTTGACCTTGTTTATATTGCTTCGCATTATTTTTGAAAATAAAAAATTGCTAAATCAAAATCACTAAAAATTTGAAAATCAGAAAATATAAAAAAAATTAGAAATAAAAAATAAAAAAATAAAAATATTAAAAAAATAACAAAAACCAAGGATAGTTGTCCTTTGAGGTTCCTGTTTTCTTTTAATTTGTTTCTAATTAATTGAATAACCCTCGGGAATTGTAGCCTCCCTGAGTTCGACCCTGTCCGCTATACAGGTTAATAAGTAGCAAAAATTAAAAAAAATAATCTTTTATTGACGCGGGATTTTGGGGATTAAACAACGACCTATTTACCATCAATTAATTTTCGTCCTCGAATTTTGCGCTCAACAGTTTTATACAGATATACACAAAATAAGTGAGAAACACACATCATTTTTTTGGGATTTTCCTGGTTGAGGACCCTATCTCCCACTACTTTATTCCTGATCGATCAGGTCAAGTCTTGGCCTTCTCTCGGGATTCGGGTCAGCCTGTACACAGTCTTCCTTTTTTATTTTCTTTTCTTTATTTTTACGTTCTTTCTTTATTTATTTATTTTAGGTTAAAATTAGTAAGAAATGTACAATATTTAGACACAAATGCAAGTTAGTAAGAATATGGAGTTAGCGTTATATGCAGGTGTTTTATAAGGGATTTTAAGCTAAAATAAATGAATAAAGATGACGAATCGCAGATCCATCATCCCCCTATGCTTTACCTTTGCTAGTCCCTTAGCAAACACTTATTTGAAAGAATAAGTGAAGAAGAAAAAGAAAGGAAAATAAAGAAAGTTGGACAATATTGAGTACTAAACTTATCTTCATAAAATTGTAGTTTGGAGCTCTGTCGGACCTTTAGATTATTAGTGTGTCGGAACTTCTGTGAGACTTAGAATTTAAAACCAACAGCCATCAAGTTCTACACATTATTGTCACAGTTTTGGCCCATAAGTCATCTTAGATCAATCCTCTTCCCAAAGCATATCCTATGAACATTGAACAATCAACTCATGTGTGTGAAAATTTTAGCTCTTCCCATCCAGAATGCCGGATTACCATGCAAATCTCCTCTCCAATAACTCGTCCTCGGGGAGTCAGGTATTTCCTTCTAAGGTCTGCCGTGCTATGTTCACAATTGAATTGGGGGAGTTAAGAATGAGAAAAGAACTGGAGGATGGCCAGTTGTAGTGATCTCACTTCGAAGCTGGCCGGTGTAGCCGAGTCTCACCAAGATCTGCAGGTTTTCTTGAAGCTTGTACCTTTTTGGTCATATATTTATTTGGTAGTAGCTTCTTTGTATTTGGATTTTTTTGGTGGTTTTGTTTGGATCTTGTTGTGCCCCTACGGATATAGAATCTTTTTTCCGTACATGTTTTGGGTCTTAGAAAAAATTGTGCCCAACCATCCATCCCTTTTCTGAAGCTTTATTTCAACCCGTACTCCGGTCTTTAGATTTCCACACTACCAGAAAAGAAACTCACACAGTCTTCCAACATCCCGTTTGAGTTGAGTAAGTGCATAGTGCGGGAGTACAAATTAATTCTCTATTCCAGAGTTGTACCCAGAATGAAGAGACCAGGTTAGACACTAAGAGTCAAATGCTGCACATTGTCATGTGTAACTCAAAGAATTAAGTCAAAGACCTGAAGCTTCTAAAATCCTATTTCGCGGTGAAGTTCCTCTGAGAATTAGGTGGATTAAGGTCCAACTAAGCTCCATTCTTCAATTTTATTCCAGACATAGTTTAAATATCAATGCTATCCTGAAAAATGCACATGCAAATGCAGAATATGAACAATACAGAGAGTTTTTTTTAAGAATGATGCACATGTGAAAAGAACCATTTTTTTAACAATTTCTAATTTTGAACTTTTTATGGAATTTTTGGAGAAAAAATGCAAATGTGAAAGAAAGTTTTTTTATGCAAATTTTTATGATTTTTGGTTTTGTAGTTTTTTTAAGGAGAAAGGGTTAGTAATATATACAAGTATATACAAGAGATTTTTTTGTTGTTTTTTTTGTGTGTTTTTTTTGTTTTTTGTTTGTTTTTTTTGTTTTGTTTCTCTCTCTCTTCCCTTTTTTTTTGTTTTTGTTGTTTTTGTTTTTTTTTGTTTTTTGTTTTTTTTGTGTTTTTTTATTTTGTTTTATTTTGTTTTTTGTTTTTTCTTCTTTTATTTTTTTTGTTTTATTTTTTTATTTTTTATTGTTTATTTTTGTTTGTTCTTTTGTTGTTTGTTTGTTTGTGGTTTTTTTACGTGGATTTTACAAAATATACACATAACCCCCAAATAAATGTATTTAAAAGTACGGGTTATGTCTAAAGTATATATACAATATATACGACACCCCCCTATACTTAGCTCAAACTATGTCCTCATAGTGATCAGAGAGCGACAAAGGAAGACATAACTCGTGCTAAGCAAAGAGAGGTGAAAAGACTCCTATGCTACAACGACTCAAAGAAAAGACAAAAAGACGAGAAATTGGTGATCCCCCCTATACTTAGGATCAAGTAATCCTAAGTATAGTAGAATGTACAAAGGGAAAACTGATGAAGAGAATGTACAGACTCACAAAGACACGATATGAACAACATCACACCCCCTATACTTAGGGTAGTGTATCCCTAAGGTATAGGCAACAACAACAAGGGTGATAAATAGGACGAATATGAACAACACAAATCCTTCACCCCCCTTTACTTAGGATAAAGCACATCCTAAGTATAGCATACACACACACACGGAAAATGGGTGACTGATAAAACGGGAGAAGACAGAGTGACATGAAAGGATATACAAGAGGTGTTGAGCTTATGTATCGGACGCAGAAGGTGGAATCAAAAGATCATCGTCTGATACCAAAGATATATGAATCCACAACGGACAGGAATGTATCATGATCTAGATATGGCTTCAGCAACTGTCCGTTCACAACAAATGGCCGTGCGTCAGATGACAACCCAGATATGACAATACTCCCATTGTCACGCACAGCTCTCACGATGAACGGTCCTGACCACTTGCTTTTCAATTTTCCTGGGAATAACTTCAACTTAGCATCAAATAACCAAACTTTCTGATTAGGGGAGAAAGTCTTTCTTCGAATGTGTTTATCATGCCAGTGCTTGACTTTCTCCTTATACATAAGTGAATTATCATATGCAAAGTCTCGGAATTCCAATAATTTATTCAAATCCAACTTCCTATTCTTTCCTCTTTTCTCACAATCTAAATTGCATACATGGAGTGCCCATAAAGATTTGTGAATTAATTCCACTGGCAGGTGGCAAGGCTTTCCATATACCAATCTGTATGGAGACATACCCAAAGGAGACTTGTACGCCATCCGATAAGCCCATGGAACTGAATCAAGCATCTGGGACCAGTTCTTCATATCTAGATGTACAAGTTTTTGCAATATTGTCTTGATCTCCCAATATGAAATTTCTGCCAAGCCATTAGTCTGAGGGTGGTCCTTGAGAAAGGAACACACCGTACGACTATCTGCGGTTTGGGTGGGGATAGCCTCCACCCATCGACTAACATAATCCACGGCGAGTAGGATGTACTGAAATCCCTGACTGATAGGAAATGGGCCCATGAAGTCAATGCCCCAAGCATCAAAAACATCAGAAATCTGTATATATCTTAGGGGCATGGTATCTTTGGAACCAATTGTTCCTCCCATTTTCTTACAATCAATACAACCTCGAACATACTCTGTAGCATCCTTAAACAATGTGGGCCACCATAGGCCACTCTGTAAAACCTTTGCTGCCTTGCGTTTCCCCGAATGATGCTCACCAGATTCTAGCTTGTGACAGTGCTCAAGTACACTGGTGTGTTCCTCCTGAGGAATGCATCTTCTCCAGATACAATCCGCACCCTCACGAAATAGGTACGGATCCTCCCACTGGTAATAATGAATCTCTGACAGAAATCTGTCTACCTTGTTCTTCAGCCAATCTTGTGGAACTTTCTTGGAGACAAGATAGTTCACAATATCAGCATACCATGGAAGTGAGTCCACAGATAAAATGGACTCATCTGGAAAGGTTTCAGAAATAGGAATCATGTTCTGCTCAGAAGACTCTGTGTCTGTGATACGGGAAAGGTGATCTGCCATAACGTTTTTCACTCCAGGTTTATCTTGTATGTCTAGATCAAACTCCTGGAGAAGAAGGATCCATCTGATAAGGCGTGGTTTGGCATCCTTCTTTGCCTGTAAGTATCGTATGGCAGTGTGATTCGGTATACAATCACGTGTGAACCGATGAGGTAAGATCTGAACTTTTCTAGACCAAACACAACTGCTAACATCTCCTTCTCTGTAACTGTATAATTCTGTTGTGCTTCATCCAGAGTCTTGCTAGCATAGTGCATAGCAAATGGTACCCCATCTTTTCTCTGTACTAAGACTGCTCCAACTGCGAAATCTGATGCATCCGTCATTATCTCAAAGGAAAGAGACCAATCAGGTGGCTGTAAGACAGGAGCACTAGTAACCATTTCTTTCATCTTATTGAATGCAAGGAGAACTTTCTCATCGACAACAAAATCAGTCTCCTTACATAGAAGCTCAGTCAAAGATCTGGCGATTTTGCTGAAGTCCTTTATGAATCGCCTATAGAATCCTACGTGTCCCAAAAATGACCTCAACTGTTTCAAATTCTGTGGTGGCTCTAACTTGGAAATCACATCAATCTTAGCCGGGTCAACCTCCATACCATGTTTGGAGATGACATGGCCCAATACAATCCCATTAGTCACCATAAAGTGACTCTTCTCCCATGAGAGCACTAGGTTTACCTCACAGCAACGTTGAAGAACTCGGTCTAAATGAGCAAGACATGTGTCAAAACTATCCCCGTAGACCGAGAAATCGTCCATGAAGACTTCAAGAAAATTACCCACAATGTCGGTGAAAACGGCCAACATACACCTTTGAAATGTAGCGGGGGCGTTACACAATCCAAAGGGCATCCGTCTAAAGGCTTAAGTGCCAAACGGACAAGTGAAAGTAGTTTTCTCCTGATCCTCAGGCGATAGCAACTTGGTTGTATCCTGAGTACCCATCCAAGAAGCAAAAGAACTCTTTCCCTGCCAACCTCTCAATAATCTGATCAATAAAGGGCAGTGGAAAGTGATCCTTCTTGGTAGCTGAGTTCAGGCGTCGGTAATCTACACAGACACGCCATGAAGTAGGTACCCGGGTCAGAATCTCCTCACAATGGTCATTCTTTACGATCGTAATCCCAGACTTCTTTGGGACCACATGTAAAGGGTTGACCCATTTGGAATCCGAAATGGGATATATAAAACCAGCATCACACCATTTCTTGACACTACAAAAAAAAGCGCAAATTGGCGTGCACACAATAGGGTGCACGGGGCGAGCGCATGTGCTCGCCCAGGGCCGAGCGAGCACGTAGGTTGCACATGTGCTCGCCCAAGTGATCGCCCGTTTGAATCTGGAGACGCGTTTATACTTTTGTAGACGGGCGAGCACTTTAATAGCACATGCGCTCGCCCAAATGTGCTCGCCCAGTTGAAAAATCGAGGCGCGACGGAATAGGCGCGTGTCACTTTTCGTGGCGAGCACCTAAAGAGCACTGGGCGAGCACATAAGTGTGCTCGCCCGCGCCCGTAAACAGAACGTCGGGTGCCCCCTTTCTTCATTCCTGCGCGATTTCTTCCTCCATTCCTCTCCTCCGGCGATTTGTGTGGTGACATTGCCGCGTCGAGAGAGGTCCGTTTGACCATTCAATCACGCACACACCCTTCGTTAGGTATATCTTATCATCCTTTCTCTCTTTTTTGTGTATTTCATTCGTTTTTATACTTGTTTTAGATATTAGGGTTTTGATGTTGTTGATGGTTTTGTTGTTAAACTTAATATCACTAGTTGTTAATCTTGTTGCTTATGCTTAATGTAGTTGTTTAATATGTAGTTGTTGTTAGATTTGAGTATATATATGTCTAATATTGATGTAGGTGAATAAATATTGATGTAGGTGAATGTAGGTGAATGTTGATGTAGATGGGTATAATGTAGGTGAATGTTGATATAGATGGGATGAGAGAAACATTAGCTAATATAGAGAATTGATAATTGACATTAGGTTCATAACATTAGGTTCATAACATTAGTGCCATAACACTAGTTTCATAACACTAGGTTCACAACATTAGGTTCATTGGGAATTGACATGAGACTAGTTTAACAAAATTAGATAATGTTAATATAGAGAAGTGCCATAACACTAGTTTCATAACAGTAGGTTCATTGAAAGAGGTGACGGGAGATACAAAGCCTTTGAGAATAAGAACTATATAATGGATGTTAAATTATAACTACAAACAAAATTTTGATTCTGTGATAAATTTATTATCACATTATCTTTTAGTTAATGTGACCAATTATATCACATTAACTTATACATAGGTTTATAATAAGTACAAAATATGATTTAGTAATTATTAGAAAATCGCACAAAATTCTTCACACACAGTGCGTCCTTCCACACCGGGTGGTGTGTGGCCCTGCACAACGGGTGGCGTGTGCAACACGTTAGAGGATTTGATCACCTCTAACTGTGTTATATTTTTTTTATTTTTTTACAGCACTATTGGACTCACTTTGGGATGTTTATCCCAGACCAATGGTCGTGGTTTTTGATGTATGCAGGTTCGATTTTTTTTTGCAGGTGCCCATTAACTTTTAGTGACCCAAGCACTGTATTAGGCACTAAATAAGGATCACACTTATCCCTATCCCCATCGTTAATTAGCCAAATTTACGTAAATGCCCGGCTAATATAAATGAATAAATATTTTAAGATTATTTTATAGTCTCATTTGTAGCACTTACAAATGTATGACGTAAAATGATCTTAAAGTATTACATTTATATTAGCTTTCCTTAGTTCGGAGGTCCCGGACTAAGGGGGTCTGTAAGGATTCAAATTTACTAAAAGGTGATCCGTGTCACAATGTCTTTATTTCTTACGGAAATTCGGTTCACAACCCCTTCCTCTTCTGTATACCAAATCAGTCATATTTATTATTGAAATAATCAATAATATGATTATTTTGATAATTAATTACGAATGATTTATGGGGTATACGGGAGAGGTGCAGGGTTATGCTGCCGAATTTTCGTTAGAAATAAAGATACTTGTGACAACGATCATCTTTTAGTAAATTTGAATCCTTATGGACGGGCTAAAGTGATAACATAATTAATACACTTCTCTTCTCATCTTTTATCTCAAAAATGTTATACGTTTAGATATCCTCAATATTTTAGATTTGACATTTTAGATTATTTAATTCAGGTTCATAAATATGACCAATAGAGAATGGATGTACAACCGTGTAGTAGATGGGCGTATAGCAGATGCTTTTCAAAGAGGTGTTCAGGAATTCATACAATTTGCTTACGCACAAGGTTCCCGTATTGTGGATTCAGATGGAACTATCTTGTGTCCGTGTAAGAAATGTCGTCTAATGAAGAAGAGATCAAAAGATGAAACTCAGTTACATCTGTATAGAATGGGTTTCATGGAAGGATATCATATTTGGTGGAGGCATGGTGAGAATTTCGAGAACAGAATGAATGATGTGGAAGAAGTTGACAATATTAATCCCTTTGCAGATATGGTTATGAATGTTGCGGGTCCAGAATTCAATGATACTTTGTTAGATGATGAGGAACCATATGGAGAGTCTGCAGAATTTTACGAGCTGTTGAAAAAAGCGGAAGAGCCATTATGGTTGGGTTGCAAGACATATTCAAAACTTTCCGCGGTCTCGGATCTTCTATCGATGAAGATGGAATATAATATGACCGATCGTAATTTTGATGCAATGTTGAGGATTATTAAGAAGATGTTACCAGAAGATGCGGAATTACCTGATAATTATTACAAAACCAAAAAGATGATGCGGAAGATGGGTTTAGCAGAAGTTAAAATAGACTCATGCATAAATCACCATATTTTATATTACGGTGAACATCAACATTTAGACCGGTGTCCTGAATGTAATGAGCCAAGATATCAGACAGCTAGTAAGAGTGGAAAAAAATATCGAGAAAGATTCTCCGTTATTTCCCGCTGACTCCGAGATTGAAACGACTATATTATTGTAAAGAAACGGCGAAATACATGACATGGCACGCGGAACATAAAGTCGATGAATATATGGAGCATCCATCTGAATCTGATTGTTGGAAAGAATTGATGTCAGCTTTTCCTACATTTAATGATGAAAAAAGGAATTGCGTTATAGGTTTATGTACAGATGGGTTTAATCCTCATGGAAGAAGTAAAGATTACTCTTGTTGGCCAGTAATGACAACGCCATATAATCTACCTCCATGGTTATGTAATAAGCGACAATTTATGTTTCTTTCGTTGTTAGTACCAGGACCTACACATCCGGGAAAGTACATTGATGTTTATTTACGTCCTCTTATCGATGAGTTGAAAATGTTATGGGTCGATGGAGTTGATACATATGATGCTAATAAGAGTCAAACATTTAACATGAAAGTAGCTCTACTTTGGACGATAAATGATTTCCCAGCATATGGAATGTTATCTGGATGGAGTACGCATGGACGTAAAAGTTGTCCATATTGTATGGATAGTACTAAATCATTTCAGCTTCAATACGGTCAGAAACCATGTTTTTTGATTGTCACAGACGATTTCTTCCAAGTAATCATCCATATCGAAGACAGAAACATTCTTTCAAAAGAAATACAATTGATCTTTCAGATCCTCCACCAATTAAGACAGGAGATATGATATTATCGTACTTGGAACAATTAGAAAAATCAGTTTATAAGGTTCTCATATTATGAAATATTTTGGAGAAGGACCTGTTTATAAGGTTCGATCGTACAACTCATGTTACAGTAATGGGTATCGTTTTCATACCTTAAATTCCGGTAAATATTTGACAACTCAAAATCATGGAGTGATGGTTCGTGGATCTTGTTATGATGAAGATCATCTGAATTATTACGGAATTTTAAAGGAGATTATAGAAGTGGAATATAGTATACCAGGCTTGAATAAAGTAGTTCTTTTCTTGTGTGATTGGTATGAACCGAATGGAGGTGTAGTACTTGATAAAAGAAATAATATTGTCGACGTGGTGCAAAGGAAATTTATACGCAGATTTGAACCATTCGTCTTAGCATCTCAAGCGGATCAAGTATGTTACCTACCACAAATATCAAAGAAGAGAAAGGGCATTGAAACAGTAACTGTTGTGAAGATAAATTCTCGAAGTTATATCTCCAATGATTCCAGTAATCAGGAAGATGATATAGATGATGCATTTACACCGACAAATGAAAGAATAGACTTAACGGAAGAAGTCCCAGTAATCGAATCGATTCGATTGGCTGATAATGAAGTTTTGTGTGTTGACTTACAAGATGATACAGACTCCAGTAATGATTTTTCAGAAAACTCAGAAAATGAAGAAATATCATTTAATCCCACCGAAATAAGTGATGAAGATTAGTTGTAAGTACTAGTATACAATTATAATTGAATTAACTAAAATCTTAAATAATAACTATGTAATGCATCATTATTACAGACATGGCAGGTTTTGGACGTGGTGGGTCGCATGGATCACATAGATCCAATCGTCCTTCTTCCTCAGACACACCTTCTTCCAGTAGGCAGCCCACCCCAGATGTTGCTCCTGATTCACAGTCCGACGAGGTTCGCCGGGTGATAGCTTACTACGAGTCTCTTGGTTATCCTCCGCCACCCTTTTACGTAGGTGGCTATGGAGAGCCATCTACCTCAGCAGCCCCTGCAGGATTCCCAGTCCAGGTCCCCATACCAGCCCGGACATCGATGGGTTCTGACTCTCCTTCTTCTGGACGGCCGAGCACATCCGTGCCTTTACCCACTGTAGTTGGACAGACGTCGGCGTCCCACCCTTTGTTGGAGGTTACGGCTGATGGGAGGTAAAAATTTTATAGATTTTATCTTTAAATATTTTCCAAATTTTTTTAAATTGTATGGAAGTTAATTTTTTTGGTAAATGCAGGGATTTTTTGAACAGCAACAGGGTGGCAAAGGAGATAACCAACATAATAAAGACACACTTGACTTCAATGCAATTTAGGTGGTGTCGCATCCCTGCTGCAGAGAAGGAGAGACTTTTTGACATGTTTCTGGTAAGAAATGTTTCTTAGAAGTGATACAGAATTTTTTGATCAAGTTTTTTGTATCTTATAAATTGTTATTATTTTTCAGAGTAGGTTTCGCCTTGGCACTGGTATGGGGAAGGAGGTTTATCGTAGAGCCTTCATTCGTTTGGCAGAAAAGAGAATGAGCGATACATTTTTCAAGGCAAGGAGAGACTCGCATGCGAAGACGGGATGCGAGGAGATGAATTTTGAGGAGATGAAGAGGTTCCCGCCGTCATGGTGTACGGAGGATAGGTATTATACTTGTCAAATAATTTTTATTACACTTTTTAAAATAACCAATTATCATAACGTAATCCTTGCAGATGGGCCGATTTCTGTGATGCATTCGTTGCGGATGATGAGTTTGGACGAAGATCTTCGGCGGGAAAGACAAACCGCCAAAAACAAAGGATCAAGTCTACCAGTGGCTCTAAAAGCCACAATCAGATTAGAGCGGAGATGGTATTAAGATTTAAAATTATTTTTTGGAGATCTACTTTAAAATAATGCAATGTTTTAATAGATCTTGAAAAAATTTTCAGGCTGCTAGGTTGGAAAGGGAACCCTCTTTTCAGGAGTGGTGGTCGAGGTCCCACATGAGTGGGAGAGAAGGAGAGTCGCAATGGTCCACTCCTGAAGCCGGACAATTGTTGGTAAGTCTATCAGTTTATTTAAAATTAATTGATATATTATAACATATTTATATATATGGTAAACTTTGTATTTCAGGATCGTTATCTGGCACTATCTGCAGATAAATGGGGTGTCGATCCAACTGGAGAGCAACCACCATTTGATAAAACGATCTGGAAGCAGGTACATATGGATAAATATTATCTTACTATATTTTTTCTAATATATACTTTTATATTAAAAATTGAAAAACTTATAAGGTTTTGGAGGAGAGGGACGTTGTGGCGAATAGGAAGCAGACGCTTGGTGGTCTTCCTCCATACTATGTGGAGGAACATCGTCACTCCTATTCTGCATACTCTCAGCCGTCGTATACGCAACCACATACGTCCCAATCTTCAGTTCCAATGGAGTCGCAGATGGCGATGATGGTGGAGCAGGTGACGAAGCTCCGAGAGGAGTTCACGGCGTACATGTAAGTATTCTTCTTATAGAATGATTAATACAATTAAATTTCTATATCTACAAAATGCATTTAATAGATAAATATCTTCCATATATAATATAGGTCGCAAGGGCGTGCATCTCAACCTGAAGAGATTGAATCCGATCACGAAGAGGAGGAGGAGAACGACCCTGAAGAAGAGGCACGCATGTATGCGAGGTTCAAAGAAAAGGAGAAAGAAAAAAAGAAATCAAAGCAGGGTTTAGTCTCCAAATTTTTTAGATCAAAGAAGAAGTAAATTTTTGGTGGTTTGTACCTGTATTTTCTTTTAAACCTTTAGAACATCTTTTAATTTATATGAACTTTGTTGGCGTTTACTTGTTTGTAATATTTAGATCTTATATTAGATTGTTTATTTCTGAATTCATGTATATTGTGTTCCTTTAAATTTTTAGTGCTAGTTATCTTAATCTACGATCTGCTATAATACATATATCCTTAGGAAGATACCTGCAGTGGTTTATTGGCAGGGTATACAGGTTCGACGGGGCGTCAAAACCCTGTCGAACCTGTATATTTTTTTCCTGGAAATCACTTTGGGCGAGCACATGTGCTCGCCCAGTGCTCCGTGTGTAATCGCCGATAATAGAGAAGGCGATCACACCGGCGAGCACTTATGTGCACGCCCGACGGGCGGGCGAGCACATAGCGTCCCATAGTGCTCGCCCACCACCCATGGCGACTCTCAGATCAGCGAGCACGACTGTAACGAGCACATGTGCTCGCCCAGTCGTCAGGCGTGCACATGGCGTGCACTAGGCGTGCACATAACGAGCGCTTATGTGCACGCCAATCCCGCCTTTTTTTGTAGTGTGATCTCCTTCATGACAACCTCCCTTAGATTTGGATTTAGACGGCGCTGGCATTCACGGGAGGATTTACAGTCATCCTCTAGGTAGATATGATGTAAGCACAATGCTGGATTGATCCCACGGAGATCCGAGATATTCCATCCTATGGCCTTGCGGTTTCTCTCAAGAACCTCTAGCACACGAGATTCTTGTTCAGCGGTCAACTGTGAGCTGAGGATGACCGGAAACATTTGGGGGGACCCGCAAGGAAGGCATATTTCAACGTTGATGGTAAAACCTTGAGCTCAGGTGGGGTCTGAATCGGCTCTGCGATAACCTCTGCTACTGTACTGGTAGACGGTATGTGATTTGTGCTCTGTAGACTATTCACCTTGGCTATTGACGGCTCAGCAAATAGAATATCTGATAGATCTGCGATGAATGATCTTTGCTCAGAAAGGAATGGCTCATCAGGATGTTCAATATTCTTATCAATGAAGGGCTCAGATATCTCAGCAATAATCTCAGAAAGAAGTCTCTCATCTGTGCATAAATCAGGAAATTCAATGAATGGCTCAGATATCTGGACCTCAGAACTCTGCTCAAACTGCTCATCGGCAACTACCTCAATTGGACCACCAAGGGAACTCATGTCGACTGTGCTTTCCAGAGAGTCCTTTTGGGGAAAGGACTCCTGGGTATCTATAAAATCCGTGAAAAGATCTGTCTCTTTGAATTCAGCAAGAAAATCACAGTCATCTGACTCTGATATAGCTTTCTCTGAATCATCTTTTGCTGGTGGCGGTAATGGTCTAGGATCAGAGATCGTCTTAATTTTCACCTTGTCATTACGAGAGTGAAAGATGATCTCTCCAGTACCATAGTCAACTGCTGCTTCGGCCGTTCGGAGGAACGGTCGTCCTAGTATGATCGGGGTATGGAGTAACGGTGCAGATGTGTCCATATCCATGACAACAAAATCAACAGGAAATTTCATTCCCTGCACCGTTACAATAACGTCCTCTAAAATGCCTCTTGGCCTCTTAATCGATCTATCGGCAAACTGAAGGATCATTCTGGTAGTTTTAAGAGGCCCTAACTGGAATTCAACTACTAAAGAGGAAGGCATGAGATTAATGGAGGAACCACTATCGAGAAGAGTACGATCAAATTCTTGCTTAAATATATGGCAACGGATGTGAGGTGCTCCCTTGTCTTTCTTTTTCGGCGGAAGGTTGCTGATGGCATGAACTGTGACCATGGTCAAGATGTGTTTCTCTGTTTCCTTTCGTCTGTTCTTCCTTGGTTGACGGTTTTGGGTACATGCCTCTTTCATTCCCTTTTTTACTGTAGGCATGTATTCCATGGCCTTAAGAAGTGGCATCTTTAAAAAGATATTCTCTAAGATCTCAACCACTCCAGGATCAGATAGTGATGTTTTTAATTTTTGATTTTTTTTTAGCTTTGAGAGCAGAAGGAAATGGCACAGAATCAGAATAAACATGCAAACGTTCATTTCCTTTATTCAAAGTGGAATCACCATGTACAAGAGGACAACTAGAATTAGTCTGTATAGTGTTGTCCAATCTAGGTGAAGGAAAAACATAATCTAAAACAGAACGGGATGCTACTGCTGGCGAAGAGGAAGAATCTGCGACTGGTATATTCTCCCTTGCTGAACCCAACTGGCCTTGCCCTGACGGACGGGGCTGGTTTCGCTCACAGTCGAACCAGATACCATTCACCTCCTGAATGACAGGTGGAGGTGGAGACTGCTGGTCAGGAATGTAGGCTACTTCTTGCTGGTACAGAACTATCTGATGTGCATGCTGCTGAGCTTGATCAGGTGTCTGCACGAAGTAGACATGCTGGACTGTAGATGGTCCTCTGCTATTCTGCTGAGTGGAAGGAGTCTGCTCCCTAGTAGAGGGGTCAACTGCTGCATTCGTATTGTGGACTGCACTGATCGTACTCGCCAGAAGTTCCAGGTGCTTTGTTATCTCATCCAGCTTATTCATGTTCTTCGTCCTCTGCTCGATCACATGAAACTTATCAAGTTCCTTGGATCGCTTCTCAATAATGTCTACTTTGGATAGGTGGTCTCCAATGATGGCCAAGTCTGTGCTATCCACCTTATCCACTTCTTGTGCTGCCGTCATTTTGACATCCTTGTGGGGTGTTGCAAGGGCGGCGACAGGGTGCTTCTGAAAAGCACGTGAAGAAGAAAGAGCTGCTGAACTTTCTGCCATCTCCTAAAAAATTTGATAAAGGACAACCTCGTCCTTGTTGAAGTGGCTTCCCCCACAAGCGGCATCTACTAGCTTCTGATTCTCAATGCTTAAACCCTCAAAAAATTTTTTGTACAAGGCTGGTCTTTGGAATATCATGATGGGGGCATTTCTCCGTCAGATCTTTGAAACGCTCCCACGCCTCGTGAATAGGCTCTTGGGGCATCTGGGAGAAATTAGCAATCAAGGATCGCATTTGGTTGAGTCGTCTAAGTGGATAATACTTGTTTAGAAATGCGGATCTCAACTCTTCCCAAGTAGTGACAACCTTCCCCAAGTGATTTAACCAGTACAAGGCTTTTCCCATCAGGCTGAATGGAAAGGCGGTCATCTGCACTATCTCTAATGGGATATTTGGGTAGTGTACTGTTCCACAAATGCGATCGAACTACTGGATGTGTATATAAGGTTCTTCATTAATATTTCCATGGAATATTGGGAGAAGAGGTAAAATAGTTGGCTTAAGCTCAAAATGCCCATGAACAGCAGGGATTTGTATCCAAGAATTTGTTTGTCCTGCCCCTGGATTATAAGCATCTTTTAGTGTAGGCTTAGCCCCAGGTTCTTCTCCCCCATTCCCACCTCCAGGGTTTCTATTATCCCCCCTCTCCTGTCTTCTCTTTCTTGTCTTATCTCGAGAATCATCTCTCTTAATGTGGCTTGGAAATTAGCCTGCTCTGTTAACTGTGCTTGAATTGATTGAATGGAGGCTAACATGGTACTGTTGATCTCGCTCTGTTCCGACATGGTTCCCTTTCCCTTTGGTGGCATTAAGTGGACGGCTTCTGACTCTGAAAATGTATATGCCACTCAATTAGTGCTCAGAATTGATGGAGTCTCAGATATTAATTCGAGATTAAAGCCAAACTCAAATAGTGGATTTAGGGACGTTGTGAATTGTGAAGTGGGGAAAGAGGAATATTCGTGAAGTAAGTCTCCCCGAATAGAAGATGAATGGCTCGGAGCGTAGAATGAGTTTGTGGAGTCCGAACGAGAAATACTCATCCGACATCTTTGAAATCAATAGGTAAGATGCGAGAGCACGAATGTCAACGCAAGAGTGAAAGTGAATGAAGGCGCAAATTGCGCAGAAGGATCTTTAGCACTAACAAGCAAACACAATACAAACCCCCAGTTCACCAACTCAACTCAATGTGAAGACTGTGAAGGTTCGGTCAATTATCTTGTCAATTTTAGAATCAGAGCGGTTAAAGCGAGCTGTTAGGAATCCAATGCTCTCAGGAGACTGGCCTAATCCCAAAGTTAGATCTTTCCCAGCCAGTATGAATTGCGAACCGTTTACCGGCTACCCGATCAATTCAATCTGTTAAGGACGTCGCGGGCCGCTTTACCGGCTACCGGAGAGATCCTCACTGGAGAACGACTAACCCAAGATAGTAGTCTGAAAAGAGTTCGGGCGTGGCTCTATCCTAGTGTGCGGGTCGCTCTTTCGCTCAAGCAAACCAAACAATGAGGGGGTTACTCTCCCCAAAACAATAATTTTCCTTGTATTTTTTTAGGGTCGAGTTTTCTTTAGCAGTCCCGGTTTTAACAGTTATCACTTGGTTAAAAAAAATATTTTCAAAGAATCGCCTACCGAGTGTCCAATTTCCTTTTTAACTTATGTGTGTGAAAACAAGGAAGGAGGTCGGAAATGCCAATGCGTGATTAAAAACGATGATGCATGCAGGGGTTAGAGATGCGTACCTTGTCACCAGCACTCTACATGCAAGTGATCCACGTTGAATTTAAATACAGAAAATAAACTAACCTATATGCAAATGAAGTGAACGGTCCTAGATGATAACCTCTATTAACGAGCAAGAACAAGTTAATTTGACTAAGTCCAAATTACGATCTACTCTATAGGCACAGATATTCTTGTTTATGGTGTTTGGACCTAATTAATTACCTGGCTCAAGCAAATTAATTAAAGCAATCAATAGGTGGCTCTCGAAATCCACGGAAAATAAAGAAAAATAAGTGCGGTGAAAACAAAACCGGTGAGGTCCCCCAAGTGCACCGACACTTGGTGAAACGGACCCCGCAACAAATGAATGTCTGTTTACAAAGTTCAAATGCTAGAAAAATCTCCCCCCTCTCTCTCTCTCTTTCTTTTTTCTCTTTTTTCGTCTCCCTCACTTCTTCTTCTCCTCTTCTCACACTATCCTACGGCTTGGTGAAGAATCAAGCCGCCTCCATGTCGCTTGGGTGCTTCGGCTCTCCTAGGATCGCCTCCTTCGCTCCGCAGGCCCTCGCAAGAAAAAGAAAAGAGAATGTGTAAGAAACACAATTATCAAATATGAGAGAAAAATGAATGAATGCAATGGATATAAACAATGGAATAATGTGGCAAATTATAAACAAATATTTACAACCAAGAATAACAGGTCAAAAGAGAAACCTAACTACCCTCGCCGTGCCTCCCCGGCAATGACGCCATTTTGTTGAGCATGAAATTCGAGGACGGAAATTTGCAATCTTTTTTTTGTAATAAGCAATGTAAACAGTGGATAATAATAGAAGGAAAATCTTTTTTATTTTTTTTAACTTCAAAAATTATAAATAAAACAAGAAATGAGAAATGGTTGTTTTTATTATTTATTTGTTTTCTTTTTAATGTTCCTGGAAAACAAATGTTAGAGGAGTAGAAATAAATGGTTTTTATTGTTTTTTTATTTATTTACAAATCGGAAAATGAATGGAGATTCGGCAAAAGTGGAGAATCAAATCCGATCTGTGGCCACCGTACACGGCCGGAGTTGAGAGATCGTGGACGGTAGAATTGAAGGCGGAGAGATCGAGAAGATGAGATGAAATCGAGTCGGCGGCGGAATAAATCGTGGCAAATTTTAAGATCTAGATAAAAAGTGACAACGAGAAGAAAATGCGAAAAATAAAACTACGATTGAACTAAGATAAAAATGACAAGAAAATTGCGGATCTCACCTTAGGAGTGGAAAATGGACTGTGATCGCCTCGACAGGGCCGACTCGCTGTCACCGGACGGCTTGGAGGCTAGGCAACTTTCTCTACGAAATTTTACTCGGAGATCGGGCTCCTCTCTCTAAAGATTGATCAATTTAGAATGAGGGAGAAGGAGCTATATAAATAGAAAAGAGATGACATTTGAATTTTTTGAATTTTTTGGATAAGAAGATAAGAGAGATGAAAATTGAAATGGATTTTTCAATTTTTTTGGTGGAAGAGATAACATGAGATAAAGTGAGAGATGAGATAAAATAGAAGAGAGATAAAATTATTAACTATTTTTTTGAATTTTCGTCACTTAATTTATTGGAATTTAAAAATCTTATTTTTTTTATTTTTTTATGATGGTTGGTTAAAAATAGCAACTATATACGTATACTATACACATATATTGTATTATATACAAGGGTAAATGAGGAAATTAGTTTTTTTTTGTTTTAAGGATGCTATTATTTTTTATTTTTATTTTTGTTCTAAATAATTAGTAAAAATATTTATAAATATATACAAAAACAATATGCATAAAACAGAAGGGAAAATTGCACAAACCACCCCAGAAAACTGACTTTTCAACTGTAACTCCAAAAATTATGAAATCACATCCATTTTGAAGATAGTTTAATTTAGAATTCAATGGAAGTGATATTGGTTCAATTTGATATCATATGGAGCCGGAATTGATCTTTCAATTAGTGCTTAGTGGCTTTTTCCAAGTGTGGCTACTTTTATTCTGTACCTGATCTAATTGTGCAATCATTTTTATTAATTAGGACGCATTTTTATTTACAACTTTGGTTTTGAAAATTATTTGATTTGGGGTCAATTAAGGTATAAATAAATTAATGTCAATTTTATACAGATATACACAAAATAAGTGAGAAACACACATCATTTTTTTGGGATTTTTCTGGTTGAGGACCCTATCTCCCCCTACTTTATTCCTGATCGATCAGGTCAAGTCTTGACCTTCTCTCGGGGTTCGGGTCAACCTGTACACAATCTTCCTTTTTTTATTTTCTTTTCTTTATTTTTCCTTTATTTATTTATTTTAGGTTAAAATTAGTAAAAAATGTACAATATTTACACACAAATGCAAGTTAGTAAGAATATGGAGTTAGCGTTTTATGCAGGTATTTTATAATGGATTTTAAGCTAAAATATATGAATAAAGATGACGAATCGCAGATTCATCATCCCCCTATGCTTTACCTTTGCTAGTCCCTTAGCAAACACTTATTTGAAAGAATAAGTGAAGAAGAAAAAGAAAGGAAAAATAAAGAAAGTAGGACAATACTGAGGATTAAACTTATCTTCATAAAATTGTAGTTTGGAGCTATGTCGGACCTTTAGATTATTAGTGTGTCGGAACTTCTGTGAGACTTAGAATTTTAAAACCAACAGCCTTCAAGTTCTACACATCATTGTCACAGTTTTGGCCCAGAAGTCATCTTAGATCGATCCTCTTCCCAAAGCATACCCTATGAACATTGAATAATCAACTCATGTGTGTGAAAATTTTAGCTCTTCCCATCCAGAATGCCGGATTACCATGCAAATCTCCTCTCCAATAACTTGTCCTCGGGGAGTCAGGTATTTCCTTCTAAGGTCTGTCGTGCTGTGTTCACAATCGAATTGGGGGAGAAGTTAGAAGAATGAGAAAAGAACTGGAGGATGGCCAGTGTAGTCACCTCTCCTTGTGAAGTTGGCCAGTGTAGCCGAGTCTCCACCAAGATCTGCAGGTTTTCTTGAAGCTTGTACCTTTTTGGTCATATATTTATTTGGTAGTAGCTTCTTTGTATTTGGATTTTTTGGTGGTTCTGCTTGGATCTTGTTGTGCCCCTACGAATATAGAATCTTTTTTCCGTACATGTTTTGGGGTCTTAGAAAAAAAATTGTGCCCAGCCGTCCATCCCTTTTCCGAAGCTTTATTTCAACCCGTACTCCGGTCTTTAGATTTCCACACTACCAGAAAAGAAACTCACACAGTCTTCCAACATCCTGTCTGAGTTGAGTAAGTGCATAGTGCGGGAGTACAAATTAATTTGCTATTCCAGAGTTGTACCCAGAATGAAGAGACCAGGTTAGACACTAAGAGTCAAATGCTGCACATTGTCATGTGGAACTCAAAGAATTAAGTCAAAGACCTAAAGCTTCTAAAATCCTATTTCTCGGTGAAGTTCCTCTCAGAATTAGGTGGATTAAGGTCCAACTAAGCTCCATTCTTAAATTTTATTCCAGACACAGTTTAAATATCAATGCTATCCTGAAAAATGCACATGCAAATGCAGAATATGAACAATGCAGAGAGTTTTTTTTAAAGAATGATGCGCATGTGAAAAGAACCATTTTTTTAAACAATTTTCTAGTTTTGAACTTTTTATGGATTTTTGGAGAAAAATGCAAATGTGAAAGATTTTTTTATGCAAATTTTTATGATTTTTGGTTTTGTAGTTTTTTTAAGGAGAAAGGGTTAGTAATATATACAAGTATATACAAGAGATTTTGTTGTTGTTTTTTTGTGTGTTTTTTTGTTTTTGTTTGTTTTTTTGTTTTGTTTTCTCTCTCTCTCTCTTCCCTTTTTGTTGTTTTTGTTATTTTTGTTTTTTGTGTTTTTTTTGTTTTTGTTTTTTTTGTGTTTTTTAATTTGTTTTTTTGTTTTTATTGTTTTTCTTCTTTTTTTGTTTTGTTTTATTTTTTATTTTTTTGTTGCTTATTTTTGTTTTTTTTTGTTGTTTGTTTGTTTGTTTTTTTACGTGGATTTTACAAAATATACACATAACCCCCAAATAAATGTATTTAAAAGTACGAGTTATGTCTAAAGTATATATACAATATATACGACACCCCCTATACTTAGCTCGAACTATGTCCTCATAGTGATCAGAGAGCGACAAAGGAAGACATAACTCGTGCTAAGCAAAGAGAGGTGAAAAGACTCCTATGCTACAATGACTCAAAGAAAAGATAAAAAGACAAGAAGTCGGTGATTCCCCCTATACTTAGGATCAAGTAATCCTAAGTATAGTAGAATGTACAAAGGGGAAAACTGATGAAGAGAATGTACAGACTCACAAAGACACAATATGAACAACATCACCCCCCTATACTTAGGGTAGAGTATCCCTAAGTATAGTCAACAACAACGAGGGTGATAAATAGGACGAATATGAACAACACAAATCCTTCACCCCCCTATACTTAGGATAAAGCACATCCTAAGCATAGCATACACACACACACGGAAAAGGGATGATTGATAAAACGGGAGAAGATAGAGTGAAACGAAAGGATATACAAGAGGTGTTGAGCTTATGTATCGAACGCAGAAGGTGGAATCAAAAGATCATCGTCTGATACCAAAGATATAGAATCCACAACGGACAGGAATGTATCCTGATCTAGACATGGCTTCAGCAACTGTCCGTTCACAACAAATGGTTGTGCGTCAGATGACAACCCAGATATGACAATACTTCCATTTTCACGCACAACTCTCACGATGAACAGTCCTTACCACTTGCTTTTCAATTTTCCTGGGAATAACTTCAACTTAGCATCAAATAACCAAACTTTCTGATCAGGGGAGAAAGTCTTTCTTCGAATGTGTTTATCATGCCAGCACTTGACTTTCTCCTTATACATAAGTGAATTATCATATGCAAAGTCTCGGAATTCCAGTAATTTATTCATATCCAACTTCCTGTTCTTTCCTCCTTTCTCATAATCTAAATTGCATACATGGAGTGCCCATAAAGATTTGTGAATTAATTCCACTGGCAGGTGGCAAGGCTTTCCATATACCAATCTGTATGGAGACATACCCAAAGGAGACTTGTACGCCGTCCGATAAGCCCATAGAACTGAATCAAGCATCTGGGACCAGTTCTTCCTATCTGGACGTACAAGTTTTTGCAATATTGTCTTGATCTCCCTATTTGAAATTTCTGCCAAGCCATTAGTCTGAGGGTGGTCCTTGAGAAAGGAACACACCGTACAACTATCTGCGGTTCGGGTGGGGATAACCTCCACCCATCGACTAACATAATCCACGGCGAGCAGGATGTACTGAAATCCCTGACTGATAGGAAATGGGCCCATGAAGTCAATGCCCTAAGCATCAAAAACATCAGAAATCTGTATATATCTTAGGGGCATGGTATCTTTGGAACCAATTGTTCCTCCCATTTTCTTACAATCAATACAACCTCGAACATACTCTGTAGCATCCTTAAACAATGTGGGCCACCATAGGCCACTCTGTAAAACCTTTGCTGCCGTGCGTTTCCCCGAATGATGCCCACCAGATTCTAGCTTGTGACAGTGCTCAAGTACACTGGTGTGTTCCTCCTGAGGAATGCACCTTCTCCAGATACAATCCGCACCCTCACGAAATAGGTACGGATCCTCCCACTGGTAATAATGAATCTCTGACAGAAATCTGTCTACCTTGTACTTCGGCCAATCTTGTGGAACTTTCTTGGAGACAAGATAGTTCACAATATCAGCATACCATGGAAGCGAGTCCACAGATAAAATGGACTCATCTGGAAAGGTTTCAGAAATAGGAATCATGTTCTGCTCAGAAGTCTCTGTGTCTGTGATACGGGAAAGGTGATCTGCCACAACTTTTTTCACTCCAGGTTTATCTCGTAACTCTAGATCAAACTCCTGGAGAAGAAGGATCCATCTGATAAGGCATGGTTTGGCATCCTTCTTTGCCTGTAAGTATCGTATGGCAGTGTAATCCGTGTATACAATCACGTGTGAACCGATGAGGTAAGATCTGAACTTTTCTAGACCAAACACAACTGCTAACATCTCCTTCTCTATAACTGTATAATTCCGTTGTGCTTCATCCAGAGTCTTGCTAGCATAGTGTATAGCAAATGGTACCCCATCCCTTCTCTGTCCTAAGACTTCTCCAACTGCGAAATCTGATGCATCCGTCATTATCTCAAAGGGAAGAGACCAATCAGGTGGCTGTAAGACAGGAGCACTAGTAATCATTTCTTTCATCTGATTAAATGCAAGGAGAACTTTCTCATCGACAACAAAATCAGTATCCTTACATAGAAGCTCAGTCAAAGGTCTGGATATTTTGCTGAAGTCCTTTATGAATCGCCTATAGAATCCTACGTGTCCCAAAAATGACCTCAACTGCTTCAAATTCTGTGGTGGCTCTAACTTGGAAATCACATCAATCTTAGCCGGGTCAACCTCCATACCATGTTTGGAGATGACATGGCCCAATACAATCCCATTAGTCACCATAAAGTGACTCTTCTCCCACGAGAGCACTAGGTTTACCTCACAGCAATGTTGAAGAACTCGGTCTAAATGAGCAAGACATGTGTCAAAACTATCCCCGTAGACCGAGAAATCATCCATGAAGACTTCAAGAAAATTACCCACCATGTCAGCGAAAACGGCCAACATACACCTTTGAAATGTAGCGGGGGCGTTACACAATCCAAAGGGCATCCATCTAAAGGCGTAAGTGCCAAACGGCAAGTGAAAGTAGTTTTCTCCTGATCCTCAAGAGCGATAGCAACTTGGTTGTATCCTGAGTACCCATCCAAGAAGCAAAAGAACTCTTTCCCTGCCAACCTCTCAATAATCTGATCAATAAAGGGCAGTGGAAAGTGATCCTTCTTGGTAGCTGAGTTCAGGCGTCGGTAATCTACACAGACACGCCATGAAGTAGGTACCCGGGTCGGAATCTCCTCACAACGGTCATTCTTTACGATCTTTAATCCCAGATTTCTTTGGGACCACATGTAAAGGGCTGACCCATTTAGAATCCGAAATGGGATATATAAAACCAGCCTCACACCATTTCTTGATCTCCTTCATGACAACCTCCCTTAGATTTGGATTTAGACGGCGCTGGCATTCACGGGAGGATTTACAGTCATCCTCTAGGTAGATATGATGCGAGAACAATGCTGGATTGATCCTACGAAGATCCGAGATATTCCATCCTATGGCCTTGCGGTTTCTCTCAAGAACCTCTAGCACACGAGATTCTTGTTCAGCAGTCAACTGCGATCTGAGGATGACCGGAAACATTTGGGGGGACCCGCAAGGAAGGCATATTTCAACGTTGATGGTAAAACCTTGAGCTCAGGTGGGGTCTGAATCGGCTCTGCGATAACCTTTGCTACTGTACTGGTAGACGGTATGTGATCTGTGCTCTGTAGACTATCCACCTTGGCTATTGACGGCTCAACAAATAGAATATCTGATAGATGTGCGATGAATGATCTTTGCTCAGAGAGGAATGGCTCATCAGGATGTTTAATAGTCTTATCAATGAAGGGCTCAGATATCTCAGCAATAATCTCAGAAAGAAGTCTCTCATCTGTGCATAAATCAGGAAATTCAATGAATGGCTCAGATATCTGGACCTCAGAACTCTGCTCAAACTGCTCATCGGCAACTACCTCAATTGGACCACCAAGGGAACTCATGTCGACTGTGCTTTCCAGAGAGTCCTTTTGGGGAAAGGACTCCTGGGTATCTATAAAATCTGTGAAAAGATCTATCTCTTTGAATTCAGCAAGAAAATCATAGTCATCTGGCTCTGATATAGCTTTCTCTGTATCATCTATTGCTGGTGGCGGTAATGGTCTAGGATCAGAGATCGTCTCAATTTTCACCTTGTCACTACGAGAGTGAAAGATGATCTCTCCAGTACCATAATCAACTGCTGCTTCAGCCGTTCGGAGGAACGGTCGTCCTAGTATGATCGAGGTATGGAGTAACGGTGCAGATGTGTCCATATCCATGACAATAAAATCAACAGGAAATTTCATTCTCTGCACCGTTACAATAACGTCCTCTAAAATGCCTCTTGGCCTCTTAATCGATCTATCGGCAAACTGAAGGATCATTCTGGTAGTTTTAAGAGGCCCTAACTGGAATTCAGTTACTAAAGAGGAAGGCATGAGATTAATGGAGGAACCACTATCGAGAAGAGTACGATCAAATTCTTGCTCAAAGATATGGCAACGGATGTGAGGTGCTCCCTTGTCTTTCTTTTTCGGCGAAAGGTTGCTGATGGCATGAACTGTGACCATGGTCAAGATGTGTTTCTCTGTTTCCTTTCGTCTGTTCTTCCTTGGTTGTCGCTTTTGGGTACATTCCTCTTTCATTCCCTTTTTTACTGTAGGCATGTATTCCATGGCCTTAAGAAGTGGCTTCTTTAAAAAGATATTATGTAAGATCTCAACCACTCCAGGATCATATAGTGATGTTTTTAATTTTTGATTTTTTTTAGCTTTGAGAGCAGAAGGAAATGGCACAGAATCAGAATAAACATGCAAACGTTCATTTCCTTTATTCAAAGTGAAATCATCATGTACAAGAGGACAACAAGTATTAATCTGTATAGTGTTGTCCAATCTAGGTGAAGGAAAAACAGAATCTAAAATATAAAGGGATGCTAATACTGGCGAAGAGGAAGAATCTGCGACTGGTATATTCTCCCTTGCCGATGGTGATCTGCATCTGCCTGGTGAAGGTGGTGGCGAAGGCGGTGAAACTCCAGATGTGGGTGCTGCTATACTGGGCCTCTCGACTGCTAGTGAATGAGATGATGTAGAAGATGATGCTCTCTCAGTGGACCGATCTCCCAACCCAACTGTTGCGTAGGCGGCTGTAATCTCCTACCGCTCCTGAGATGAATGGCGTCAGACAAACATGTAAAATCAAGGGACATACCTGTCTCGAGGGTGGGTGGGCTTTAACCTACATGCTCCTTGCGTTTGAAATTATTGGGGTTGGCTTCGACCTGTGCTGGAATTAGTGTATTGGTGGTAGTCAGGTCATCGATCCATTGAGTCATTTCATTCATGTTCTTCATAATAAATGCAAGTTGGTCCAGTGCTGGATTGACTGAAGGGACATCGGGTTGCTCATTGATTGGCTGTCGCTGAGACTGATAGTGCGGAGGCTGTTGGTACCCATACGGATTCTGGTAATGAGGAGGAGGGGGGAAAGGATACTGTCCATAATATGCAGTCTGATGCTGGTTCGGCTGAGGGAAATACATGGACTGCTGCTGTGGCTGGCCTTGTCTCTAGTTTTGGAACTGAGCTGGAGACTGGTACTAAGGCTGGAACTGCTGGTGCTGGTACTGGTACTGCTGCTGTTATCTGCCTCCTTGAAGCTGGTGGGTGGGTCTCTGACCCTGCTGTGAACCCAACCGGCCTTGCCCTGACGGACGGGGCTGGTTTCGCTCACGGACGAACCAGATACCATTCACCTCCTGAATGACAGGTGGAGGTGGAGACTGCTGGTCAGGAATGTAGGCTACTTCTTGCTGGTACGAAACTATCTGATGTGCATGCTGCTGAGCTTGATCAGGTGTCTGCACGTAGTAGACATGCTGGACTGTAGATGGTCCTCTGCTATTCTGCTGAGTGGAAGGAGTCTGCTCCGTAGTAGAGGGGTCAACTGCTGCATTCGTATTGTAGACTGCACTGATCGTACTCACCAGAAGTTCCAGGTGCTTTGTTATCTCATCCAGCTTATCCAGGTTCTTCGTCCTCTGCTCGATCACATGAAGCTTATCGAGTTCCTTGGATGGCTTCTCAATAATGTCTACTTTGGATAGGTGGCCTCCAATGATGGCCAAGTCTGTGCTATCCACCTCATCCACTTATTGTGTTGCCGTCATTTTGACATCCTTGTGGGGTACTGCAGGGGCAGTGACAGGGTGCTTCTGAAAAGCACGTGAAGAAGAAAGAGCTGCTGAACTTTTTGCCATCTCCTCAAAAATATGATAAAGGACATCCTCGTCCTTGTTGAAGTGGCTTCCCCCACAAGCGGCATCTACTAGCTTCTGATTCTCAATGCTTAAACCCCCAAAAATTTTTTGTACAAGGCTGGCTTTTGGAATATCATGATGGGGGCATTTCTCCGTCAGATCTTTGAAACATTCCCACGCCTCATGAATAGGTTCTTGGGGCATCTGGGAGAAATTAACAATCAGGGACCGCATTTGGTTGAGTCGTCCAAATGGATAATACTTGTTTAGAAATGCGGATCTCAACTCTTCCCAAGTAGTGACAACCTTCCCCAAGTGATTTAACCAGTACAAGGCTTTTCCCATCAGGCTGAATGGAAAAGCGGTCATCTGCACTACCTCTAATGGGATATTTGGGTAGTGTACTGTTCCACAAATGCGATCAAACTACTGGAGGTCTATATAAGGTTCTTCATTAATATTTCCATGGAATATTGGGAGAAGAGGTAAAATAGTTGGCTTTTACTCAAAATGTCCATGAACCGCAGGGATTTGTATCCAAGAATTTGTCTGTCCTGCCCCTGGATTATAAGCATCTTTTAGTGTAGGCTTAGCCCCTGGTTCTTCTCCCCCATTCCCACCTCCAGGGTTTCTGTTATCCCCCCTCTCCTGTCTTCTCTTTCTTGTCTTATCTCGAGAATCATCTCTCTCAATGTGGCTTGGAAATTAGGCTTCTCTGTTAACTGTGCTTGAATTGATTGAATGGTGGCTAACATGGTACCGTTGATCTCGCTCTGTTCCGACATGGTTCCCTTTCCCTTTGGTGGCATTAAGTGGCCGGCTTCTGACTATGAAAATGTATATGCCACTCGATTAGTGCTTAGAATTGATGGAGTCTCAGATATTAATTCGAGATTAAAGCCAATCTCAAATAGTGGATTTATGGGCGTTGTGAATTGTGAAGTGGGGAAAGAGGAATATTCGTGAAGTAAGTCTCCCCGAATAGAAGATGAATGGCTCGGAGCATAGAATGAGTTCGTGGAGTCCGAACGAGAAATACTCATCCGACATCTTCGAAATCAATAGGTAAGATGCGAGAGCATGAATGTCAATGCAAGAGTGAAAGTGAATGAAGGCGCAATTGCGCAGAAGGATCTTTAGCACTAACAAGCAAACACAATACAAACCCTCAGTTCACCAACTCAACTCAATCTGAAGACCGTGAAGGTTCGGTCAATTATCTTGTCAATTTTAGAGTTTGGTGATAATATAATATATCAGAGCGGTTAAAGCGAGCTGTTAGGAACTCAATGCTCTCAGGAGACTGGCCTAATCCCAAAGTTAGATCTTTCCCATCCAATATGAATTGCGGACCGTTTACCAGCTACTCGATCAATTCAATCTGTTAAGGACGTCGCGGGCCGCTTTACCGGCTAATCGGAGAAATCCTCACTGGAGAACGACTAACCCAAGATAGTAGTCTGAAAAGAGTTCGGGCGTGGCTCTATCCTAGTGTGCGGGTCGCTCTCTCGCTCAAGCAAACCAAACAATGAGGTGGTTACTCTCCCCAAAACAATAATTTTCCTTGTATTTTTTAGGGTCGAGTTTTCTTTAGCAGTCCCGGTTCTAACAATTATCACTTGGTTAAAAAAATATTTTCAAAGAATCGCCTACCGAGTGTCTAATTTCCTTTTTAACTTATGTGTGTGAAAACAAGGAAGGAGGTCGGAAATGCCAATGCGCGATTAAAAATGATGATGCATGCAGGGGTTAGAGATGCGTACCTTGTCGCCAGCACTCTACATGCAAGTGATCCACGTAGAATTTAAATATAGAAAATAAACTAACCTATATGCAAATGCAAGTGAACGGTCCTAGATGATAACCTCTATTAACGAGCAAGAACAAGTTAATTTGACTAAGTCCAAATTACGATCTACTCTATAGGCACAGATATTCTTGTTTATGGTGTTTGGACCTAATTAATTACCTGGCTCAAGCAAATTAATTAAAGCAATCAATAGGTGGCTCTTGAAGTCCACAGAAAAATAAAGAAAAATTAATGCGGTGAAAACAAAACCGGTGAGGTCCCCCAAGTGCACCGACACTTGGCGAAACGGACCCCGCAACAAATGAATGTCCGTTTACAAAGTTCAAATGCTAGAAATCTCTCTCTCTCTCTCTCTCTTTCTTTTTTCTCTTTTTTGTCTCTCTCACTTCTTCTTCTCCCTCTTCTCACGCTAATTTGCGCCTTGGTGAAGAATCAAGCCGCCTCCACGTCGCTTGGGTGCTTCGGCTCTCCTAGGATCTCGCCTCCTTCGCTCCGCGGGCCCTCGCAAGAAAAAGAAAAGAGAATGTGTAAGAAACACAATTATCAAATATGAGAGAAAAATGAATGAATGCAATGAATATAAACAATGGAATAATGTGGCAAATTATAAACAGATATTTACAACCAAGAATAGCAGGTCAAAAGAGAAACCTAACTACCCTCGCCGTGCCTCCCCGGCAACGGCGTCATTTTGTTGAGCACGATATTCGAGGACGGAAATTATTATTGATAAATAAGGTGATCGGTCGTTGCTTTGATCCCCAAAATCCTGTGTCAACAAAAAAATTTTATTATTATTTTTTTTGCTTTTTGCTACTTATTAACATGTATAGCGGACAGGGTCAAACTCAGGGAGGCTACAATTCCCGAGGGTTATTCAATTAATCAGAAACTAATTAAGAGAAAACAAGAATCTCAAAGGACAACTATCCTTGGTTTTTGTGATTTTTTTATCTTTTATTTTTTTTAAATTTTCAAAGATTTTTAAATTTTTAGTTATTTTGATTTTGCTATTTTTTATTTTTTCAAAAATAACATGAAGCAATGTGAACAAGGCCAAAAATATACTCACACCAACTCTTTTTGAATTTTTCAATTTATCAAAAAATGCTCAGAAAAATATAAAGAAAATGTTTTTGGGTTTTAAAGTTTTCAAATATTTTTGAGAATTTTTGTGGAATTTTCAGATGTTCTTATATTTTTCTAAAAATCAAACCGTGAGAAAATAAGAAAATGTGCACAGTCTGGAGTAATTTGCAACTTAAAAATATTTTAAGTGCCCAACACTCCTGATATTTATTTTTATGACAAACTAGAAGCAAATATCCACAAATAGAAACTGAAATCACTATTTTTGGATTTTTGTAGAATTTTCTGTGATTTTTATAATATTTTTGATGTTTTTCAATTTTTTAGGTTTTATAAATAATTAATGTGTGAAAATTGGTCAGAAATTAAAAGACAATGAAATACAACTACTCTATTTTTTTGGAATTTTTGAGATAATATTTGATTTTTTATGAATTTTGGAATTTCAAACTGGAAAAAATGGCATGTTTTTGATTTTTTAATAATAATAAATGAAGGCAAAATGCAATGAAATTAAGCAATGTTGAGACACATAGCAGGAGCATACAGGAATTTTCGCAAAATTTTCAGAGCATGATAAACATTTATTTAATCACGAAGATCAAGCAAGTTCAAGTTCTGCAGTACAGGGAATAAAATGCAAATATTCAATATTTTTGCATCAAATGAATAATAAAAACAAATGTTCTGGCTAAAGAGTGAAATTTACCCAGTAAAGGGCATCCTTGTATGTGCTTTTCTGGAAGCGGGGCTTTTTTTTTGCAATTTCTGAAAAATCTGAGGCTTGCTTTGAAATTTTTCCAAATATATAATTTTTTTATTTTGAAGCACAAAGTCCCTCTAGGGTTCCTTCGTTTCAAACAAAGGACAACAACGAAGGGGGCACAACCACCACCTTTCTTCTTCCTTCACGTGGCAGGTGCGGCGCCTGATGGGAGGCGGCGCAAGGTGGGAGCCCGGGGCGGTTGAGCGCGGCCGCGACAGGCTGGAGAGGGGCTAGCGGGCACGGGGCAGTGCGGCCTCGCGCGGCGGGTGGCGCGGTGACGCGTGGGGCTCGTGGAGGTAGTCACGTGGTGGTCCGCGGCGGAAGGGCGGTGACGCGCACGCGCCGCGCGTTAGACAGAGGCGCGGCGGCGCGGACGTGGCACGCTGCAGCGCTCGGGTTCGCGGCGGAGGCTGCTGGGCTGAAGGATGGCGAGGCGGTTGAAGGCTGCTATTGGCGGCGAGGGCAGGAGGTCGAGGGGCGCGCAGGGCCGAGCTCGGCGTCAGAGGGGGCGCGACCGGAATCGGCGGAAGGCGGTGCTGAACGGGCGGGTACAGGAGCGGCGCGCCTTGCGCGAGCGGCGGGGTGGCGGGCGTGCCGCCCCCTGCTGCTATCTTTTTTTTATAATAAGCAATGTAAACAGTGGATAATAATAGAAGGAAAAACTTTTTTATTTTTTTAACTTCGAAAATTATTAATAAAACAAGAAATGAGAAATGGTTGTTTTTATTATTTTTTGTTTTCTTTTTAATGTTCCTGCAAAACAAATGTTAGAGGAAAAGAAATAAATGGTTTTTTTATTGTTTTTTTATTTATTTACAAATCGGAAAATGAATGGAGATTCGACGAAAGTGGAGAATCGAATCCGATCTCCGGCCATCGTACGCGGCCGGAGTTGAGAGATCGTGGATGGTAGAATTAAAGGCGGAGAGATCGAGAAGATGAGATGAAATCGAGTCGGTGGCGGAATAAATCATGGCGTATTTTAAGATCTAGATAAAAAATGACAACGAGACGAAAATGCGAAAAATAAAACTACGATTGAACTAAGATAAAAATGACAAGAAAAATGACATTGTTCCGGAACCCAGGAACCATCTTCTTCCCCAATCAGAGTTTTGCTTCAATCTCGAATTCATTCAAGGACATATTCGCAGACATTTTGACCGTCGGGTTTGTGGATTCCGAGCAGCTATAGTGACCGAACCTAATAAGATAGCAATTACGACCCATGAAGTGAGAAGTACTTGAGCATGTACTTGTAAACACCCTATTTGCCAATATCAATGTTGGCCTACTTCTACACCCGATATCTCGTATCATCCTTTGAATGTGTTAATGGAACATGGTATAACATTCATATTGTTCTTCGACATAAATCGAACTTCAAAAAAGGGAATGATTTTGATCCAACCGTCTCATCTATTCCTCAACTCACCTATTTGAGGAAGACATGGTATACTTAGGTGAAGAAATCATGACATAATATACCCAATACTTTTGATTCTTTCGTGGAAATATAGGAATAATAATCAATCTAAGAAATCAATGAGGTTCTCAAAGTATATGACTGATCTTTCTTCTTAATCATAATGAATGATTTCTTATATAGCTAGAATTACCTTCACAAATTGCGGATACTAATTTGTTAAGAATCAACCGTATTGAGGCTATAACGTCATCGGGATCGAAATATTCGCAAGATTGGGATCACAATTTGTATTGATTAAACAAATCGTCGGAATCTCCAAAATCATACATTCTCGAAGAGCTGTATATTTTGCCTGCTGATTAATATTAATGACAGTATTAGGTAACTCCATCATATATTTGATCCTACTTAAATATGTTTGCTAAGTATATAATAGTCTCTTCAACATTGCTGGATCTCTTTTTAGGAGACGGTGGAATTGACCCATTTTTTGCTCCACCCTTCAGTTCTTGAACTTATGAAGTCTCGTTTATGTAGTGGACCAGTTCGTTAACATACCACCGACCCATTTTTGATTAACATAATGACATTGAGCCCTTCTTGCAGCTGATGCTACTAAGTCAGCAGCTTGATTTTTGGTACCAACTATGATCAAATGTTCTCATCTACTTGCCACATCAAAAATGAAATCACAGGATTTTTCTAAAACTTGAGCAGTTTCTTGAAAACTAGCTTCGGATACGAAACTTTGAGTATTCGAAGATGCTCTAGTTATTCCTAGTAAGATAGCCAATTCAAATCCAATGGATGAAAATTGATGTTATTGCGTGGATCGGGATTATCAATCTTCTTATTTTTGTCCATTAAACAATAATGAAGTACTTGAAAAGTTTGTTTAAAATTCTCACGTAGTCAATACTTCTTTACCAATATCTGATTATGAGTTCTTAAATGGTATTAAATGAATCAAAATTCGTGATTTGAGGCTCAAAGGGCCCAAGAAATTGATAATGGGAATTGTTATATCTTTGAAAACAGGTTCTTTTATTACATTGTGATATTTCGAACCCTTGAATGAACGAACAATTGGATGATGACAAAATGATCAAAGATTCGCATTCCTGATTTCGATTCAACAACGTACCAATACCATTATAAGGAGTTTCTTTATATTGGATAAGCGGCTAAATCTTCACCTTGGAATCAAAAGGATTGATATTGGTACAATCTAATCCATTACGACAAAGAAAGCCCTCACCCGTCGTATCCTTCCTTTTGACAATATATGAAAAAGGGGGTTGGACTAACTCCATTTTGATGAAATCGCGAATCAGATCGTTTGTCCTTATTTCAACAAAGGAAGCATGAATCTCTTCTATAGAACCATTTCTCTCTTGACCCAAATTCAATACTAAGCAAGTGCAAACTAATTGAATACTTGTGTAAGAAATTCCTCGAATTGGCCTGGCATTTCCAGAAAGGATATAATTGACAACTCCAAGTTGGACATTATCCCTTTCTCGCAAGGCGCGAAAATTGTTGCTAAATTGATCCCATCAACTATTTGATATATGACTATGGACCGAACCAAAACCAAATCTTTTTTCTTGATAGGTGTAATCCGTTGGACATAGATACCATTTTATCTTTTTTGAGAGTCCTTATAATATTTTTTCCCACGTATTAAAATGCCACTGTGCATGGATATCTTATCCGTCTCCTCAGGAAAATGGATATTCCTAGAATTAGTTTGAAGTTCAAGGCAGATTTTCTCTCTCAACTCGTACCAATCCGTTTACTCTGACTTCTGATATTTAAAGTGATTTGCTTATCGACTCCAATAAGACTATTGTTTAGGACCATTATGAGCGAGGATCTGGGTAAGATATGTACTTCTTCGGGAATGAAAAAACCCGATCTACTTTCATTTGGTATTTCAGATTCAATTATTTTATTCCTCAATACTCGATCAAATCCTCCTTTTTGGCAATGGAATCCTCCTATACGGTACATATTTCATGACTTCCGAGCTGCTTCTTCTGTATCGGGAATCACTGCAATAAGCAAGAAGACTATTTCTACGTTAAATGCCATTTCTGGGTATTTCAATCGAAATACCAAAACAAGGTCAGAATTCTTTCTCTTGCTCTTTATCTGAATATTGTAATGGAATTATGAATCTCTTTCTTCGACTCTTCCCCAAGAAATCAGAATTAGATAGGGGAAGAGAGGGATATATGATCTTCCACTGCCCCTTAGATATGAGATGATCATATCTTTCATAATTAAAACCCCACTCTTTTTCTTCTTTGAAGAAAAGGGGTCTGAACTAGACTATTTATGTCCCACTAGACCATTAATCATTAGGGATCGATAGGGAGTCCCTTTTATGGAATATCTGAGAGATCAAAAGAAGGACACATAGTTTCTTTATCACCAAGTAGAGATGAATATTATATGATAGCATCAGGAAATTCGTTATTCATGAATAAGAAATTGTTCCAGCACCATCAAGATTGCCTGACGGGAACATATTCATCTTCGAAACATTTTTCCTTTCTAAGATTTTGCTATTGGAGCCTCCCTTATTCCTTTGATTGAGCATAATGATGCAAATCGGGCTTTAATGAGCGCAATGTCAAGCGGTTCCGCTTTCTCAGTCCGAGAAGTGCATTGTTCTGGGCTGGAATGCCAAGCGGCCCTAGATTCGGGGGTTTCGGCTATAGCCGAATAGACGGGAAAAGTCATTTATACTGATACTCACAAGATGATTTTCTCAAATAATGTGAACATTATAAACATTCTATTAGTTATGTATCAACGTTCCAACAAAAAGACTTGTATGCACCAAAAACCTCGGGTTTCACGGGGTAAATACTTGAAAAAAGGGCCATTTTAGCGGACGGTGCGTCTACGAGAACTCGCTTTGGGAAAAATGTCTTAATAGCTTATATGCCTTAATAACTTATACGTGGATACAATTTGGAAGATGCAATACTTATTAATGAGTGTTTACTATATAACGATATTTAGACATCTTTTCACATATGAAAGTCTGCAATTCATACTAATATGACGCACTCAACAACTCCTAATGATAGGGGGTGACGTCTGAGCCTACTAGGGAGCTGCTGATAACCCCATGATATGATCTATGACCTTCCCAACTAATGTGAATGCAAATAGCAAGATGTGAGAGGCTGAGATAAATGCTTTGACCTCTTCCCCAACATCCCAATCTGCTTATATAAGAAGAGGTTGGAAAGTAGGCCTACTAGTAGGTAGTAGGTGCTAGCTCAGCACCCTTGATCTTTCTCTTCTCAATGATATAATCTGAAAGTGGACTCGAGGTGCCGTATGCGAAGAAGAATCAAAGACCTTGGACATGTAATGGAGCTTGAAGAACTATTTCAGCATCCCCCTGACCAAAGCCCCCCACATTTGGATTACTTGTTAACGGTTGATCAAGTTTCACGGATTCTCCCTCTGAAACAAGAAGTTCTGGTCCTGGATGTATAATATCCACCACTTGGTGCCCATCCGATGCATCATCTATGGCCATTCCATATCCATCCTTTTCTTTACATACTATTTGATTTACTATACCCATCGATGAAGCGTTATAGATTGTATTGTGACTTTTCTCCCATGGGGATAAATCCGCCCCCTTCCCTTGTTCCCACCTACATATATGGGATATTTTCTGTAATGAACGTCTTTTTCGTAGAATTGGAAAGACAATTTCACTAGATTTTTGACCGGTGGGACGAGAACTCTGAAAAGAGAAATTGCCTATCTTTTCTTTCATCTCAGGAGAAAGACGATCGGGAGGAGCTAATTCGAATCCTTCGGGTCAAATACCAACCCCCACATTTAAACCACCTTCTTGACCATTAGCAAGAACTTATTTCAGTATCATATCATAAGGGATTATAACAACAACTTCAAATACAATATCATGAAGTACAACTCGTGGAGCTTCAATATCCATGGGTTTCTTAGCTAAACGACAATTGGCGCTTACAATTCGTCCAGTCGCTTCGCGTGAATTTTCATAATGCAAAAATGGGATACAAGTTTGAAATATATGACTGATATATTATCTATATCATGATTAATACGGAAATAAATCGAGTCACCTATTCCTTTATCCCAAAAAGACTATTTAGATTTTGCATGGTCCAATCATTGATCCCGGAATTGGTACAAGAAATTGGGGTGGGTAGTTAGTACAGTTCCCTATCCATGAGTTTTCCATGTAATGGAAGAAATTGAAATATGGTAGAAGACTTTGAAGAGGTAGAAGTTGAAAGAGCAAGTCAGATTAAAATACTTGAATTATTTATATCATGTATGCACAAAGAAAGGTTTGAAGCTGATTGATATCAGGAGATCAAATGAGTTATTCATTCATTGAATGATAAATAACTACAAGTGAAGGAGATACATGATTTAAATAATGGAAAATCCTATATATAACAATTGTATCTAGAATAACTAGAAAAGTAGAAACAAGACCTGATATAATTTGACACATATGAGCCAATCCAAAATCGTTGTAGACCGAACCGATCATAAGTTACCAACCATGGGGCAAGTGAAACCCAATCCATAAATCAGTAACTAAAAGAATTGAAAAAGCTTTGCTTGTATCACTTAAGTTATAAAGGAATTCCTGGACCCAAGAATGAAGAATGACAAGTTCTTCATTACCCAAAAGAAAATAACCACTAAGAACAATAAAACATATTCTATTTGTCGAAAAATGCAAGAGAATATGTAGATGATATTCATTGTGTGTTTTGACCAATTGCATCATTTCTTTGTGAATTCCTATAGGAAGCTTTTGTATATGTGTCCCTAGGTAGTCCTTTCAGATTTCACTTAGGAAGTTCTGAATGAATCACAAATTTCAATTCAAATCGACTAATTCAGTATAGCACACATTAATAGGAGTGCATCTATGTTTCTGCTTCATGAATATAAGATTTTTTGGGCATTTCTAATAATATCAAGTGTGATTCTGCATTTGTCATTTCCGGCCCCGAGTAGTGAGGGAATAGAGAAGTTCTATAGTTATGAATCGGGTATAGAGCCCACGGGAGATGCTTGGGTACAATTCTGAATTCGTTATTACATGTTTGCTCTAGTTTTTGTTGTTTTTGATGTTAAAACGGTCTTTCTTTATCCATGGGCAATGAGTTTTGATGTATTGGGTGTATCTGTCTTCGTAGAAGCTTTCATTTTTGTGCTTATCCCATGGTTCAGTTTATGCATGGCGAAAAGGGGCATTGCAATGATATTAGCTCCTAAATATCCAAACAAGAAAAAGAAAAAGAAAGACAAAGAGAGCATTGAGACGATTATGAATTAGATTGAGTTTCTGTTAGTTGACCGAGCAATCTCCAATTCCGTTATTTCAACTACATGAAATGATCTTTCGAATTGGTCAAGACTCTCCTGTTTATGACCGCTTTTATATGGTACTAGTTGTTGTTTTATCGAATTTGCCTGATTTGACTTTGATCGTTATGGATTGGTACTAAGATCGAGTCCTAGGCAAGGGGACCTGATTTTCACAGCTGGTACATTAACAATGAAAATGGCTCCCTCTTTAGTTATATTATATGAGCAAATGCCTGAACCGAAATATGTCATTGCCATGGGTGCCTGTACTATTATAGGGGGGATGTTCAGTACCAATTCTCATAGTACCGTTCGAGGGGTCTATAAGCTAATTCCTGTAGATGTGCATTTACCGGGCTGCCCACCTAAGGCAGAGGCAGTTATAGATGCTATAACAAAACATCGTCAGGAGATCCCGAGAAATCTCTGAAGATAAAATCATACCTCAACAAGAAAATCGATGTTTTACTATCAAACACAAGTTTCATGTTCGACATAGCATTCATATGGAAATGACAATAAAAATGGCTCTATCAACCACCACGTACTTTAGAGATATCTTATGAAGAGTTTTTTTAAGTCCAAAAATGCAATATCTTCTCGTGAATTGGCGAATTAGGCAAATCATTTTTGTTTGTGCAGAACAAGAAAATAAACAACCAATCAATCTTTAGAAATTTCATTGTCAATTTGAAATACTCATATAAATACAAATGCGGGAGAGATCAAGAAGATGCAAGGTCGTTTATCCGCCAACATGGGCTAATTCATAGATCTTTAGGCTTCGATTACCAAGAAATAGAAACTTGACAAAGACAACCTGAGGATTGGGGCTCCATTGCAGTCATTTCATATGTATATGGTTACAATTATTTACGATCTTAGTGTGCTTATGATGTATCACCTGGTGGATTTTGAGCTAGTGTATATCATCTGACGAGAATACAATAACCGAAAAGTCAAATGCTTGTCAATTCTTGGTGCAATAGTCTTCATCTCCCCTTCACTAAGTTAGGGGTCGTTCCTTCACGTTTCTCTTTTTTTCGTGTAAGAATTTGGAATCTCTCTTCCAACTTGTCCCAAAATGTGCGTGATGGCAAAGAACAAGAAGAAAATGAAAGAGGAAATTTGTCCAATAGTCAAAATGGTGCCTCCATAGGTTGACATTCGATCCAACCTAGTAGTAAGCAATCCGCCAAAAGCATTCAAAAGATTCCTTGGTAAATCGGGCGAAAACTGGAACTACGCGCATACAGATTTTTGATAAAAGGTAAAGCCAACAGACATATAAAACGAGTGTTATTGCGGCTACACCTCCCGATTTGTCAGGTATACTTTGTAGAATGGCATAGATCCGTAGGAAATGCCATTCCGACACAATATGAGGCGGGGTAGACATTGGATTAACATGTATACAATTGTCGGGATGCCCCAAAACATTAAGAGCATAAAAAAGAAAAATGGAAAAAAGATAGAAAAGGCTACCCAACCTACTAGATCCTTTACATAAAAATAATGGTAAAAAGCGATTTTATCCATCTCCGAATATACACCCAATGGATTATTGGATCCATATTGATGCAATGCACCTAGATGAAGAAGATTGGCGTCCACTAAAATAAAGGGGAGTAAATAATGGAGACAAAAAATGATTTAAGGTGGCATTGTCCACGAAGATACCACCCCAAAGCCAAGTCACTACAGTATCTCCTACTACAGGTATGGCGCTAGCTAAGCTTGTAATGACTGTTGCTTCCCAAAAGCTCATCTGACCCCAAGGTAGTACGTATCCTATAAAAGCTATCACAATCATTAAGAGGAATATGACAACTCCGATACACCAAACAAATTCTCTAGGACTGCTATAACTCGCATAATATAGACCATGAAAAAGATGAAGGTAAACCACAATGAAAAACATACTTGCCCCTTTAACATGCATATAATGGAGCAACCATCCCCTTCCAAATCTCTCATAATGTGTTCTATGTTGTTGAAAGCTAGATCTACATGAGGTGTGTAATGCATAGCTAAAAAATGTCAATCACTATCTGAATGGTCAAACAAATACCAACTAATGAACCGAAGCCCCACCAATAACTAAGATTTCTCGTGGTTAGATAATCTATCAAATGCTGGTTAAGTGTTGAGTATATGGGTTGTTTCATTTGAGAGAATCATTGGTTTATTATAGTCATTCTTCTTTTCTATCGTGACAACTCCTTTTCCCCTATTTACCTTCACTGCCTGATTCATAGTCTTAATCAAGACTCAAAAAGAGTCTCAGGGAGACTATTGAGAAGGGGGTAGCTGGAATCGTCGACCCTCTCTATTCTACCATTACCCACACCCTTCCTCTTTTTCTATAGTAGTGCTAAAGGGGTCAGTCATTCCCCCAATCCTTTGATCGCTCATAGGGGGTGCCAGAGCAATAACACCGTGTGTCCCCCTACTTGGTGTAATGAGTACTTCTTCGAATAGGGGCCAGCGAGTCTCTCATCTTGGACCGTTGGGAAGGGAGGGGGTGGGTAGTGAATTCAGTCAGGATACATAGCTTATAGATTCAGGTCTGTCAAGTTTATAATTTGACTATAGTATAGTTAGGCGTTGAACTAGTCATTCTGGGAAAAATCTAGGGAGTCAACTATATATTGGGGGGGGGGGTGAAAATGCTACTTCTAATGTCTGTAAGCAGGGAACAACGGTATCGGCCTCAGTGGATTCCTCATACGTCGACCTCAAAGTCCACGGAAAGCAGAACTATACGAGAGTGAGGGGTTCGAAAAGAGAAAGTTAGTGAGGGGGGGTCCGAGGTGCGTCATTATAGGGGCCGAGGAAGAAGTCACTTGATGTTGCCATAGGGCATGGGGCTCTGATGCATGTGTAGAAAGGGACTAGTCTAATTGGATCGAGGGTAGGAGGATAGGAGAGTTGTAGGAACCTGGATGGATTTTTCCATTCCCGCGGATGGTGCTAGTCTTATCCCTTATTGAGGGAAGGGCCATAAATGAAAGAGCAAAGCCACTGCACTTATAGTATTGGCATTAAAAAGAATCCTTCTCGAGCAGTCAGCAAAGCTTGACAACCATACATTGAGGTATGAGGCTTTGAAATACATATTACCTATGACCCCATCATGTCTCTGTGTCCTGAGGGAGAGAGTGCTCTCACCCCGGTCCCCCTCGCATAGTCATCCTCTCTTGCTGCCAAGGATCTTGCCCCCGTGATTGAACTGATCCCTGACGAACTCTCTCTTGCCTGTCTGTTTCTGGCTTTTCAGTAGACAATGCATCGACAAGGTAGTGGAATAGTGATGGACGTTGAGCTGATCGTCTGTCAACCTCACTTGACAGCGTCATGCTATTCTTCTCTGAGTCAACTACGAGGAACTACCGATTATTTCTTGATTATGGAACTGCTACAAATTCTCAGCTTAACATCTCCCCTCCTCTGAGGTTGTGTCTCTGATCCGGACCTCCACTTGTCTAATCACCATCACCTCATCTTAGTAATCCACAAATCGTCACTATTTTTTGATTGACCTCGCATTCACTGGCATATGGGCTCGTACGGATCCATAATGCCCTATAGATAGAACTGCTTCGATTCTCTAAAAAATCTCCTTTCCCTCTAAGAAGTAGTATCCTAATAGCTCGGCCCTCATCCTGCTGGCAGCAGAAAGTGGAAACCCGGTAGATACTCACTATGAAACCACTATCATATCTGCTTCAACTAATCCACATACCCATCCACTACAGTCTTCCAGCACCCTCTTCTCTTAAGAGACCATGTATGCAACTACCGCATTGTCTACCTCACGATCACACCACCTTCCCGTGGCTGATGCTTATGTTCTATCTTGCTTGACTGGAGGATCAAGAGTTCGTCTACTAAGACTATTGATCCTATCTCGTGACCTGTGGATTCTTCCCGAATCCTATCTGATGCTAGGACTCTCTTCTTATTTTCTTCTTAGCTGAGTGAGCTTATGGAAGCGGATTCAACCATTGAAGCAGTAACAACCCTCTGATTTGCTGATCACCATGACTCAAATACCCCATCTGCGTAGTGTATTTTCACTCTTCCCTAGTATTATATATTAAAGCAGCTTTAAACTAGATTAAAGTGCCTTCCAACTAGTAGTGAAAGCCCAGTCTTAGGCTACAGCTCAAAGCATTATGGGTTCTAGTTCGACTCCTATTGAGTCTGAATCGAAAATCTCAGCAGAGTGGTAGCAAGCAGGGAAAAAAAGCTATTAATTTGGTCATTTTGCACCGAAATCGCATACATCAGCTAGGACTTGTACCTCGTAGTAGTTTCCTTGATGAGGCTCTTCACTCATATCCGAGACTCACTGGACCTATAAAAGAAAGTGAAGAATGAACTGCTGAAACTCCTCACTGATTGAAGATACAAGTTCCAACAGATGAGATCGAGGCCTAGCTTGATTGGAAGATCACTACTTGAATATGACACTGCCTGACTTCTAACCTCTTATTTTTACGCTTGCCCATCATCTCCTCAATCGGTGACAACTGAACAACAAGCACAATAACTCTAACTATCCAAGAGGACACTCTATTCCCACCGTTATCCCATTTTGGCTGTCGAGAAGTGGAAAATGCTGACCTATGATGATTATCGTTGTTCCCTTATATCTTTTTTGATGGTCATCAACATACCTAGATTCAGTTGCTGACCTCTCAACTGGAGGGAGCTACTGATTGAAGATAGTTAGCTTAGCTCGGGAGCTGCTGCTTTTCTTTCCACCGAAACCTAGCTGACCAAAGACCTTAGCCAGCCTGTCAAACATGACCTCTGCTTGCTTCTCACCTTGAATTTGCTTGCTTGCATGAGCATATCCATTGTACTAGTTAGTTCCCTAGTTCATCAGATCTCCTCAGAGTTTTCTTTGCAACGAGTTGTCTGTCGTCTTGACCTCCCGGAGCTTCGAGGCCCCTGAAAAGAAAGTAGTCTAGTTAGTTCTCTGAGTAGCTTATATCCTTCTCTGCTTACCACGTGGGCTCAAACTTTTGATTCACTGACCGCAACCTCATATCCTGCGTATTGCTTTTCAGTAGAACATGCTTATCCATATGTTGTAGATTATAGTAATATACAACTATCCCAAATATATAGTGAGTTCTTCCCCCTTCACTGCTTTCGCCTACTTACATGTGTGTTGCAATGTCCAACGTCACTATAAGCTCTCTTTCCATATCAGAACTATTTGAATTAGAAACCTCAACCAGCAAAAGAAAGCAGCCAAGTCGACGGATCCCACCTGCATATCTGAATTAGATCCTCAACATGAGAAAGCGGACAAAGCGCAATAGTACGCCCACCTCTATTCCTACCCTTCTTCCCTAAGAGGGTGGAAGAGTTATGATCCATTGGCATCTATGAGACTCAATCAACCTGTGGCAGAAGACATACCAAGCACGAGATACCACTTGATGAGATGAGAGAGAGTCTTACTGAGTGAGCAAGCAGGGAGACCTCAATCCCGCTGCAAGCAACATGCCCAACATCCTATGCAAAGGACTACCTTCTTTCCTCTTCATTAACGACCGATACGGTTCCCTCAAAAAGATTATACGAGCCTGCGATATGTTGATAGATCTCTCTCCGAAGCTACTTTCTACTAAAACTTCCTTCCTTGCTTTGAAACCTCACTCGATAACTAATAGATATATATAGTCAAAGGGAGATTATAGTATTATATATCTATATTATATCTATCTATCATATGGAGGAAAGATTTGAGCGAAGGAGAGGAGGATGCCGAGTTTTCCAAGGACTGGACATAGGTAGTAGTAGCATTAACGGTGCGACACACGACCGACTTATATCTATCTATGCCTTAGGCCAAGGAAAGATGCGATTGATGCTTTCCCGTCCTGAATGTCGATGGCAGTTTTTGCGTGACTATCTTTAACGACGTAGGGTATGTGGTTTCTAAGAGTCCTTCCCCAACCCCCCGGAAAGAGCAAAGAGAATCATTCCTCTATGCTTTTTCGCTTGCTTGCTGAGAAGGCGGAGGAAAGGCAAGATGCAAGCAAGCACCCCGCAGGTTGAAGGTCAAACCAAGAGCATTAGACTAGTTAGAGGCCCCTATTTCTATATATTTCCGTAGTTTTATACATATTTGACCTTTTTCCCAAGCTTACTCTCATCTAGGAACGATTCGTCGACTTCCTACTATATATCTAGTAAGTAGAGCGATCGAGGAGTCCTTTTCTATAGTTACCCTTCGATGACTGCCTAGACTGGGAAGTCTTTTTTCGTAAGCGAAACCCAGAGCTTAACTATCAATCTCTTTCCTTGGAACTAGAATATATAATGGCAAAGATTGAGACCTTTGTCCAGAAAGAATTTGAAGGTTCAGAGCTGATAGATGAGCAGTCTCTTATGTATTGACTTTCGTCACTTGAATATAGCATGACCACGCCTCTAATATACCGTTACAGTTGTGGGTATATCCTATTGTCTTGACGGAAGCATCGAGGCTCTTATTCAATTAGATAAGGAGCTGATATGCCTTCTTTCTACAACAATTATATGTCAGCAGGTACTACATCAGGTCTGACTATTTCTATGAAGGATGGATAAGAAAGAGAGTTGAAAGAGGCATGAATTCGTAGTAGATAAATAAACGGGCAGTCGATAATTGCCTTTATGTAGGCTAAAGTCCATGCCTGACAACTATGATTTTGACGTGCGTAATTTTGCTGCTTGACTTATCCCACTTTATTATCTCTTTTCTTCCTATTCCAGACTATAAACCATCTTCTTACCACCAGGATCGACGTTCAGGGTCAACTAGACTTTCAAATATGTCGTAGAATGAGGCGTGGAGTGGTTGATTCAATGTCTGCCTCGTGGATTAAGAAGGCAAGGTCAGAATAGCCTGCTAGTGCACGAAGATGATGTTCTTTTTTAAAGAAGGGGGAGGGGGTATTTCTCTCAAATTTATTAATTTGAGTAGGTATCTCTAGAAGAGGATCAATCCATGTATTACATTGGAAATGAAGCTCCTCCTAGGACTAAGACAAGTAAGGACTAGTATGCATTCCCGCGCCAGGCTTTCTTCGAGGGCTTGTGAGACTTGCTTTGCCTTTGAGACTCTCATTCCTCGTCTAGGCATAGCCCCCTTAGCTTGATGCTTGGAAGAGACTCTCACCGCTTCCCGCTTGTTCGGGAATGTGGTTAGCTGGAAAGCCTGCCTAGGATGTATAAGAAGTTCTGCTCATGCCTAGAACTTGAAAGGGGGTGCGAAGATGTACTGTGATTTGGACTTGAGACCTCTCCTTTCTCTACTGAAGTGCATGTCACCATTTATAGTACATGCAACTCGAGGGCAGAACAAAACACCTTTCAGAGGTAGAATGCTAGCCGAATGCGAACCTTCTCAGCTAGACCTTTCCTTATATATATATATATATATATATATGAGGAGTTATCCTATGAGAGAAAAAAATGTAAGAGCATGAGAGCATGCATTCTGGACCACATGATCTTGTCTTCTCTCTCCTGGTCTTCTCTCTCCTAGTTGGATCATGTGGTCTAGAATGCATGCTCTCACAAAATTTGGCTCTCGTAGGATCACTCCTATATATATATATATATGGGGGTGAATGGACCCAGGGGAAAAGAGGCAGATCACCTAATCCTTGCCCTCTGATACCGCCGGGGAATCTGAGTCTCCGCGCTCTGCTTCACTGACTGATTTATTAGGGATGTCTGAGGCCATTCGACCTTCCTATCCTATCTGGCTTCCCCTCCGACGACGAAGCCCCAAGGTCAAGCCGATCACAACCTCCATTTTCGCTTTCTATGTCAGCTCCTCTGAGACATTATACACAATAAGGCCCTCACTTTGAAGCTTGACCAATGTGTCCTATCTTTCCTCTCATCCTGTGGCTAAGAATGTATGATCTCGCTTCATTAACTAGGCTTTCTCGCTCAATGCAAGATAGTTAAGTTCTGCCCAATCCCTTAACTTAAGCTTTCCGAAAGGTAGACTTGTTGCTTCGAACTCCAACACCCTATGGAAGCACTTAAGGAAATAGCCTTAGCTATAATATCAAAGAAATGGTCAAGCTTGGCAAGAAGACCCATTTGAATCACGGATCCCTGGTAACATCCAGCGAGGGATTCAGATAAGGAAAAGGAACTAAGGAGAAGAGCGAGTTTCGGAAAAAAGCCAATTGTCATCAAAATACTCATGATCTCTTTTCCTTTTGACCTATGTCACCATCTTCCGACACACGTCTGCGCTTGCTTCATCAACTAGGCTCGCACTCTCTACTCCTTTGATATAGTCTATATAATTCAAGCCTAGAAACCTTGTCCCTGTATTCCACTTCCAACTTTTTCTTTTGTGTGTTGAGATCTGAGAAACTATATATACAAATAATGGGTAGGAGCCTTTTGATTTCATAGTAGATTCCTGACTATGAGACAGTCCCTGCAAAGTGAGAAATCTGGATAGGAATGACGTCGTCTATGATTCATCACATTGGCTAGGGATCTCACGAAAAAAGCCCATACAATGGGTTAAGAGGGTTGTCTTCCTCTATTAAGATGATATGGGCAACGTGTGGTGAGATGTACGTACAAGAGTCCGTTCTGGACCTCTGTCTCCGATCCACATAGTTTTGAAAGTGAGCCTCATAGTGTCAAAAGCGAGCCCGAATCCTAAACCAATAAGACTATATAAAGAAACTCACATCCGGCGAAAGACGATTCTTATAGTCATTAGTCCTCTCAGCCAGTTCTGACTCCTACGTCTACTATATCTCACCCCAGTCCTTCAATCTCTAAAGGCAAGGAGGAGGCTTTCCTTAGACCACTTGATAAGACATATGGAGTGAAAGGTGCGAAGTCTCAATAATATATAGAAAGCCTAGTTAGGACTCGAGGAGTTCTTGTCTCAAGTCAAGGAGGAGGAGAATGTTGGACATGCAAGCCCACGACGAGCCATTATGTGAATATCAATCCCTGCTTTGAAATGAAGAATAAATAACTTGCACAATAGGCCCCTCACTACAATTAGGGTTATGTACCATGGCCATCTTAATAATCATATAGCTGTTGATTCAATAATTGAATTATAGAGGCTGGTGCTTGGATGAATATTTAAAGAGTTAGATTGAGGATTCATCAAGCACCGTCAAAAGATTGTTAAGAGATGATCTCCAGCTTAGGTAGGAGATGGCAATCCTTTCTCAGTTAGGCTGATATCGGACAGACCTCTTGATGCAGTTCCTCTGCATAGGAATAGAGATTTGAAGGTGTCAGATTAGTTAGGTCAAAGAGTTGACTTAGCGAGATCGAGATAACCAAAGTACTATATCATATGCTGTCATGATATAGGCACACATCCTCTAACAAGAGACAGATATGTTACTATATGTCTGAGTATGTACATTTGGTGGACCAATAGGTTGATGACCTAATCAAGGTCTATACATCGGCGCGCTGGTGTGCATGTAAGGGCATACGAGTAATGCAATCTCTCAAAGGGATCATACAGGTTCAGTTACTGAACCGGAAGACATGAGCTCACTCATAAGATATTGGGAAGAATCAAATTCTGTGTACGGTCGTCTCGCTTTGGAAGTTTGGCTGAATTTGTAGGTTTGATATATACCTTTGGAAAGTATATGATCAAGACCTAGGTATGATATATGCTTTTGGAAAGTATATGATCGATACCGACTCCCAATGATCGAATGAGAAACTTACTGATAAAATCATGAAGTAGATAGTATAAAGTTGTTCTAATACTTCGGGTTTATTCTGAGTCTTCCAGTATGCAGGATGTACAAGTATTGGGAATACCTGAGGGTGATGTGATCATAAACGATTGTAACCATGACGCTTCCATTCCTTGGGAGTGACGAAAGGGGTATAGATTTTAGTGACTCCTCTCAGTAGAGAAGTGATCTGATCTTGGTCCAAATGTTGGACATTGATCTGAATGTTATTCATATGCAATGACAAGATTAGATTTGTGGTCTTGATTTAATCAAGCATCTATGGGAGGCCCGCGATCTGGATTTGAGATATGATCTCAATATCCAAGTCAGTATATGTGGAACAATACAATCGCCCTGTTCTTATCTCCAAGTATTCGCGGATAAAGCGCATTATCCTTGAAAGAGTTCATGGATAATTTCATTGTTGATATGTGTATCCGAGCATTGAGAAAATTGATAATTAAGTGTGATTTAATTATCATGAGTAATATGAATTTGATTCATATTATAAGGAGAGTTATCTAAGATAATTAAATGTGATTTAATTATCAAAGACATGAATAATGTGAATGTGATTCATATTATTTGAGAACAAGAGAATAGAGATCCAAGATGATTAAATGTGATTTAATTATCATGGATATGAATAATGTGGATAACAATATCCATTTTAGTCATATATATTATAAATGTGATTTATAATATAAAAGAGAGAGCTATTTATAATTTACATTTGTTAATTAAATGTTGATGCGACTCGGATTCACATTGGACAATTAATTGAAAATGTAATTCACATTTTATTTTGGGTGTGAAGGTGATTCACAATTTTCCATTGGCAAGATTGCAATATTCACAAAATAATTATGAGTTATTTTTGTAGAATAATTTACAACAAGTGTTGTTGTAAATCTTGGAGATTTCCATGGAATAATGTAATCTCATGAGATCTCATGAGATTACATGAGATTGCCACCAAATCCCATATTATGGAAGGAGGCAATCTTCATTCCATAGATCTCCATGCTTGATTGATTTAATTTGAGAA
>JAZKJV010002489.1:0-98045 GCA_037367405.1 Ottelia alismoides | reverse complement strand
TCACTGGAACTCTGCCGGCACCCGAGCGCACCAATGTCCTGTTGGATGGTTTGACCATCGACTCACCGACCGATGTCGATTGGTACAGATTCCGATTGGGACCGACCATGGGCGCAGGCGGCGTGTTGCTGATCCAATCGCTGTCGGAACAGGATGGCATGTCGGCGATTTTGCGCGGACGTACAAATCCTGGGCTCGTTCCGCGCTCGATGGCATCAGGGCGAATCTCATTGGATGGTCTCGAACCGAACGCTGAGTACTTGCTCGAAGTGCGATCGAATCTCATTCCCACGCGTTACTCACTGAGTTTGTGACCCGCATCGGTGAATATAGTGTACCGCTGACAGCCCTGGAGTTACCAAACAACTTCGATACTTATCGCGCCGTCCAAGGTGTCTCGATACAGGTGCCGGATGAACAGGTTTGGTATCGCGTCAATCTAAGTAACGATACGCAGGCTGATGGCAAACTGATTGTCAATTCCGTCAGAGGCGCGGCCGTCAATGTGCAGCTCTTGGAACGTCAAGTCGACAACAGCTATAAAACCCTCGCTGCTGCAACCGCTTGGGCCGGGCAAGTCGGTGTGCTCGACATGGCCAGGTTATCGCGCACTGGTCAATACTTCTTGAAAGTCACCGCCGCGGACAGAGCCAGTTACGAACTGTTGCCCCAATTGCGAGGCACACTCGTAGCGCCTCCAGTAGGTCATCGGCAAGTTGTCGACCTAGGCGATCCAACGATTTGTCGATCGGCGCGATATTCTGCTGGGTGGCAGCGGCAATGACATTCTGCGCGGCGGATCGGGTGAGGACTGGATCTTTGGTGGTGCAGACAACGACGTGCTCAGCGGTGGTGATGATCGTCAAGCGCCCGATCTGCTCTGGGGCGGCGATGGTGATGATATTCTGCAGATCATTCCCGACGCTTTGCCACTGCTCGGTGGAGCATCGCGCACATTAACGTTTGCCGGCAAGGCGACAACCACTACTTACTTGCCAACTTTCGCTGATCGACTGGATGGTGGTGCCGGTGATGACCAGGTGTTGTTCCTGGGCGGTGACTTCGATTCAACTGGCAAAGCCATTCCTGATCATCTGGCCATGCGCTGGAATACGATTCTGCATCGCTATGAATTGACCAGCCGCGTATGGGACACGACCGGTCAAAAGTACTTGACCGATTCCGTTGCCCTGCCAGCCGAGATCGTCGGCAATGCACCGACCTCGACTGGTTCCACGTTAGCCGTGGGACAACTACCATCCGACTTAAGCATGACCATCGAGCTCCCAGGCGGCCAAAGTGCAACAGTTCAAGTAACTGCAAGTAGCACCGTCAACAATCGCAGGTTTGAAGATCTGGTACTGCAACTGAATCAATCGATCAAAACAGCAGGTCTGGCTGGTGGAGTCGTCGCCCTGTCGCGCAATGGCAAGCTGGTGCTGCAATCGTTGAGCGTCGGACCAAGCGCTACGTTGAAACTCTCCAGTCTTAACAGCGTCGCCACGGCAGTTGGTTTTTCAGCCACCACCAAAGCCGGCGCACTCGCCGCGTCGTTCGTTCAGAACTATGCCTACTTTACAAGCGTAGACGTCGAGAACACGGTGATTGATACACGAACCGGTGATGATGAAGTTCACATCGATCCGGAGTATCTGATCCGCGGATCCGAGTGGGGCTTTGGTCCTGGCGTAAAACAACAACGCGGCAATCCAGACGCGATCATTCGCGGCGGCGCAGGCAGTGATCGGTTGTTTGGTGGTGCAGGTAATGATCTGATCGAAGGTGGTGACGGTGATGATGTCATCAGTGGCGGCGGTGGCGATGATACGCTGCGTGGTGGCGCGGGCCGGGATAATATTGCAGGCGATAAACTCGATTCACTCCCGGATATCTATGAGTCGGCCGGCGGCGATTCAAACGATCAGCCTGCCAGTGCCACACTGCTCTCGAGTTCCGTCTTAGCACCGTTGTCCCTCGGACAGAACGTCACTCTGTCCGCTTCGCTCAGTCGCGGTGATCAAGGCGACTGGTACGTGCTGGCTCGGCCCGATGCATTCAGCAAGTATGGTAATGAACAGGCGGCTCAAGTCCTGCGTTCGATGTTCTCGCTCAGCACCAACGCCACTCAACCTCAGCCCTTAACATTGCAATTCTTTGCCGCGGGCAACCAGGCCGTCGGCACAGGCTTGGTACCAGTTCCATTGCAGAGTTTTATCGACACTCCGCAGTATTATCTTCTGTACGTAGCTAATCCACTGCTCCACGCCGCCGATCAAATTGTACCCGCATACGGCGACTACACGTTGACGATTCAAGGTGGCGCGGGCGGCTTGCGCGACACGACTTTGGTATCCCCATCTTCTGCATTGAGGACGATCGATGTTGGCGCTGAGTTTGTGGCGACCTATAAGCCAATCGGTGATTTCAACCATGATGGTGAACCAGATTTCATTGGTGGTTCTCGCTTTGTGCTCGGCTCTAGCGGTTACAGCCAGCAGTTGCTGGTCTATTTCGGTGAGAACAATCCATCTTCGCCATCGTTTGGACAGCCGGATCTTGTCATTGGCTTGCCCGGCTACGTCTCCTCGATCACCGATGGTATTGCGGCTGGCGATTTTAATGGCGATCAATTTGCAGATTTGGCGTTCGCCTCACCTGGCGAGCTTGGATTAAACGAGTGGACAGGGATCTTGCTGGGGCGGGGAACGGACGCACTTTCGTCGCTTGCCAAGGTAACGATCAATGCTGCTCCGGCAGGAATTCCGCTGCTGGACGCATCCCAAGCAGAGATAGTTATCGACGGCGCTTACAGCATGGCTACGAATATTGGTGATCAGAATAGCGATGGAACCGATGATCTTCTGATCGGTGATGGTAGTTCGCTGCAATTGATCTATGGTCAAACCAGTTGGAAGCGCTGGAACGAGCTGCCGCAATTACGGACGGCGGACTTCACGGATGACAACAACTCCAATGCTGGATCGCTGGATGGGTTTGTGCTGAGCAATCGAGCGCTTTTCAATCATGCTGAATCGCAGGACTTCCAGAATCTTTGGACAACCACTACCAACCGTGCCAACGAAACGGGACACGGTGGTGGCAACAGTTTGTATTTTGGTATCCCCGATAAACGCTCGTTTGCAACGACGCCAGCCGAACGAGTCGCAGGCCGCGCATCGAAGATGATCGACCTGTCGCCGTTCCGCACGGGCGATGAAGTGACGATGACGTTTAACTATTTCCTGCGTACGGAGAATAACTCGTCCTTCGACCAGGCGCGTGTCAATATCTCGACCGACGCTGCCTTTCCAGTCGCGGGCAACGCCGTAACCACAGCGATATCGAATCACAGCGGTACCAATCGACTGATCGAGTCGGGCGGTTGGCAGTCCACAAGCATCAACTTGAGTGCCTATGCGGGTCAAGTTGTTTATTTGGCGTTTGAATTCGACAGTATCGATGGTGTGCTGAATAACTATGAAGGCTTCTATGTGGACGACGTAGCTTTCAAGGCGGTTGCTCACGTCAGCGGCAGTGACATGGTCAATTTCAGCTTTCCTTTGAATCTCTATCCCATCAGCGTCGCACGGCTTGGAAACTTGGATGGGACTGGACCTGACGAGTTTGGCGTGTTGCAAGCAGGCGCGGGCGTTGCCGATCAACTGGCAGTCTTTTCGCGCACCAACAGTTGGGTACAAGGAACGAACCTGAGTGCTGCAACGGCGGCGGCACGCAACTGGGAGTTGGGCAGAGATATCGCTTCCAACTATTCGATTTTGGCTGCCGGCAACGTGCTGGGTGACTCCAAGCCAGATCTCATTCTGACGCTCAACTCGATCCTTACTCCCAACGCTGCAGGTGTTGAGGGCACAAGCTATGTGATCGATGGTGCAAGTTTATGGGCATCGACAACGGGAGCATTGCAACCGGCCAAGTCCATTGCGGGTGGCACTGTGGTTGTGCCTGTCGGCGATGTAGATAACTCGGGTGCCAATGACTTAGGGCTGATTTTATCCAGCCCCTTAGACCGACTAAGCGGTGACATACTCAACTACCAAGTCTCCGGGGCTGTTTCCTTTGCGACCCAGAGCAATGGCATAATCGACAATGATTTGAACGCCGATGTTGCCTTCCAATCGGCCACTGCGTTTCTGAATCAAGCTGCGCTGATCACAGAAAGGTTCAGCCTGCAAGCTGCAGGCAATTTGGACCAAGCTGGCGGTAGCGACCTGGTGATGATCGATCAAAGCAACGGTCATCGCCTGGCGTTCTATGTAGGTTTAACACCGGTGAGTCTCCCGCGTACTTCGTCGACTACGGCTTCCAAGCCAGCCAGCTATTCGATGGCGTTACCACTGAACTCAGACACCGTCATTCGCTCGGCCACTTCAATCGATTTGGGATCGGCATCCAGTACGCCAGTTAGCATTGCTCAGGCCACGGCCATCAATGGTTCGGTCACTGCACAATCGCTAGGCGCACCGCGTTCGGTAGGCGATATCAACGGCGATAGTAAAGAAGACTTTGTTTGGGAAACGGCTCAGAACTATTACTTTGCTTATGGTCCACTGCAGTTCGACAGCACAGATTCGATCACCGATGTGGCTGACTTGATTCTCAACCGAACCGGCGGTACGCAGTTTGCCAACCTGGTTGCTGGTAGTGGGCATTTTCTGACCAACAATGGCAAGAACGAAGACCTGCTGTTTTACAGCCGTTCGATCGAAAACACCCGGATCTCGGTTATTCGCGGTGGGCCATCGTTGCCACGCGAGTTGAATCGCATCACCGAGCTGGGGCCGAATAACGGCGTACCACGCTACTCGTCGTATAATGTGCCAATCGAAACCAATTCCGCATCCAAAGTCTTATCGCTTGATTGGAATGGGGATGCGGTTACGGATATCGCTATCTTTCGACCGAAGACATCAACTCAAGCTGCATTGCTTGTCGTCTATGACGGCCAGTACCTTACGAGTTTTGGTCAAGCGCAAACGCTGTACAGTGCAACGACCGACATCGAAGGCGCACTGTCAGTAACGAATGTGGGCGATTTTAATGGCGATGGACGGGATGATCTGGTGGTACTTGGTCGCCCAACAGTAGTTGGTGGCGGCGTGGCCCCTTGGCGTGCGAAGCTAGTTGCCGGGGGCAACGTGTTTACTACTTCATTGGCTGATGGCCCCATTGTCAGCCTGCCAGCCAATTCGACGCAGTCAACGGCGCCGACTGTCTATGTTTTGGGCGATATTGGATCCCTGACTGGAACGAACCGAAACGGCCGACTGGACGGGTACGATGATTTTGCCATCTTCGATCCGAATGCCAATCGCCTAATGATTTACGACGTCAACTCGGGCGGTCTCACTCCGACCATGACCATTAACACTGGCTCGACGCTGTCGACGCAAAAACTGCTGGCTAGTGGCGGTGATTTCAATGGCGATGGCCTGGGCGATCTGGTAGTACTACAGACGACAACCAGCGACGAAGACAGCATAACGCCCAGACAAACGACCGATGGCACCGCCTATCTATTCTCGAATCTGGCCGCGCGCACCACGCCACCTGTGTTCACCAATGCAACACTGACGATTCGCTCGAGCAGTGGCAGTGGCATCATCGATACCCTGTCGACTACACCATTTAATGATGTCGACGACGACGGACTCAGCGATCTGCTTTTGGGATCAAGATTTGTTGACGTATCAAGTAATGCAGGCCTGCGCATCGATGCGGGACGTAGCTTTATCATCTCTGGATCAGCCGCTCAACAAGCGTTGCCAGAAGAGTTCACCATTCTTGCCAACACGAGCGTATCGGGCAGCGGCGATTACGTTGTCGATCGCGCCACGGGACAGCCAGCACGCTTCCCAGAACAAATGAATTCCGCAACGCCTGACCCGCGTTATACGTTAACGCCATCTCTTACGGGCAATCAACCTGAGCGAGTATTCCGCGTCAGCACGTTAGGCGATGGCCTGCCGGGTAACTCGATATCCGTTTCGTCACTCGACGTGGCATCCTTGTCTGCCGCGCCAGCCGCGGTCGCGCAGACAGACCAATTGATGTATGAAACGATCTCGCAAACCAATACGAACGCGATCGTCGTCGGACCTGGTTCGCCAACGTCGCCTGCAACCAAACGCGGCTATGTGGATTACGATATTTCGTCGCTGCTGCCTTACCGTGACAATCTCGATGCGCTACAAAACGCCCGCTTGGAGTTCAACTATCAGGCCAGTTCCTCCAACTTGCCTTCGAATTCAGACGGCACTATGCCTGAGCAATTCGTATCGGTCTCGGGACGAGTCTTTACCGTCATGGGTAGCTTCTCAGATGTCAATGGCAAGTCGCTGTATGCCAGCGATGGTACGGTAACCGGCACGACGACGATTCGCTACGGAATGGAAGGCGGTGTGGCGCGCACGCTTCGCAACCCATATTCGCTCGTCAAACTGGACAATGATCTCTATTTCTTGGCGAGTATGGCGCCACTTGCCGACTACGGTGATTACACCGGACTGTGGAAGTTATCGGCCGGCGCATCAACTGCGACACTCGTTGCCAAAGACATTTTTGATGTTGCAACTTTGCAACGGTTCGGCTCCGATGTCATCCTTCATTCGGGCATCGGATCTGAGATCCTGCGCATCGATCCGAACTCGCCCAATGGCCTGAGCCCATTGCTGACGGACAATCCCCTAAATGCCAATTGGGCGCGAGTTGTTCCGGCATCGAGTGGTGCCGTGAGCGTTGACACTTTACTGTTTACCAACTTCGAACTCTATAACGGCAATTACACATCCATCCTGAAGGCGCTTACGGTTGGAGCGACAACTGCTTCCATCGTGGCGCCGGATGTCAACGTATCGGAATCATCTCAGACTTCGACGGGTTCTTCGGCGCTAACCATTGTTCCGACCGGCAGCAATGGCAGCGCAGTCATTTATCTCGCGGCAAACTCCAATGGCGGCGCCTTGCAGCGCGTATCGCTGACTCCTGGAGCGATGGGCGTCACAACCATCGCGCTACCGGGCAACGTCGATGATCCGAATCCCCAAGTCAGTTATGTGGGTTCAATGGTCGCTGTTGGCAATCGCCTGGTGTTTTGGAGTTACTCCAGCAACGGATATGGCGTTTACAGTTTGAGCTCCAGCAGCAATCAAGCGACGCTGTTGACCGAATTCGACTTCTCGTCGCAGTTGCAGGCCTTTCAAGTAGTCGACTTTGGTTCGGGACCACAGCTGCTGTTTGTGAGGTCCACATTCAGCGGGCGGGGCGGCGGCGCCGAACTTTGGAGTACCAACGGTATCGATCGACCAGGTCTATTGGGAACATTGAAATCGTCGGATGCTTCGCTTGGCACCGTGCCATTCGTGCCAGGAGTGATGTTCCAAGGCAAGCTTTACTTCACTGGAAACTATACGCTCTTCGAAACAGATGGCACTTCCTTCGGCACTCGCGCGCTAAACACACTCGGTGATGGCAGCGTCTTTTCCCTGGGATATGGTACTACGCTGGCCGTTGCCGGCAATAAACTTTTCATACCAGGTCATCGGGGCTTAAGCGTTTATTCCGAAACGGTGATCTTCCTGCGCGATGCGGCTAATCCAACTATCAATCAGTTAGGTAACGATATCGATGCGACGCTGCAAGTGGATGCTCTGGCTACTGAAGGCGATGGAGTGATCACGACAGATCCGTTCGATGCAACTTTTTCTAGCGCATCGCTTCACTTAACCAAAGTGGCTGATCGTGCCAGAGTCGATGTATCGAATCTCTTACGCGAAGCGCTGCGTCGCGGACATTCGCATGTTACGTTCCGATTAACTGTCCAGTCGTTGTCTACCACGATCAGGGTCGACAATCCAATGGGCACCGTCGGCGGTGCCAATAGCGGTTTGCGACTGAACGTCGATGCGCCACCTGCGGCCGTCTTCGACGTGCTCGACGCCCAGGGTCGAGTACTGGCCACCGATCGCAGAATAGTTGACATGCGCACGTTTGATGCCGGCGACTATTATCTGCGCGTGCATGCGGATCAGACATTGACGACTAGCTTGCCGTTCCAATTCGAGATCAACGCACCGCTGGCTGGTCAGACGCGAGTGACTTATGGCAGCACTGATCGTGACCGCATCGAAGGCGGAGATGGCGATGATATCCTGACAGGCAATTCCGATTACGATCGACTCTACGGTGGGAACGATCGGGATCAGTTCACCTCCGACACAATTACATCGACGTCGACTCCCATCCCGGTTGTCCTGCTAAGTTCCGAAATTCGCGACTATCAAAGCGGCACCGACTACACGGTCACCAACAGCCTCACCACCGAGGCGCATTTGCAATCGACTACCGCGCCGTCGCTGGACCCTGTCGTTCATGCTGGTGTAGCAGCGCGAACCATTGCCGGGCTGCTCAACATTCCGGTGACTGGCAGCGACAAGCTGGCTCGCGAACTTCGCGCGAGCGATATGGCTTCGCTGATTACGTTAGATCTGAGTCACTTCAGTGCGACCACTGGGGCAGAGCTTGATAGCGGTGCGGATGGCAATGGCCTGAGTTTCTTATCCTATGCCACCAATCTGCACAGCCTGAACCTAAGCGGCAATAAGCTGGTCCAATCGCTGGCCGCGCTAAAGCCTCGCATCGATTTTCTCACAGGTGCGCAACTGGGTACATCTCAGTTGCGACATCTGGCTATCGATGACACGAGTATCCGCTCGCTGGATCCGATCACAACGCTCAGCGAGTTGCGGACGCTGTCGGCAGATCGATTGCGCGATGGACTGGACAGCATGAACTTCAGCAACATGCGCAAACTGAACATGCTCAGTGTCGATGGCAAGTCACTGAACGATCTGCCTTCTCCCAGTGCGCTCTGGCATGGCGATGGCAACTTTGTCGATAGTGTTAGCGGCATCACGGCCGTCCCCAGTGGCGGAGTGACAGCGACCGCCGGTGGCCAAGTTGGCAATGCCTTTCACTTTGACGGTGTCGATGATGCGATCAATCTCGGCAATCGGCCCGAGCTGAATCTGCCCGGAAATATAACGCTCTCAATGAAAGTTCGCTTCGATCGGTTAAATGCGGGGCAATACATTTTTGCCGACTTCGATCCATCAGGCACACTTTCGCAAGGTTCATTAAGCCAAAGCGGTAGCTATCTGAATTGGCATCAGACCACGGATTTCGGCTTCCATTGGTCCGACTTTAACAACGGTCGGTTGGTGGGTATCACTCCGTTGCAGACCAATCGTTGGTATGACGTAGCCATTGTCCGCAACGATGCAACGAAAACGGTATCGATGTATCTGGATGGAAATCTGGAAACGTCACGCAACTACTATGGCAACGTGTTACCGGTGCAGCAAACGCGTATGCTCGGAGTCGCACCTGGGTTTCCCGGCACGTCCTTCGGAGGATCGATTGATGAAGTCGCCATTTATGACCGTGTGTTGACACCGGACCAACTGCGATTGATTGCCCAGCCACCGAAGCAATTGACAGACAGCAGCGCTGCCACCCTGGCCTCGCTGCCCAATCTGGATGTACTGAGCTTAAGCAACCAGGGGCTAACACGCGTCGAACCGATCGTGCAAGCTGGATCGAGGCTGTCGGTGCTCAACTTGGATGGCAACGCTGTAACCAATATTGCTCCAATGATCGGCGAGCAAATACTCGCACTGCCGAATCCGAATCCTGCTTGGACCACCAACATTCATCCAGTCAGTGGGACATTTGGAGGCGATTATCTCTGGATCGATGGTCGTTCGCCGAGCGCCGCCTCGGACGCCATTTGGAATTTCGGAACTCTGGACCCAGGCGACTATGAGATTTTCGCTAACTGGTTACCAGGGGCTGAACATGCGACTAACGCTAACTTTAGATATTTCGTGGGACAATCAAGCGGACCGGCCGGGCTACCGCTAGCCACGGTCAACCAACGCTTTGCGCCAAACGTTCAGATCAATGGAATACGCTGGCAGTCGCTGGGCGTTATCCAGGTCGCGCCGGGAAGCAATACGGTTACGGGAGTGCAGCTTTCACCGTCCGCTGATGGAATCCTGATCGCAGGTGCGATGCGCATCGTACGTAGACAGCCCACGCTGCCTGCGTTGAAAGAGCTTTCTGTAGAGTTCAACCCGCTTGGGAACGACTCACGCGATCGAGTCCTACCGCAACTTACCGGTCGCATTGAGAATCTCTCAACGACTGCCAATGAACTGCAAGTGACGCCGGACGCCAACCCGCCTGTGCTGGACCCCATTGATCACGTTGCTTTGCCAGTGGCTTTAATCGAGTACCAGATCCAGCTTTACGCCACGGACAACGACGGCGATGCGATACGATACGAAGTGAGTGGGATGCCTCAAGGCGTTGCCACCATCACCGGTAACACTCTAAGCATCAATTCTAGCGACTTGCCTAGTGGAAACTATCGGGTAACAGTCACGGCCATCGATGTTCGCAACGGTAAACCGCTGGGGCGAACCTCAACGCAAACGTTTGATGTGTTGCAAGTACCGCGCGGTGGCGGATTCCTTGCGGAAAATATCTACGGTAAAAAGCTCGACCAGTTTGGAACGCCCGTTGAAGGCTGGAAGATTTTCCTCGATGCCAGTCAGGGGCAGACCTTCAGCACGCTGACCGATCGCAATGGCGAATACTCATTTAGCGTTCAATACCTCCCGTTTGGCGGAGTCCCGAGTTGGACGCTGCGAGAAGAGAGTCGACCTGGGTGGTTGCCACAGGGCAACTATGTGTTCAATCCCGGCAGCGATAGCACATCCATTACCTACCATGACTTCGTAGGTCAACAACTTGTTCGGATAGATGCCGTCATCGGAACTGTTCCCAACATTCGGGCAATATCCGCTCCTATCAACGAAGGCCAACCTGCGACCTTTATCGGGATTGCTTCGCCCTTCGATGGCACTGTACCAACCTATGCCTGGGAAGTGAACGGCGCTCCAGCAGGTACCGATGCAGTACTCGCCTTCACACCGCCCAACGAAGGTCGATATGCGATCAAGCTAAGCGTAACCTGGCCGAATGGCACCGTGGGCACCGCCGATTTTGTTAGCAGCGCCACATACGATCTGTTTGTCAACAACGTGGCTCCTACGTCAGTGACTGGCGCTGTAGTTGGATCCTTAGTTGAAGGTGGACAACTGTCGTTATCTGCATCTGCAACGGACATCGACGCGCTCTCTTTCGAGTGGGACATCAATGGCGATGGGCTATACAACGAAGGTATCATCGGTGCCAACCCAACACTCACATGGAGCCAGTTAACTGCACTGCTTTCCCCAGGCCGACGCATTGGACCGTCAACTGGATCTATTCGTTTGCGTGCCTTTGATGGCCTGGCTTACAGCGAGTCGGCTCCAATCGACTTGCCCATTGGCAATGCCCCCCCAGTCGCCAATGCGGGTTCTACCTACAGTATCAACGAAGGTAGCAACCTGCTGCTCAACGCGAGCGGGTCTTTTGACTATGGTGATCCTCTGAGCAGCCTGGTCTATGCATGGGATGTTAATGGCGATGGTGTCGACGACATAACCACCACGCAGTCGCAGCTCGCGCTCACGTGGAATCAACTAAACACGCTCGGCATCACCGACTCTGGTCCAGTGCGTTCGATGCGATTGCGAGTCACGGATCCACAAGGTGCCGTCGCCACGAGTGTGGCGTCGCTAACCGTTCAAAATAGCGCGCCGACGATTACGACCATCAACCCGCCAGCGACGATCGTGGAAGGCGAAACGCTGCGTATGTCGGCTACTTGGACTGACCTGGCCATCGATACACACACGGTGCGTTGGAGCGTGTCGCGTCAGAACGTCACGCTGGCCACATCCACCGGGCTCGACCTCGAGTACCTGATACCGGGTGTTGGTGTGTACGACATTGTTCTCCAAGTCACCGATGACGAAGGAGCTGTTGGCACTAAGGCCTTTCAGATCACTGCGACCAATCGTGCGCCCGGGGCGAATTTGATCGTTCCCTCGCAGGTGCTTGAGGGACAGAGCTTTGTCGTTGGGCTCGATACTCTTTCCGATTCGCTGGATGATCTGGCGACGGGCTTGCGATTCGATTTCGACTTCGATGGCGATGGCGCATGGGAAGTCGTCGGCTTAACACAACCAACCACAACGCACACTTATCTCGAAGATGGTGCGAAGCTAATTCGAGCTCGTGTGCGAGATAATCAGGGTGCCGCGGTAACAGTCACGCAATCACTGCTGGTCATCAACGATGCTCCGACTGCCGTGTTCAGTTTGGCTACACCTAATGGAACCGTCGAAGGTGCTACGGGCGTACTGGTACAGTACACCAGCGCCGCGGATCCATCGCCCCAAGATACCGCAGCCGGCTTCCGTTACAGCTTCGATCTCGACAACGACGGCATCTTTGAAATCGATGCAGTCACACAGTCTTCGCAGCCATTAGCGTTGACTCAAGATGGCAATCGGATTGTTCGCGGACGCATCACGGACCGCGACGGTGGTTCACGCGATTACATGACGTCCCTATCGGTCGTCAACGCGCCACCTTCCGTCGGTCAATTGCAGATGCCCGCTGCGATTGTCGAAGGCAGCGAGATCGCGTTCACTCTACCGGTCAGCGATCCAGGTACCGACGCGTTGCAAGCGGAAGTCACCATTCGATCGCGCGATAACACCAACGACCCTGGCATACGGTTACCAGCTTCAATCATTGGTGACCAATTGCAGTTCAGCTATCGCTTCCCAACTGAGCGCAGTGACGGTTACACGGTAGTTGTCACAGTCAAAGACGATCACGATACGGTTTCGCGTGCCTTCAATGTCAATGTGTCCAATTTTGCGCCGGTCATACCGACGCAAGCCAATGGAGTTGCCCGCGCAGGACAGAGCTGGAGTCGCTTGATGGAATTCCACGATCCCGGCAGCGACAACTGGCTGGTCAATGTTAACTATGGCGATGGCAGCGCGATCGAAACATTCTCGGCCGGTGACGACCGTGTGATTTCGCTATCACACGTTTACATGACACCGGGGCAGCATACCGTCAACTTGTCCCTGGGCGATGGCAGCGACACTTCAAGCGTCTCGTTTATAGTTGATGTATCAACTAATTCTGCACCGATCGTTGTGCGACCGATCGGAGGGGTGAACGTTCCTCAAGCGGCCCGGATGCGCAGCGCGCTGGCGGACTTGAGCCAGGTGTTTGCTGATTCCGATGCATTGCCTGGCGAACTGACGTACAGAATCGCCTCGAACAACCAGCCAGGACTGGTCTCGGCGTTTATTGAAAATGGCCAACTCCTGATAGCCCTCAATCCGAGTGCTTATGGTTCGGCCATCGTGTCCGTGCAAGCCAGAGATGCAGCTGGTGGAACCGTTACCGACCAGGTCGTAGTCAACGTACTCGGTTTTGATACGACGGCTCCAAGCAGCAGCGTCGGTCCGCTGCCTGCGGTACTGACATCGCTCGACATACCTATCACCGTCAGCGGTAGCGATGCGAATGTGCCTGGAGCGATCACGTCTGGCATTGCCAGTTACGACTTGTATGTGTCCGTCGACGGTGCTGCCAGCGTCAAATTTGCCACTGTACCAGCTAGTTTGCCACTGACTCAGTTCAGAGCGCAGAGCAACCACCACTATTTCTTCTACAGTCGAGCGCGCGACACAGCCGGGAATACGCAAGACATACCAACTGCCGGCATTCAGCACATCTACGTCGGCGACCTCGAAGCACCGGACAGCCAGGTTGATTCGGCGGTCGCAGGTCCCGATGGAATCTTCACTGTGAACATGCGGGGCAGCGATGGTGGACTGGGCGGCCTCCAGCGCTTCGATCTCTACGTGTCGATCGATGATAGCACCGCCACACTGGTCGATAGCGTAGCACCCGGTGCTGCCGACTCAGCTGGCATCTATCGAGCCAGCACGAAGTATCAAGGTCGACTCGACAATCAATCGCATACTTATCGATTCTTTACTATCGCACGCGATGGGGCAGGCAATGTGGAAGCCCCACCGCCGCGCAACAGCGACGTGCTGGTGACGAGCACCTTCAGTACGCAAGGCCTGCGAGCTACAGGCATCGATGTTCAGGCCGGAGAAAAGCAACGCTCTTACATTCGGTCGGTCGATGTTCTCTTCAGTTCAGAGAGCGGCCTTGCCGATTTGCTGCCGCTCAATCCGATTGAAATTTATCGCTACGACTTGAACGCCACCGACCTATCGCGAGCGGCTGGAACGCAAGTGACCGGTGGCTCGACCACGCGTGTGGGCGATCGCCTGCGAATTGATTGGGGCACGGGCGGTATCACCGGGAATCGTTCGACCAATGCTGGTGACGGTCTATACCGTGTGTTCGTCGACGGCAATGGCGATGGTGATTACGACGACATTTCCGATGCAATTTTCGAATTCGCCAGGATCCTTGGCGATACCAACGGTGATGCGATCGTCGACGGATTGGATTCCGCGATTGTTCAAGCTCAGCAGGGGCGGACCGGCCTTGGGCTCAACGGCGACGTCGATGGTTCCGGTGCAGTCAACGCGACAGACAAGCTGCGCGTCAATGCGCAGCAAGGTCGTGCATTGTCTGCCAACTTAAAAGCCTTGCTTGATGACTGAGAATCTTCAGTCGCAAATTAGTTGATGTGTAAACCAATTGAAAAAGCGATCTTGGTGAATGGTGACAATCGCATTTGGCCTGAAAGAGTTCCGATGAAAACCAATTTGACAATTTATTTCCCGACGCAACCAGCTCTGCGTCTGATGTACTGCTTTTGTTGTTGGCTGATCTGCCATGCGGCCCAAGCGGACTTCGTTCTCGACATCAAGGACGCCGTCATACCGGCTGGATCCACGGGCTCGGTCGATGTAACGATCCGCAGCACAACCAGTGACGCATTGCTCCTGGCCAGCTATCGTTTGCGGATCGAGCCTGTGTCGGAATTGGGCGGCTCATTGCAGTTCGCCGACAGTTCCGACTCGCTTACTTCGAAGCGTCAAACAGCCAATGAAGTGAGCGACCCGAACTACGTATTTGCCAACGATTCGCAGTTTTTCTCAGCGACGCGAAATACAAACAACATTTTGATACTGGACGGCTCAGACTTCGCATCGAAGGATGTGTTGGTTGGTACAAGTGAGCGTCTGTTGGCTCGCATAGAACTGGACCACGTCAGCTTGTTCCCGTTAACCGCCAGTGGCAGTTATCGGATCTCGCTAGTTCAGAGCGATACGTTCACATACTTTGAGAACAACAACGGCGACAATATCACCATCGATCCAATATCTTTCAGTGCTTCGAACAGTGGCCTCATCACGATTGTACCTTCAGCCGTCCCCGAGCCTGCCACCGCGATACTATTCGGCATTGGTGGCTGCCTCTTTTACGCGCGCCGCCGCGCACTTAGATTTATTCAAGGGCGCTAAGAACCGGTTCATGATGGGTGGAACTGTTTTTTGTCCTTAAATTTTTCGTCTGAGCAGTGATCTGACAAAAAATTAGGTGACAAAAGATGAGCAGCTGTGGAGGATGCCATCTGGCCACCGGAGCTAACTGTTTGATATCCTACGAACTGTTCACTCGGTTCACTTCCGTGGCTTGACGTCGACGGAGTGCTTTCGCCGATTCATCTTTCACTTTTTGGAGAGAGGATTGGCGATGAGTACGCCGCCGTTGCACGAAGATTTGTTTGAACGCCACACCATGTCTTTTGGTGAACATCTGGAACAGCTCCGGATTGCCTTGGCGAAGTCCTGCGTTTGGTTAGCCATTGGAATTGGCATCGGTTTCTACTATTGTGAACCAGTGGCTCGAGCAATCTCCGAGCCGTTTCGACGACAACTTCGCGAGTATCATCTGGCCAAGACGTCGCAAGCCTTCTCGAAACTTTACGGCTCCGAACTACCGAGCGACTTCTTGCAATTACTGACTGAGCAGCAGGTGATGCCTCGCCCAGGTTTCGAACTCGAACTGGTCGATGCCTCCGAGCCAATGGATTTTGCCAACGCAGCCAGCGTGCCTAAAGACGCATGGCTAAAGCAATTAGCCGACGGGCGACTCACTCGCGCTACGCCCAAGGTTTGGATGGAAGCGATACCGGATAGTCTGAACAGCTTTGGTATCTTCGAAGGGTTCTACGCCTATCTTCAAGTCAGTTTGCTGATCGGTATTACAGTGTCGCTGCCCGGAATGTTCTGGCACATCTGGAGCTTTGTCGCCGCGGGTTTGTATCGTCACGAGCGCCGCAAAGTCTATCAGATGTTGCCGCTGTCGATCGTCTTGTTCATTTTCGGCGCTGCCTTGGCTTACTATGTCATGATCGATCTATTGATCGCAGTCATGTTGCCTTACAACAGCGACTTAGGCATCGAAATTCAGCCGCGATTAAAAGATTGCTTCTCGGTCGCCTTGTGGCTGCCGCTCATCTTCGGGGTCTGCTTTCAGTTGCCACTGGTGATGTGGGTGCTCTCGATGCTCGGCATTGTGACCGCGCGGGATTTTCTCGCGCATCAGAAGATTGCCGTCTTGGCGATTACGTTTCTCTCGATGCTGCTCACTCCCGCTGATCCCTATACCTTCTTCGGGCTCATGCTACCGCTGATCGCGCTCTTTTACTTGGGGATCCTACTGAATCTGCTAACCGAGCGATCGGATCGGACCTGAGCCATGACGAGTGGAACCATTTTTTGTCCCAAATTTTTTGTCTGGTAGATCTTCTGACAAAAAATTGAGTGACAAAAATGTGAATGCATGATGAGACAGATAGCAAAAGACATTAAACTACAACCCATCCGCGAATGCCTCCCACCCACTCCCCAAGGCGCATCTTATGAGTAGTAGGTTCCTGTCGATCGGGCTGTTATCGGCCGTTGGTTTGCTCTCGCTGTATTTGAATCACGCCGCGGTAGCCGTTCAAACTCAGACTGGGCAGGCTGGCGGTGGCGCTGTGCCTGTAGTTAATCCCGCGCAGTTCGTGCGCATCGAACTGCCAGGCGCGAATCGCATTTTGACGCTGGCCGAAGTCGAAGTCTTCAGCTCGGGCAAGAATGTGGCTACCAGTGGCAAGGCGACGCAGTCCAGTACCGATTACGATGCTGGCGCCCAGCGAGCCATCGATGGCAATAAGCATCGCGATTGGTCCAAAGATGGCCAGACTCATACCAGCAACGATGGCAGCCGAGGCCCTTGGTGGGAACTCGACCTGCAAAAACCCACCTCGATCGATTCCATCAAGATCTGGAATCGTGAGGGGTTTGAAACTCGACTGAGTAACTGCACGATCACGCTGCTCGACGCAAACCACAAGCGGGTCTTTCAGATGACCAAAGTCGCTGCGGGCCAATGCTTGTCCATTGATGTCAAGTCGGGCAAGGTTACTTATCTGACCTATGATGAGAAACCCAGCGCCCCGATAGCCAATGAGCCGCGCAATCGCGGTTCACAGCCCGAGCGCGATGCTGATGAACCACCGCTGGTCGATGTTCCCAACGACTATCGAGATCCCGCACCATTTGCGTTTCAAAAGAACGATGTCGTGGCACTGGTGGGCAATGGTCTTCCTGACCGCATGCAACATGATGGCTGGCTGGAAACGGTACTGCAAAGCTCGCTGAAGGACCAACAACTTACGTTTCGCAATCTAAGTGTCAGCGGTGATCGGCCCGACTCGTTCCCCAGAAGCAAAGGCTCGCCGACAATCACTGAAGCTTTGCGTCACGTCAAGGCTGACGTTGTCTTCGCATTCTTTGGTTACAACGAGTCCTTCGCCGGTGTCGAGAAAGCTGGCGAGTATCAGCAGAAGCTAGTGGAGTTCGTCAAGCGCACGCGCGGCACTCAAGCCAATGGCAAATCGTTTCCAAGAATTGTGCTGTTCAGTCCCATCGCTCATGAAAACACGCACAACGCCAACGTACCCGACGGTCAAGCGCACAATGTCCAGTTGGAAGCCTATACCAAGGCCACAGAAGCTGCGGCCAAGCAGGCCGGTGTTGGCTTTGTCGACTTGTTCCATCCGACTTTAGAGCTGTTTCAAAAGGCCGCTCGCCCGCTCACTATCAATGGTGTGCATTTGACCGAAGACGGCAATCGTCAGTTGGCCGAAATCATCGCCTCGCGACTATTGGGCCGCCCCATCAACACATCGATGACCATGGAGCCGCTGCGCACGGCCGTGGTCGACAAAGATTATCACTGGAACAATCGCTTTCGCGCACGCGATGCCAACGATGTGTGGGGCGGACGTTCTACATTGACGTTCGTTAACGACCAAACCAACGCAGTGGTCTTGCAGCACGAGCTATCGATGCTGGACATCATGACCCGAAACCGCGACGCGAGGGTCTGGGCCTTGGCAAATGGCAAGGATATCCAAGTCGATGACAGCAATGTTCCTAAGCCTGTCGAAGTCATCTCCAATGTCGGTGGCGGCAGCAAGAGCTCCAGCGCGATGAAGGAAGGATTGCTCACCTATCTCGATGCGCAAGAGACGATCAAGAATATGGCCATGGCTAAGGGATTTGAATTAACTCTGTTTGCCGATGAAAAACGTTTTCCAGAGCTTGCGAATCCTGTCCAGCTCCAGTTCGATACTAAAGGACGTCTGTGGGCGGCTGTATGGCCGACTTATCCTAAATGGGAACCGCTGAAGAAGATGAATGATGCGCTGATCATTCTTCACGACGATGACAAGGATGGAAAAGCGGATCGCGTCACCGAATTCGCCCGTATTCAAAATCCTCTTGGCTTTGAGTTCTGGAACGGCGGTGTGATTGTGACATCCGCTCCGGAAATTCTCTTCCTGAAAGATACCGATGGAGATGATGTGGCAGACCTGCGCATCATTATGTTGCAAGGTTTGGATTCGTCCGATACGCATCACGGTGCCAACAACCTCGTTTACGGTCCAGATGGTGCCATCTATTGGCAGAGCGGTGTCTTCATGATGCACAATCATGAACATCCTTGGGGACCATCGCTGCAAGCCGAAGCGTCGGCCATGTACCGTTTCGATCCACGTCGCTTTACGATTTCCTTGCACGCCATGAACTCGCCGAACCCTCACGGGATTGCGTTTGATTATTGGGGATACCATTACGCGACCGACGGTACTGGCGGTAACGCGTTCCAGGTTCGACCCGACGCGCGTGGGTTCAAGATGCACGAGTTACTCAAGAAAGAGGTCCGCCCCGTAACCGCCTGCGAGATCGTTAGCAGTTCGCACTTCCCGGAATCGATGCAGGGCGACTTCTTGATCTGCAACGTCATCGGTTTTCTAGGAATCAAGCATTACGATCTGCAGCGCAACATCGACAACGGTTCCGTGTGGGGCGAACCGGCTGGCGACGAGTTGAGCGTAACAACGCTCAACGCCGATGGCACAAAGACGGTGGATAAGTCGCGTGGCTTGATGATGAGTGGCGACAAAAATTTTCGTCCTTCTGATGCCATCTTCGCACCCGACGGTTCTTTGTACATCGCCGACTGGCAGAATGCCATCATCGGACACATGCAGCACAATGTGCGCGATCCGAATCGTGACCATGTCCACGGCCGGATCTATCGCATGACCGCCATTGGTCGAGAATTGCAAAAGCCAGTGGCCATCGATGGACAACCGATCGCTGCCTTGCTTGAAAATCTCAAGTCACCCATCGACGGCGTTCGCCATCGCACGCGGGTAGAACTGAGCGAACGGGACACGAAAGAAGTCATGGCCGAAGTTGCCAAGTGGATTCGGCAATTTAATCCCAAGAAAGTCGAGGATGCACATCACTTATTGGAAGCGCTCTGGCTGCACCAACAGCATAACGTCAAGAATCCACAACTGTTGGCTCAGTTGCTAAACTCACCCGAACCTCATGCTCGCATCGCGGCGGGCACAGTGAAACACCTGTGGTTCGATTTAGACAGTTCGATACGCGGAGGCGTCGTGGCTGGTGAGAAGGAATTCGTAGCACAGAAATCAGGCATCCTCAGCGACACCGCCGATCTCACTACGATACGCGTGGCCACCATTCCTGAACGCATGATGTACGATGTGACCGAATTGACGGTCAAGCCCGGCAAAAAAGTCAAGCTGACGTTTGCCAACCCTGACTTCATGCCGCACAACATTCTGCTCGTCAAACCAGGCAAGGCTGACGACGTTGGGATGAAGGCTATGCAACTGGGTGCAGGCGGTTTTTCGGTTGGGTATGTGCCCGAGAGCACGGACGTGCTGTGGTCGAGCAAACTGGTGGATCATGGACAAGAGCAAGTGATTGAGTTTGTAGCGCCGACAGAAGAAGGGGCTTACCCTTACATCTGTTCTTTTCCTGGCCATCACTTGATAATGCGCGGCATGATGTATGTCACCAATGACTTGAAGAGCTTCCTGGCCAAGAACCCACAGCAGGTTACCAAGTTGACCGAATGGAAACTGAGCGACCTTGCAAAAGATCTTGAACGAGTCGGCAAGCAACGCAACTTCCAACGCGGACAGCAACTGTTTGCTGCTCTGTCATGTGCACAGTGCCACCAAGTCAGCAAGAACGTGGTCTCGAGCGGCCACGACCATCATGCAGGACACTCGCATGTGCCAACGGCCGCTGTCGGCCCAAGCTTGGATGAATCAGTCAAGAAGTTAAAGGCTGATCCCAAAGCAATATTGCAGGAGATCCTGGAACCTTCGCGCAACATCGAAGAGAAGTACCGCAAGCAAGTGATTGAGTTGGAAGACGAAACGTTCATCAGTGGCAACGTGATCGCCGAGGATGATGCTACGTTGACGATCCAAACGGGTCCGACCGCCGATCAAGCTCAAAAGATTGACAAGAAGTCGATCGCTTCGCGTCGATCATCACCCATTTCGATTATGCCGGTAGGTTTGCTGAACCCGATCGACAAAGAACAGATCCTGGACGTGCTGGCTTATGTGCTAGCCGGGGGTAACGCAAACGATCCGGCTTTCGAGCATAAACATTAGCGCGGCACCGACGGGCTTCAATACCCCATCCGCTGGCTGAAGGCATAACTGGTTAGCGGGTTCACCTAGCCTTCGGCCACGGGCTAAACAAAACAGCCTCAAGGCGAACGGGATATTTACGATGAAGATCTTGTGCACGGCCATTGTGCTGAGTTGTAGCTTGATTTGTTCTCTGGCATACGGCCAGGCTACGTCCTCAACGTGGAAGACCGAGGTAACGATTGAGGGCGAGGATTTTAAGATCAACGGCGAGCCCACTTACGCGGGCCGCCGATGGCAAGGTTATCGCATCGAAGGCTTGCTGCTGAATTCGCGGATGGTGCAAGCCACGTTCGATGATCTGAATGCGGCTACGCGACAACAGTGGGCTTATGCGGATACAAAGGTTTGGGACGCAGATCGCAACTTGCGTGAGTTCATCGCGGCCCTGCCTGCTTATCGCCAACATGGACTCTTGGCTGTCACGTTAAACATCCAAGGTGGCAGTCCTCAAGGCTACTCAAAGGATCAGCCCTGGCATAACTCGGGCTTCGACGAAGAAGGCAATCTGCGCGACGACTATCGCCGACGACTGGAGCAAGCGATCGAAGCTGCCGACCGACTGGGCATGGTGGTCATCCTGGGTTACTTCTATTTCGGCCAGGATCAACGTTTAAAAGACGAGGCCAGCGTAGTGCGAGCTACTGACAACGCGACGGGCTGGTTGTTGGAGCGCGGCTATCGCAATGTGCTGGTGGAAGTCAACAATGAGTGTAACGTCAAAGCCTACGATCACGACATTCTGAAACCCAATCGCATTCATGAACTGATCCTGCGTGTCCGCAACCGACAAGTCGCAAACCGGCGGTTATTGGTAGGAACCAGTTATGGAGGCGGAGCGATTCCGCAAGAGAACGTGGTGCGGGCTTCCGATTTTCTCTTGCTGCATGGCAATGGTGTGAGCAACCCAGAACGTATCGTGGAGATGGTTCACAAGACCCAAGCCGTCGCCGGTTTCCATCCGATGCCCATCGTGTTCAATGAAGATGATCATTTCAACTTTGATCAACCACAGAACAACTTCCGGGCTGCCCTCTCCGTGCATGCCAGCTGGGGCTTCTTCGATTATCGCATGGCCGGCGAAAGCTTTGACGACGGCTACCAGAGCGTACCGGCGAACTGGTCAATCAGCAGTCCACGGAAGAAGGCGTTCTTTGAAATGTTGCGCGAGGTTACCGAGCGCTAGACGGCGTTGGCCGGCGCAAGGCTGTTTTGTTTAGCCCGTGGCCAAAGGCTAGGTGAACCCGCTAACCCGTTATGCCTTGAGCGAACGGAAGTAGCCAGCCTGCCAGATGGCGGAATTGCAAAAGCATGCTTGGCAGTGGTGGCAACGGTGGCAGTGGTGGCTCCGCACATGCATTAGGCAAACAGGTGTATTGAAGTCCGCCGCTATTTTGGAATGTGCTCCTCCGGCTGCCTAGCCTTTGGCCACGGGCTAAACAAAACAGCCCTGCGCTGGCCACCAACGCCCATTAGTTTATTCCACACCGAACAGGCCGGCGGGTGAGACTAGTTGACCGCCGGCGGTGCCGATGCGGCCTGAGGGTAGGAAGCGAGGTTCGATGTTGAAGTTGAAGCTGACGTTGTCGCGGCCACTGTCGACGTTGATGCCCACTTGAATCAGCGCCGACTCGCCGATGCGCGTCAGCGAGAACGTCTGGCCAATGCTGCCGATCTTGCTGAAGTCCCACGCGGCGCCACCGGCCGCGACCCACTTCTCGTTCAGCTTGTAGTTCATGTAACCGTTCAGCACATTACTGCTGATCGGCCCTTCGAGCGAGAGGATTCCGATGTATGCCTGGCCGCGGCCCGGTCGACTGATCATCGCGCCAGCCGATACGGCTTTCAGGCCTTGCGAGAAGACATCGAAGTAGCCATCGGACAAGAGCGTCAAACGATCACCGACGTGATAACGGAAGTCATAATTAATCGCGCCGACATCTTCACCAAAGTTATCGCGCTCGGCTTTGGGATAATAGATCCAGTCCACATCCAGCGCTACCAAGTCCACAATCCGTTCGCGGCCTGGATAGCCACGCTTGGTCTGCCAGCGCTGATTAACGCCGCTGCGCAGTTGCATCATGTCGTCGACGATTTCAGAGCTGCTGGCAGTCACATAGCGCTGCATGCCTTGTCGCAACGCATAATTGCGTTCTTCGAAGCGATCGGGTCTGACTCCGCCAAACGTATTGAAGATCATGCGGCGTCGGAAATGCTCCTGCGAGTTATCGTCCAACGGATCGTACAGCGGTAATCGATTCAGGTCTTGATCCGAATCGGCATAGAAGAACTCGTTGTCAAAGCTGAGCTTGTGCGCCATACCATTGATGTCCAGCAAACTGCTGCTGACCGATGGATACGACCGCCACATGGGCAACGACGATCGCACGCCGCCTTGGCCAGTCAGCCTAGTGAGGGGATTGCCCGTGACATCTTCACCCCAATAGCCGGCTTCACCCGAAACGAATGGCGTAATGTTCCAAGCGCCAAGTGTCAGCGGTGCGCTGAGCTCTTGTCGCGTGATCGCCCTCACGCCTTCGCTGTCGGTCTCCCAAGGCAACAACTGGAACTTGGCTGCGTCCTGCGGATCGGTCGGCGTTGTAGCCACACGCTGATGCGCGTAGGCGACGTTGGTGTGCTCACTCCAACTGAACCACTCGCCCAGGTCTTGCCCTAACCAATAGTGATCGGCTCGCGGCAACCACTCGGTCTCGGTAAAGAAATCATTGACGCGAGGCTGGCCAAAGATATCGAACATGCGATTGCCGTTGTAATTGCGCAATCGCAGCGCCGTACTGAAGTCCTTCTGTTGGTCCCATTCGTTCTCGAAGTATTGTTCGAGAAAGTTGCGATCGGTGATATAGCCCAGTTCGGCCCAGAACTCCATGTTTTGCGTCAAGTTGCTGCGATAGCGGCCAACCGCACGTCCGCGCAGGTTGGCTTCGGGGGTCAAGTTGATACGATCATTGCCGAGCGTATCGAGACCTTGCTCGTCGATAAACCAGGTATCGATAGAACCCGCAGTGGGCCCTGCAAACCATAGCGAAGGTCGATCGAGTGTGAATCTCGCACCACCAGCCAGACCGCGTTTGGACAAGTAGTCTGCCGACAGATTCAAATCCGTTCCATCCGGGCCATCGATCCCCAGCAGTTGATAACCATCAAACTCAGTGAACACTTGAGTACCGAAGATCTGATCGTTCTTGAACTTTACACTGCTCAGGTAGAACGTGGGCTTGTTTAGGTCGGTGGTGAAGATCGGCCAATAGCTAATGGGCAAGCCGGCCAGGTACACAAAGTTATTGCGACTAGTGGCCTGCATGTTGGTGGGTTCGCCGGCGGCTGGTCGACGACTATTGTCGATGCTGCCATCGGCGCGCATATCTTGAAAGGTCACTCGATCGGCTTGCATCCAGTAGCGAGGCACACCCAAGCGACTGCTGGTAATGGCTGCGCCATAAGCCATAAAGTTTTGCCGATTGCGTTGCTCGAGCGCATCGGCCTTGATGCGCAGCAATCCCTGGTACTGTGGAATCGGTGTGAGAATCTCGGCCGAGAGTACCATGCCGTATTCACTGGATACGTTGTAGTACATGCGCTCCGCATAGATAATGCGTTGCCCTTGATGCAACACAATATTGCCTTCGAGATACAGTTCGATTGGTTTATCGGCAAACGATTCGAGTCCATTGACCAGCGAAGGCTGGGCATTGCCATTGCCGCGTATCCACATGACGGCGTTGTCGGTTTCGATACTAACCGTGCCAAAGTCAGTGACCGTACCATTGCTGTCGCGCAGTTGCACACCTGAGATCGTCAGCACCACACCGTCGCGAATCGTGGCGACGGTATCGTTGGTCTCGGGTTGCGGATGCAAACTGATCTGAGGAAAGCGACTGCTGGTGCGTTTGCTGAGCGTTACAAGTTTCGCCCCCAGCGGCCCAGCCGTGCTGACCTGAGCCGCAGAATATGGTGCAGGCTGGATGGTAACGCCGCTCGGAGATGGTGCGACACCGGCTGGATACGGTTGACCGCCATCTTGAGGAATGACCAATCCGCCGGAAGGCAACGCAGTCGCACTGCTCGGCGCGTTGGGATCGGGCCAAGCGATGGCACCAGGCGTGGCTGGCACAGCCGAACCTGGCAGATAACGATTGCCGTTTGGGGCCGGAAGCGTTTGAGCGTTTGGCGCGGGCAACAGCGGCGGCGCTGCAGTGCTTGTGCCTGGTGCAGTGTACTGAGCTGGCACGACGCCCGAGTAAGTCGATTCGCGCGACCAGTCCATGCGCGGTATATCGCTGCGGTTCTCGGTGGCTTGGACGTTGGGTTGAATGTCTTGAAAGCTGAACAGGTGCCCCATCCAGCGCGCGTCTTGCAAGAGCTTGTTTGCTTCCCAGTACAAGCTGACGTTGCCTTCCATCGTGGTGATGATCTTGCGCGGGATGTTTGGATCGCTGGGTGGTGTGCGATCAACCCAAATGATCAAATCTTCGCATGTCGCCGACAGTTCACCTTGGCGCAGTGAACACTGACCACGGAACGCGTAAACATCGTACGAGCCTCGCGATTGTTTCGCGACCGTTTGCGCTTGAACGTGAATCGTGTGATAAGGAGATACGGCGGGCAAAGTAATGTCGGCAGCCGAGGCGGTTGATGTAGCGGACCAGGGCAAGCACGCAAAGGAGAAGAGCACCCAAAGTGCCACGATCAGGCATCGCAAAGTGCCATAGGCCAGATGCGTTCGGGGCGCGCGGCGATCAACGCCTGATGCGCGCAGCGAGGAAATCTTGGTGTATGAGGCGTCCGTGCCAATCACCAAAGTGGTACTTTACGTCAAGAGCCAGTTGTGGGTTCAAGAACCTAAAATGGTGGCGGATTATAGCGCGACCCCGGCTGCGCCTCAAGGCGAATGCGCTGATATTCAGCGATAACCTTGGAATGCTAGCTCTGACTGAAATGATGGACATAAAATTCGATCTTGCGATGGCAGGGCAACGCTTGATATCGTTGGCGCATGACTCAGATCGATCGATATTTGCTGGTGATCTACTTTCGCGTGCTGGCGATCTGTTTTTTGTCGATCACCGGTCTGATCGTAGTTATTCAACTGTTTAACAACCTGCCCGAGTTCATCGCTTATGGCCAGAAGGGCAAAGGACTTGCCTTAGTCCTATGCGAGTACTTTGGGCCATACATACTGACCATATTTGATCAGCTGAGTGGTCTACTTGCGCTGATGGCCGTCTTGTTCGCGATCACTTGGATCAATCGGACGAATGAACTAACCGCGTTGCTGGCCGCAGGGATCACCAAGCGTCGTATCCTGCGTCCACTGATGATTGCCTCCGCATGTGTGATTGGAGTTGCAGCGCTGGTTCGTGAAGTTTGGATCCCGCAGTATCAAGACCGTTTGGAACGCAATCCGCAGGACTTGGTAGCCGATGTAGTGCGGAACATCACCGCCCAACGCGATCCACGATTGTCTGTCATGATTGGCGGTAAACATCTTTCATTGGCTAAAAGTGAAATCACCTGGCCGTTTATCCGCATCTATCCAGGTCCTTTGGCCACCATTGGCCGCCAGATCGAAGCTGCTTCCGCGCACCCACGCGTGGCCGACGCGGACCATCCGGATGGTTATCTATTGAAGCAAGTCAGCAAACCACGCAATATCGACTCAGTAGCTTCCGTGCGCGATGAGCAGGGTGTACCGTTACTGCTGACTCGTAGCGATTGCCCGTGGCTGGAACCTGGCGAATGTTTTCTCGCCAGCGATATCCGCTTTGAAACCTTGAAAGATGGTTCGGCATCGAAACGGTATGCCTCAACTCGAGAACTGATCCATCAGGTGCATCTGGGTGGTACGCCGAATATTGGTGAACTGCGAGTCCAGGTTCACTCGCGCGTCACACGGCCGATCGTCGATTGGACCGTGCTGCTACTGGGTATTCCTATCGTGCTGACTCGACCGGACCGCAACATGTTTTGGGTGGCAGGTGTCGCCATTTTGCTTGTCGGCGGATTCATGGTCGTCGTGATGGGCTTCAATGCAGCAGGGGCGAGAGGATTATACGTCTCACCCCTACTGGCAGCCTGGCTCCCCGTGCTGTTCGTCTTGCCCTGGGGCTATCAAAAAACTGCCGCAGCCTTCGAAAGCTGATCCCCATTTTTCGTCCGCAAATTTTTGGTCAGATCCAATTTGAAAACGGACTGACAAAAACGTTTTGCAGCACTACAATGCTTTCACTCGGCTGACCGGGAAAAGTTGTTCCACAGGCGCGCTGTTTGCCGATAGTACGCATTAACTAGACCTGGCTATGCAGTCCAGGCACGAAACTGTCGCGTATCTTCCCCATCTTAACGGCAGCGAGGCTATGACTCATAACGTTCGATTGTGTTTGGTTCTTCATAATCATCAGCCCGTTGGAAATTTTGATGGCGTAATCGAACAAGCCTATCAAGACAGCTACTTGCCGTTCTTGGATGTGTTCGAAGGTTACGACGCGCTGCGCATATCGCTGCATACCTCCGGGCCGCTGATGACTTGGCTGGCTGAGAAACATCCGGAGTATGTGCGACGCGTCGCGGCTTTGGTGGCTGCCGACCGGATCGAGATCGTGGGCGGACCGTTCTACGAGCCCATTCTGCCGATGCTACCCGGACGGGATCGCGTGGGTCAGATTCGCCGATACACCGCTTACCTCAATGAACTTTTCAACACCGACGTGCAAGGCATGTGGATGCCCGAGCGCGTGTGGGAAAGCCCGCTGACGACCGATATCGCACGCGCGGGTATCTCTTACACGGTGCTGGACGATTATCACTTCCGCGCTGCCGGGTGGGGTGAAGAAGATTTGCATGGCTACTTTGTGACGGAAGATGACGGCAGCGTGCTGCGCATTTTCCCGGGTAGTGAGAAGCTGCGTTACTTGATTCCGTTTGCTGCGCCGCACGAGACCATCGATTACGCGCGCAGCGTGGCTGAAGAACATCCCGACGCGGTATTGGTCTTCGGTGACGACGGCGAAAAGTTTGGTACTTGGCCAGATACCAAAGTGCACGTATACGAACGCGGTTGGTTGCGCGGTTTCCTGGACGCGCTGACGGCCAATCGCGACTGGTTGCAGACATGCCGCTTGAAGGATGTTGTGGAAGATCAACCACCGCGCGGCAAGATCTATCTGCCCGATTGCAGCTACCGCGAAATGACGGAGTGGGCCTTGCCGGTACCACAGCAGGATCTGTACGAAGACGTGATGCATGTGTTGCATGAGCATCCACGTTGGGCCGACATGCAGCGATTTGTGCGCGGCGGTAACTGGCGTAACTTCAAAGTACGTTACACCGAAGCCAACGAAATGTATTCGCGCATGATGCTGGTCAGCCGTCGACTGGAACAAGCCAAACAGCTGGGCGTCGACCCGCAAGCCCTGGCTCAAGTCGAAGATCAACTTTATCGCGGTCAGTGCAACTGCCCATACTGGCACGGTGCCTTCGGTGGTATCTACCTGCCTCACTTGCGCAACGCGATTTATCGTGAACTGATACAAGCCGATAACGAACTGGATCGTTTGCAGCATGGCGAAGGTTCATGGGTCGAGGCCACTTCGGAAGACTACGACTTTGACCTGCGACCCGAAGTGCGACTGGCCAATGATCAGATGATTGCCTTCGTGGCACCTGCTCAAGGCGGTATGCTGTATGAACTGGATGTTCGCGATGTCTCGCATAACATCCTGGCAACATTGCAGCGCAGGCCCGAGAGCTACCATCGCAAGGTATTGCGCGGTGCCCAAGCTTCGGATGCCGCCGTCAGCAGCATTCATGATCGCGTGGTGTTCAAACAAGCTGGTCTGGACAAGCGATTGCAATACGATCGCTTCCCACGCAAGAGCTTCCTCGAACACTTCTACGATAACGATGTATCGCTGGAGCGAGTGGCTGATGGTTTGGCTGAAGAGCGCGGTGACTTTGTGGCCATGCCGTTCGAAGCCAAGCTGCGCCGCGGTGCTGGCAAGATTCAGTTGCAGATGACGCGCGAAGGCAATGCCTGGGGCATCCCGCTGAAACTGACCAAGGCCATCACGATGGAAGAAGGTGATCCTCGTTTGTTCGTGGCTTACCTCGTCGAAGGTGCTCCGCGCGATCGCCAGATTCATTTGGCGCTCGAATGGAACTTTGCGGGTATGCCGTCCGGTGCAGACGACCGCTTCTTCTATAATGGCAGCGGTCAGCGCCTGGGCCAGTTGGGTGCGAAGCTCAACTTGACCAACGAACGACACCTGGGATTGATCGATCAATGGCAAGGTCTGGATGTGTTCATTTCACTGAATCGTCCAGCCAACCTGTGGACGTTCCCGATCGAAACCGTCAGCCAAAGCGAAGCTGGTTTCGAACTGGTTCATCAGTCGGTGTGCGTCATGCCGCACTGGCTGGTCCAAGGCGACGCTGAAGGCAAGTGGTCGGTGCAAATGGAAATTCGCATCGTGCATTCGCACCAGCCATGTACTTCGATGCACACGCATCAAACCGTAGCGATGGGATAGTTCTGTCGCCAGATCTGAAAGAAGATTGAAGACAGACAAATGAAAACCATCATCGAGTGCGGTGCGACCAATGTGCTGGTGCAAGCCCGCCATGGAAACTTGCTGGTCAACCGGCATGACATCTACATTGGTCGCTCGATTCGAGAGCTCGGTGAATTCTCGGAAGGCGAAGTCGATCTGTTCAAGCAGATCCTTCGCCCTGGCGCACTGGTCGTTGAGGCAGGTGCGAACATCGGCGCACATACTGTACCGATGGCCAAGTTCGTCGGTCCGACGGGTTACGTGTGGGCCTTTGAGCCCCAGCGCGTCGTGCATCAAATGCTGTGCGCGAATATTGCCTTGAACAGTCTGACCAATGTCACTGCCCTATGCGTAGCCATTGGACGCGAGAGCGGACAACTGTTCGTACCAGCGATTGATTACACACGCGACAATAACTTCGGTGGCCTGGGCCTGGAGGGTCGCACGCAAGGCGAACCGGTATCGGTGCTAACGATCGATAGCTTGCAGTTGCCGCGATTGGATCTGCTCAAAGCCGATGTCGAAGGCATGGAGCAAGCCGTGCTGGAAGGTGCTGCGGCCACGATCGAGCGTTGCCGGCCGATCCTGTACGTTGAAAACGATCGCCAAGAGAAATCAGCTGATCTACTGGCCTGTTTGCAACGGCTCGGTTACGTCGCTTACGCGCATGCTCCGCCGCTTTACATGCCCAATAACTTTTTTGGTGAAGCCAACAATCCGTTCGGCAACATCATCTCGATGAACTTGCTCGCCATCCACTCTTCTGTGCCCACCAACATTCAAGGGCTCAAGCGGCTGATCTAGAATTTTTCGTCACAGAATTTTTTGTCAGAAGCTCTCTGACTAAAAATTGAGTGACGGAAAAAGTATGGTTAGGCTGTTTGTTGGCCTGGGTATTTGACGCGGCCGTGGTAGATGGCGTTGAGCGATTTGACGAGCGAGGCTTTGATCAAGTCTAGCTGCATCAGTGTCAGTCCGCATTCATCAAACTGGCGATCCAGCAGTTTCTTCATGGCGATGTCATCGACGAGATTCTGAATGCGCGACGATGTGGGTTCGACCAGCGAGCGACTGGCGCTTTCCACCGCGTCGGCCAGCATGAGCACGGCAGCTTCGAGCGTTTGTGGCTTCGGACCTGGGTAACGGAAAGTCGTTTCCGAGACCTCTTCACCATTGGGATCTTGTTGGCTGCGCTTGGTGGCTTCGCGGAAGAAGTATTCGACCAACGTCGTGCCGTGATGCTGTTCAATGAAGTCGATAATGGGCTTGGGCAGTTTATGTTGTCGCGCCAAGTCGGCGCCATCTTTCACGTGAGCGATGATTACCAGCGTACTCATGGCCGGTTGCAATGACTCGTGGCGATTGCCACCTTGCCCCTGGTTCTCCACGAAGTAATTGGGCTTGAATATCTTGCCGATGTCGTGGAAGTAAGCGCCCACGCGCGTGAGCAATCCATGCGCACCGATGGCATCCGCCGCTGCTTCCGCAATAGCTGCCACATTGATCGAATGGTTATAAGTGCCCGGCGCACGCTGGGCCAACTGGCGCAAGAGCGGATGGCTGGCATCGCCCAGTTCCAAGAGACTCGAATCGGTTTGCACACCGAAGAACCATTCCACGAAGGGCAAAACGCTGGTCATCATCGCGCAGGCGATCAAGGCATACAGTCCTACGCGGCTGGACTCGAGGGTCAAGTTGCTAACGAGCGCTTGCCAGGTGAAAGGCCGAGCGACACTGCCCGCTTCAACCAGCGACGACTGCTCGGCAACATCCACCTGCCCGAGCATAACTTCGACGCCCAAATGCGTCATGGAAACGATTAAGCCGGTGGCTAATCCCACATACATGAGCTTGGTGCGCGAGCGAACTCGGCCAAGTAGTAAAACTACCGAGCAAGTGGCACTGGCCAAGATGACAAACTCGCCCAGGTTCATGCCTAGCGCCAGAGTCACGGCCAGGGCCAGGCAGTTGGTAATCAACATAGCAAGTTGTCTGCCGTACGCGATCGTGCTCGTCACGGCGCAAAGCACAAGCACTGCCACTTCGGCGCGCCACGGATCGGCTGCGAGGATGAAACACAACAAGGCAGTCAGCAGCACCAGGCCGAGCAAGCTGCAGAGCTTGCGTATGTCGGTGACGAACGTGGCATCGATCTGGTAATACAAGTAAATGCCACACAACATGAACAGCGCAGCCACCATGCCCAAAAAGGCACAGGCTCGCACAAACATTTCGCTCCAACTGAGGTGCGAGATCCAGGCATCATATTCAGCCCGTAGCAGCGGCAGGTCGGTTTCGAGCGACAGTGGGTGACCCGCGCGAGCCAGCACGCTGGTCGATGGATAATACGTGACCATGGCCGGCTGAATCGACTCTTCAGCTTTGCGGCGGGCTTCGTCACTGAGGTCCTTACGATAGGTCAGCGTGCTGCGAAGGTTTTGACGCAAGTACGCGTTCACCATCTTGGCCACGATAATGGCATCGGGTTTGCCGAACTCTTGTTGAAAGATATTAAGTGTTTTGGGCGGTAGCTCGGAGGTGACACCGGCCAAACGAATGTTGGCTACGTCGATGGCGACGGCCTGATCCCACTTGCCGCCCGAGAAGACATTGATCAACTTTTGATTGCCGCTCTCAGGATCATGCGCGATGCTGCCCAAGATGCCATGCTCGACCAACGGCTCGAAGAGCACGCGCATAGCCCGCGTCAGCTTTTCACTTTGCCCGGCTCCTGACAGCAAACCGCGCACAGCCAACAATGCTTGTTCGCGCGTGATCTCTGGTTCACCATTGTTATCGGGCAAGAAGGCATCCAGCGCCGCCCGTTGCTGCGTATCCAGCTCTTCGTACGGCTTGTCGGGGACAAGCTGCGTCAAACGACCGATGACTGTGCTCTTGAGTTGTTCGAGAGCAGTAGGATTGTTTTCATAGTAACAGAGAACTTCTTGTCGACGCTCCGCCCGCAGCCGTTCCGTCTTTTCCGGGTCAGCCACATCGAACGCGACACGAGACATGATGGCTCGCGACGGCACATAGCCTTCGCGATAAGCAAATGGCGGTTTCCAACCCTCGAGGATCAAAAGAAGTGTCGTCATGGCGGCCAGCGCAATGCCGAACCGCACGAGTGATGGACCTGAGCAGAGCCCTTGCAGCCAGAGCTTCAAGGACGATGGTGCTTGGATAGCGGCAACACGTTCGCTACGTGTGCGCCTCGATGGGTTAGTGGCCATACGGCTTCGTGATGCGAGTTAGCCTCGCTAGTCTCCTATGATTGAGTTGGCACGGTCGGCTCTGGGTCGTCATCGCTGGGATGACTGGAGCCTTGTTCGTAGCGACCAACGATGGCTTGGACCAAGCGGTGTCGCACGATATCCTGCTGAGCCAAAGTAACAAACGCCACGTTCTCTAATCCTTGCAATCTGCGCCAGGCGTCGCGCATGCCGCTGAGAACTCCGCTGGGCAAGTCCACTTGGGTCACGTCGCCGGAGACCACTATCTTGGATCCTTCGCCCATGCGCGTCAAAAACATTTTCATCTGCGCCATGGTCGTGTTCTGAGCTTCGTCCAAGATTATAAACGCTTCGTTAAGCGTACGTCCACGCATGTATGCCAGGGGTATCACTTCGATTACGTCGTGCTCCATCAGGTACTTTACCTGGTCGTAATCCAGCATTTCGTTGAGTGCGTCGAGCAGCGGTCGCAAGTATGGGTTTAGCTTTGCTTGCAAATCACCGGGTAAAAAACCCAAGCTTTCGCCGGCTTCGACAGCGGGTCGGACCAATACAATCTTTTTGGCCGCGCGGGATTTTAATGCCTCGACGGCCAAGGCGACTGCCAGGTACGTTTTTCCGCAGCCAGCTGGCCCCTTGCAAAAGGTTAAATCGTGGCTGCGTATAGCCGAGACATAAGCTGCCTGGCCGGCCGTGCGGGGTTTGATCTTGCGATGCTGATGAGAGAGATCAACTTCGATATTGCTCAGCGCAAAAGGCCCTGGCAGCGTGGCAGGCATCGGCCCAGTCGCATTGGAGTTTGGCTGCGCGGCGGCTTCGCCGGCGATGCCCGATCCGACGCCGAGCACCGATTGGACTTCGCTGAGCGTCAACTGTCCACGTCGCGACGCGCGATCGCGCAGTGACTCCAGCGCGCTGGTCGCCAAGCGCACGGCTTCTTCGTCACCCACAATGCGGACTTTGCCATCGCGATGAGTAATGGCTACTCCGTAGTGATTGCGAACCATGCGCAGGTACTGATCCTGCGGCCCAAACAGGCACAGTACGATCGCAGGATCCGTTACTTTCAGATTGGCTTCGGACATTCACGCCTTCATGTTTGTCAATTAATTTTAGTCAGAGGCTATCGGACGAAAATTTAAGGACAGAAGCAACTAAAGCCACTTACGTTGGGCTACCCAACAAATCTGCAGCCACCAGCAAGTAACCGACCACACCGGCGGGCATCAACGAATCGGTTACGTCCCACAGGCCACCCAAACCAGGCAGCGCACCGGAACTGTCTTTGAACTCAGTTTCGCGTTTGACGAGCGATTCGAGCAAGTCACCCGTGACACCGGCTAGAGTCAAAACGATACCAAGCAGGATGGGTCCTAGCCAACTTGGGTTCACATGGTCATGTCCGAACAGCCAGACTGCGAATGGCCGAAAGTAAACCCAACTCACAATCACACCCACAATCATGCCACCGATTAGACCTTCGATGGTCTTTCCGGGGCTAACTGCAGGACAAAGCTTGGTCCGTCCGCAGGCACGACCGCTAAAATAGGCACCGGCATCCGTGAACTTCGTCACGACGATCATGCCAACGACTACAAAGAGGCCCCACCCATCGCTGCCGATTTGTCTCAAGCCAACCCAGAACGCAAACCCGATGCCGAAGTAAGCGGCCAGCCAGCCGCTGACCACAGCTCGCTCGAGGGCGTTTGTCCCGGGGGCATAGCCCGGCATCACCCACACAAAGCAGGCGATCATGGCAATAAGCGAAGCGGCCAGCGGCAATCCTAGAGGACCAACAGGGCAATGGGCTGGGTAAGCCTTGCCGAACATCCCATAAAGGAGCGGCGCCATGGCGGCCAGCATAACGCCGCCAGTACCGATTAAACCCGGTCGACGATCGAACTTGGGATGCTTGTGATGCAGCATCTTCGAACACTCGAGCGCGCTGCCAAAAAACAAAATGATGGCCAGCAGAGTCATCCATGCTCCGTGACTGCGGCCAAGCGGCAACCACGCGTCCAAGGAAACAAAGCCAAGCGAACAACTGATGATGATAAGCGCTGAAAGCAATCGCTGCCGAAGCAAATACAACTCCCCGCTGTCTTGATGGCCGTTAGTGATAGGCCTCCACATTGTATTCATTTTTTGTCCGCCATCTTTCAGTCTGGTGATCTGACTGAAAATTCGAGGACAAAATATGAACAGCCAATTTGGCACTGCCGGATGGGCTTGAAGAAAGCTGCGCCCTTCCGAAAAAGCACTTTCCACAAGACGTTGCCTCTCAAAGACTTACAACGCAATCGCTAGCTAAACGCACCCCTGCGGCACAAGTATTGCATAGCGAGCCCGCCACTGCATGTTGCTGCCAATTTTGGGCGCACGCTGTAATCCAACCATCGTTAGCACATCTCGTGATTCAACTTGGATGCATGGTCTCCGCCATCCCTACGGGGACCGCATCCGGCTGACGGCCGTTATAGGCCCAGCCCAACAAGCGAACCTAAGACAAGGGAAACCTGGAGGAGCTTCGAACGTGGCAAAGCAAATGGTATTTGATGATGAGGCACGGCAACCCCTGTTGGCCGGTGTCTCCAAGCTGGCTCGCGCGGTCCGTAGCACGCTCGGCCCACGCGGTCGCAACGCAGTGTTAGACAAGGGCTGGGGTTCGCCCAAGGTAACCAAAGACGGCGTGACCGTGGCCGAGGATATCGAACTGGACGACCCGTTCGAAAACCTGGGCGCTCAATTGGTCAAGGAAGCTGCGAGCAAGACCAACGACGTCGCTGGTGATGGTACGACCACGGCCACCGTGTTGGCCGAAGCCATCTTCCGCGAAGGCCTGAAGATGATCGCCGCTGGCGCCGATCCAATGGCTCTCTCGCGCGGTATCGCCAAGGCTGTTGATGCTGTTGGTGAAGAGATCACCAAGATGTCGATCAAGATCGACGAGAAGAACAAGAAAGAGATCAAGCAAGTTGCCACGATCGCTGGCAATAATGATCCTGAAGTCGGCGAAGTTCTGGCCAACGCATTCTTGCAAGTTGGCAAAGATGGCGTGATCACCATCGAGGAAGGCCGCAGCAGCGAAACATCGGTCGAAGTGGTCGAAGGTATGCAATTCGATCGCGGCTTCCTGTCGCCTCACTTCGTCACCAACGCTGACAACGTAACGGTCGAACTGGATGACTGCTACATTTTGTTGTTCGAAGAAAAGATCAGCACGAACAAGAAACTGATTCCTCTGTTGGAAGCCACCAGCAAGGCCAAGAAGCCTCTGCTAGTGATCGCTGAAGACATCGAAGGTGAAGCGCTGGCGACTTTGGTCGTGAACAAGATGCGCGGCATTCTCAGCGTCGCTGCTGTTAAGGCCCCTGGCTATGGCGATCGCCGCAAGGCCATCATGGGCGACATCGCTACGCTGACCGGTGGTCAGGCCATCTTCAAGGACCTGGGCATCGATTTGGAAAGCGTCAAGCTGACCGACTTGGGCCGCGCCAAGAAGGTCACGATCACCAGCGAAGAAACCATCATCGTCGGTGGCGCTGGCAAGAAGGACGCCATCGCTGGTCGCGCTGAGCAGATTCGCCGCGAGATCGATAACACCGACAGCGATTACGATCGCGAAAAGCTGCAAGAGCGTTTGGCTAAACTGGCCGGCGGCGTGGCTCAGATCAGCGTAGGTGCTGCCACCGAAACCGAAATGAAAGAGCGTAAGGCTCTGCTGGACGACGCCAAGGCAGCCACGCAAGCCGCGTTGCAAGAAGGCATTGTGCCCGGCGGTGGTGTAGCTCTGCTGCGCTGCGAAGACGTGCTGAAGAAGCTCAAAGCCGAAGGCGACGAGCAAATGGGCGTCAACATCATTCGCAACGTGTTGGATTATCCATTGCGTTCGATCGCTAACAACGCCGGTGTCGACGGTGCTGTTGTGGTCAATCGCGTGCGTCAGCAAAAGGTCAAGACCGAAGGCTACGATGCCAACGCTGACAAGTACACCGACCTGGTCAAGGCCGGTATCATCGACCCAGCCAAGGTTGTGCGCACGGCACTGCAAAACGCAGCCAGCGTTGCTTCCTTGTTGCTGACCACCGAGTCGCTGGTCACCGACATCCCTAAGGAAGAAGAGGAAGGCGGAGATCACGGCCACCATGACCACGGCATGGGCGGTGGTGGTATGGGCGGCATGGACATGGGTGGCATGGGCGGAATGGGAGGCATGGGCGGCATGATGTAATGCATGCCTGGCCTCGCTAATTTTTAGTCATTCAATTTTCTGTCAGAGCTCCTCTGACAGCTAACCGCAATAATCAAACAACAAGTTAAGGAATTCACAACTATGGCAAAGATCAAGATTCGTCCTCTCGATGATCGTATTGTTGTTCAACCAGAAGACGCTGAATCGACCACTGCGGGCGGCATCGTTCTGCCTGATTCGGCTCGTGAAAAGCCACAACGCGGCACTGTGCTCGCAGTTGGTCCCGGCAAGCTGCTGGACAACGGCAACCGCGGCACGCTATCGGTTGCCGTTGGTGACGTGGTGATCTACGGCAAGTACGGCGGCAGCGAAGTAGAAGTAGACGGTCAAGACGTCAAGATCCTTCGCGAAAGCGACATCCTGGCCAAGGTCCTGGCATAAGTTGATTAGCTGAGCCGTATGAACTAAGCCGCCGGGCGCTAGCCCCGGTTCTCGAAGCGCCCCTGTCATGGGGCGTCGACAACGAATCGACCTCCACCGCTTGGCAGCGGTGGCTACAAGACGTCAACACAACACTAAAATTAATCGTCGAGGAACAATAGCGTGGCAAAGCAATTAATGTTTGAAGATCACGCTCGCGCCCGCATGCTGCAAGGCGTGGAGAAACTGGCTGATGCCGTGGCTGTGACCATGGGCCCAACCGGTCGCAACGTGATTATCGATAAGAGCTTTGGCGGTCCAACGGTGACCAAAGACGGTGTGACCGTCGCCAAGGAAATCGAACTGGAAGATCGCTTCGAAAACATGGGCGCCAAGCTGGTTGTCGAAGTCGCACAGAAGACCAGCGACCTGGCTGGTGACGGCACGACGACGGCCACTGTACTGGCTCGCGCCATCTTCAAGGAAGGCCTGCGCAACATCGTCGCTGGTAGCAACCCAACCGCCATTCGACGCGGTATTGACAAGGCAGTAGCTGCCGCTGTCGAACAACTGCATGCGATGGGCAAGCCAGTTAGCGATGCACAGCAAGTGGCTCATGTTGGCGCTATCAGCGCTAACAACGACATGAAGATCGGCAAGCTGCTGGCCGAAGCGCTTGAGCGCGTTGGCAAAGATGGTGTGATCACTGTCGAAGAAGGCAAGACGGCTGAGACAACCGTCGAGTATGTCGATGGTATGCAGTTCGACAAAGGCTTTGTGTCGCCATACTTCATCAACACGCCAGCCGACATGACCTGCACGTTTGATAACGCGCTGATCCTGTTGTACGAAAAGAAGATCAGCAACATTCGCGACCTCGTGCCAGTCTTGGAAAAGACCAGCCAAAGCGGCCGTGCCCTGCTGATCATCGCTGAAGATGTCGATGCGGAAGCATTGACGCTGTTGGTGGTGAACAAGCTGCGTGGTACGCTCAACGTATGCGCCGTCAAGGCACCTGGCTTCGGTGATCGCCGCAAAGCCATGATGGCCGACATCGCCACGCTGACCGGCGGTACGTTCATCAGCGAAGACCTGGGCATTCAGCTCGAGAAGATCTCGCTGGAACACCTCGGTCGCGCCAAGAAAGTGGTTGTCGATAAGAACAACACGACCATCGTGGAAGGCGCGGGCGAACGCAAGACGATCGATGCTCGCGTTTCTCAGATTCGCGCTCAGATCGAACAGACCGACAGCGAATACGATCGCGAGAAGCTGCAAGAGCGTCTGGCCAAGCTGGCCGGTGGCGTGGCTGTGATCAGCGTCGGTGCTGAAACTGAAGCCGACATGAAGCAGAAGAAGGCTCGCGTCGAAGATGCTCTGCATGCAACGCGCGCTGCGATGGAAGAAGGCATTCTGCCCGGTGGTGGCGTGGCTCTGCTGCGTTGCAAGGAAGCCGTCGAGAAGGCTTTGTCCGAAGCCAAGGGCGATGAAAAGATTGGTTGCCAAATCATTCTGCAGTCACTGTCCGCTCCAATGCGTCAGATTGCTGATAACGCCGGTATCGATGGCTCGGTCGTAGCTGACGAAGTCAGTCAGAAGCCAGTCACGATGGGCTTTGATGCCAACAAGGGCGAATACGTCGACATGCTCAAGAGCGGCATCATCGATCCAGTCAAGGTTGTGCGCACGGCCCTGGCCAACGCAGGCAGCATTGCTGGCTTGCTGCTGACCACCGAAGCACTGGTGACCACGTTCGACAAAGACGACAAGGGCAAGCGTCGCGCTGAAGGCGCCATCAACTAGTGCCAACGCACAGTTGATGAAACATCATAGGAACCACGAAAGGCCACTTCTTCTTGAGGAGTGGCCTTTTTATCCGAATAGATTTGGCTACTCATTTTTTGTCTTCCAATCTTTTGTCTGAATTCTCTGACGGAAAATTGCAAGACAGAAAATATGGATGGTACGAATGGCTGCAACCAAGCGAGATTATTACGAAGTACTCGGCGTCAATCGTTCAGCGTCGAGCGATGAACTGGCCAAGGCCTACCGCAAACTGGCGCTGAAGTACCATCCGGACTCTAATCGCGACGATGCAGACGCGATTGAGAAGTTTAAGGAAGCTGCTGAAGCTTACGAAGTCTTGAGCGATCAAGAGAAGCGAGCTCGCTACGACCAATATGGCCATGCGGGCGTCGATGGCCGCGCGGGCTTTCAAGATGTGGGCGACATCTTCGAAGCCTTCACGGGTACGATCTTTGAAAGCTTTTTTGGAGGCGGTCAAAGCCGCGGACCACGCGTGCGTCGTGGCGCCGATATTCGCTGCGATGTAACGCTGGAACTAGAGGATGCCGCCAAGGGTACACGCAAACAAGTCTCGCTGACGCGCTACGATAAGTGCAGCGAGTGTGAAGGCAGCGGTGCCGCCGCCGGCTCGGAACCACAGATCTGCCCGCGCTGTCGTGGACAGGGCCAGGTCGTGCAGGCCACTGGCATACTGCGCGTACAAACCACCTGCCCTCAATGCCGCGGCAATAAACGCATCATCTCGAAGCCATGCAAGAAGTGCGATGGCTCGGGCTTGCAACCACGCGAAGTCGTTCTGGAAGTGGCCATTCCAGCCGGTGTCGATGACGGCATGCGTGTGAGAATACCTGGCGAAGGACAACCGAGTCCCGATGGTGGCCCGCCCGGTGACGCCTACTGTTTTATTCACGTCAAGCAACACAAGATCTTTCGTCGCGATGGCAGCGACCTGGTCGTGCAAGTGCCGCTCAGCTATAGCCAGGCGGCCCTTGGCACGAAATTTGAAATTCCCACGCTCGATGGACGCAAGACAATCGACATCCCTGCCGGTACGGAAAGCGGTGCGGTCTTCCAACTGCGCGGCTTTGGAGTGCCAGATCCTCATTCGGGCGCCAAGGGCGATTTGCTGGTCGAGACCTTTATTGAAGTACCCAAGAAACTGAACGCGCGCCAAGCCGAGTTGTTGCGCGAGTTGGCCGAGTTGGAACACGAGCACGTCACACCACACCGCAAAACATTTCTGGAACGAATGTGGGATCACTTTCGTCCCGCTGAGAACAACGAGAAAAGCAAGTAATCGTAGGAGAGCCAGGCATGAGTCACCCAGAGTCCACAGACCAAGATCCCAACAGCGCCCTCAATCCGGAATCCACTCCCGAGATTACCGACGATAGCAACTCCGGCGTCGATCAGTACTTTGACGCTGATGAACGTTTGCTCGAAATGGCCGCCAAGGTCAAGGCCGCGGAAGTAGAAGTCCTCAAGAGTCACGCTGAAGCGGAAAATTTTCGTAAGCGATTGCAGCGCGATGCCGAGCAGCAGCTGCGCTATGCCAATATGCCGCTGGTGCGCGATCTGCTCGATGTAGTCGATAACCTGAAACGGGCCACGGATGCGGCCACGGGCGAAGCCGCAGGTTCGTCGCTGCATAACGGCGTGCAAATGGTGACTCAGCAATTGATCGGCATCTTGGGCAAGTACGCGTGCAAGCCGATCGAATCGGTTGGCAAACCGTTCGACCCGAACTTCCACGAAGCCATCACGCAGATGCCAAGTGCCGATGTGCCATCGGGTTCGGTCGTTCAAGAAGTTGCCGTGGGATATACGCTGCACGACCGCGTTGTCCGGCCTGCTGCTGTGATTGTGAGCACTGGACCTGCCTGATAATTTTTGTCCCCCGTTTTTTGTCAGCCCCGATCTGACTTAAAATGGAGGACACAAAATTAAAAGAGGCAGAAATGGATTTCGTAGCGTTAGACTTTGAAACAGCCAACAGTCGTTCGGACAGCGCGTGCCAGTTGGCGCTGGTCGTTGTGCGTGGCGGCGAAGTTGTCGATGAACACTGTTGGCTCGTACGTCCACCTCGGATGTACTTCTCACCGCGCAACATCTCGATCCATGGCATTCGGCCGGATCATGTGGCGAGAGCCCCGACGATGCAATCGCTCTGGCCGCAACTGGTTCCACTGCTGGATGGACAAGTGCTAGTTGCGCACAATGCCGGCTTCGATATCGGCGTGTTGGTGGCAAGCCTGGCCGCGTACGACATTGCTTGCCCTGCGCTTGAGTTCTCCTGCACGCGAGCTATCGCGCGTCGCGCTTGGCCTGGTCGGTCGCGTTATGGCTTGAAGCCACTGGGCACCTGGCTAGGCATCGACTTCAAACATCATGATGCGCTCGAAGATGCGCGCTGCTGTGCACACATCGCGCTGGCAGCGGCCGGTTCTACTACCTACTCTTCTTTCAGCGAGTTCGAAAAGGCTCTGCGGTTATCGCGCGGTCGCTATTGCCTCGGCCAGGTACGCAATCCACGACGCATAGGCGGCGGGGCCTTCATTCCTCCCACGCAAAGAACGTTAGAGCTGAGCAGCGAGCGCGAAGATAACACTTCGCACACAGCCACAAGTCCCACCATGCGTCGCATGGAACCGGCGAGAGAGATCCAGTTCAGCCGTGCGCGCCAGCCAAGTCGCGGTGGCATCGATCCAGTAAACATACTCGAAGCAGCTGCGGGCTCGCAGCCGCTTGGAGGCAAACGCATCGTCTGCCTGGGCACACTGCGAGGCTTAACTCAAGAAGATACGCACAAGCTCATCGACGCACTGGGCGGCCACTGCCAGGCGTCCATCACTGCTGACACCGATTATGTCATCGCCTGTGGCGGTACGATGCTCGCCGATGCGAAAGACCAACTCGCCAGCGAACAAGATGCCCCTACGATTCGTGTACTCAGCGAGCGTCAGTTTCTATCTCTATTGCCGGGTGGGAAAGCTTCGGTTCGTTGGTAAGGAACCAGACAAAAAATTTACTGACCAAATATTCCGTCCCTAATTTTTTGTCAGAGCCAACCCGCGTAAGACCAGGTGATCCACAACCTTCACTGGCCCATCGATGTGCGGGCTGAGCAGAGGACCATCGCCGCCGCTTAGAATGACTAACGTGTTCTGGCCATGTTGCTCGCGATAACGCGATACCAAGTGTTGAACACCACCCACGACTGCACTACTCACGCCTGCATTCATCGCAGCCGTCGTGTTCGTACCAGGTAAAGGCGGCAGGTTGAGAAGTTCTTTGGCCGCTATCTCGGGCAACAGATCTGCAGCCTTCGATAACAGACGTAGCATCATCGGTACGCCAGGCATGATAGCCCCGCCGCAGAAACTACCCGGTGGCTCGAACCAATCAACGGTGATTGCCGAACCCGCTTGAATGACAATCAGCGGCTGCTGTGGTGCGTGATGCGCTGCAGCATAAGCAGCCAACAGTCGATCGATGCCAACCTTTTCGGGAAAATCGACGCGCACATCCAGCGGCAAGTCTCGGTAGCTGACAAGCTGATAATCGCTCACAGCCAGACTCTTGGCCACGCGGCACAGATGCCCCTCCATCGTTCGCTGCACACTGCTGACCAGCCAACGCGTTGGAACATGGAAAGGCTGCAACCATTGGCGCATCGCGCTTTCAATCAGAGAAGTTAAGGCAAGATCATCGCGATCATCGACTGCGCTCGCAGGCCAATCGACGCGTAACAACTCGCCTTGCCACGGCACATCTGGCCATGGCACGTCTGCAGTGGCCCTCGAGGACTCCGGCACAAGCACGCAGCGCATGCCGCTGTTGCCGATGTCGACGCAGACCGTTGCCCTGGGGCTCACGATACAGCGGCCTTCAAAAGCTTGGGATCGCGCTCGGCCAAAACAGCAGCCACGCGCTGGATCAGTTTATTCAATCCGTTGCCAGTTACGGCGCTGATCAACAAGACTTCGCGACCGAGTTCTTTGGACAGTTGTTCCGCAATCTCGCTCGAACCAGGCAGTTCGGCTTTGCTGACGACAACGATCTCTGGTCGCTCGCCCAAGGCCGCATCGTACTGCAACAGTTCGGATCGAATCACGCGATAGTTTTCAATCGGGTCGGTGCCATCCGTAGGCATCGGCTCGACCAGGTGCACCAAGATGCCCGCGCGCATAATGTGCCGCAAGAAATCATGACCAAGGCCTACGCCTTGATGAGCGCCTTCGATCAGTCCAGGGATATCGGCCATCACGAAGCTGCGATCGATGTCGACTACGACCTGGCCAAGGTTCGGGAATTTGGTGGTGAAAGGATAATCAGCGATCTCAGGTCGAGCGCGTGAGAGTCGGCTGAGCAGGGTGCTCTTGCCCGCGTTGGGTTTGCCGACCAGGCCCACATCGGCTATCACCTTGAGTTCAAGAATGATGCGCCGCTTTTCACCTTCGGCACCGCGTGTGGCTTCGCGTGGAGCTTGATTGGTCGATGTCTTGAAGTTGGTGTTGCCCTTGCCCCCAGCGCCGCCGCGTGCGGCCATTACTTCGTCACCGGGCTTGACCAGATCCTTTAGCACCATGCCGGTTGCCGAATCGATCATCAGCGTACCTGGTGGTACTTCGATAATCAAATCCTGGCCACCGCGGCCGCTACGATCACTGCCTTCGCCGTTGCTGCCACGTTCGGCTCGCCAATGCTTTTGATGAGCGAAGGAGACAAGACTATTTACGCCTTCTACCGCGCGGAAGATGATGTTGCCGCCGTGTCCGCCGTTGCCACCGTTGGGGCCGCCATTGGGCACGTACTTTTCTCGGCGGAATGATACGCAGCCATCACCACCTTTGCCAGCTTCGATTTGGATTTCAGCGCGATCTACGAACATAACAGTTTCCAGTAGGCAGTAGGCAGTAGGCAGTAGGCAGTAGGCAGTAGGCAGTAAGATCTTTTGTCCTCAATTTTTTGTCAGATCAGACCAAAGATTGAACGACCAAAAAACTTGAACGCAGACTGCCGACTGCCGACTGCCTGCTGCCGACTTCAATACAAACACCGCGGCAACCGTGTGGTGGCTGCCGCGGTGCGGTGGCTATAGTTGACTAAGGATCGATACAGGGGCCAGTTTTACTTGGCGCCGACCAGTTCCTTTTGCTGCTTCCTGCGTTCAGCAATGATCTCTTCTTGCACGTTGGCTGGAGCGCGACGGTAGGTCGCCAGTTCCATCGTGAAGGTACCTTGGCCCTTCGACATACTGCGCAGGTCCGTGGCATAGCCGAAGGTTTCGGCTAGTGGCACTTCGGCGTTGATGTACGAGATACCATCGCGCGTATCGGTTTGACCGATCAGACCGCGGCGGCGAATCACGTCACCGACGACGTCACCTTGGTAAATCTCTGGACATTCGATTTCGACCTTCATGATCGGTTCCAGGATCACTGGCTTGCTTTCACGCATGGTTTCGCGGAAGCAATCGCAAGCAGCGATATAGAACGCGCGTTCCGACGAGTCAACGTCGTGGTAGCTACCGTCGTTCAAATCGATGCGAACACCGACCACTGGGTAGTCGGCCAACGGGCCCTTCAACAGCGAATCGCGGAAGCCCTTTTCCACAGGCGGAATGAACTGCTTGGGAATACGACCACCGACAATGTGCTCTTCGAACTCGAAAGCCGCTTCGCCTTCCGATGGAATGGGACTGAGCGAGCCCACGATGTGAGCAAACTGTCCGGAACCACCGGTCTGCTTCTTGTGCTTGTAATTGAAGTCGACCTTTTGGCCGGGTGCTTCGCGGTAGCTAACCTTTGGAGCACCCACTTCGACTTCAACTTTGTACTCGCGACGCATGCGCTCGACATAGATGTCCAAGTGCAACTCACCCATCCCGCATATGATCGTCTCGCTGGTTTCTTCGTCGTTGTAGACTTGGAACGTCGGATCTTCTTTGCGGAAGCGTTGCAGAGCCTTGCTCATCTTGTCGGCATCAGCACGGCTGGCCGGAGTCACAGCGACCTTGATCACTGGCTCAGGCACAAACATGCTTTCCAGCGAGCAGTAATTGCGTTCGGTCGAGTAGGTATCACCGCTGGCACAGTCGATGCCCATGATGGCGACGATGTCACCAGCTTCGGCCGAGTCAATTTCTTCACGCTTGTCAGCATGCATACGCACGATGCGGCTGAAGCGTTCCTTACGAGCGGTACGCTGGTTGGTGTACATTTCACCTTTGGTAATCTTACCTTGGTAAATGCGCATGAACGTCAGCTGACCGTACGGATCTTCGACGATCTTGAACGCCATTCCAACAAACGGTTCGTTTGGATCAGGCTTCAGCGGCATACGCTGGGTATCGTCATCGACGCGACGAGCCGAAATCTCGCGATCCAGCGGGCTGGGCAGGTATCGAGTGACGGCGTCCAGCAGCAGTTGCACACCTTTGTTCTTAAAGGCTGAACCGACGAACACAGGCGTCGCGCCTTGTTCCTGCGTAGCTTGACGAACCACCTTGTGGATCAGATCCTCAGGCACTTCTTCTTCGCTGAGCAGCAATTCCATCATTTCGTCGCTGTACATCGACAGGCTTTCGAGCATCGCATGACGCTCGGCTTCGGCTTCTTCCTTGAACTCGGCAGGAATCGGTTCTTCGCGGACCTTTTCGCCGTCGTTGCCATCGAAGTAGCAAGCCTTCATGGTGATCAAGTCGATTACGCCGGCGAAGTCATCGCCCGCGCCCATCGGCAATTGCATGAGGATAGCATCGGTGTTCAGCTTTTCCTTCATCATCTGCACGCCACGGCGGGCGTTGGCACCGGTGCGGTCCATCTTGTTGATGAAGCACAAACGCGGCACCTTGTAACGGCGCATCTGACGGTCAACGGTCAGCGACTGGCTCTGCACACCACCCACGGCGCACAGCACGAGCACGGCACCGTCGAGCACGCGCAGCGAACGTTCGACTTCGATCGTGAAGTCAACGTGGCCGGGGGTGTCGATCAGGTTGATGTGGTAAGTGCCTGGATTAACGCGTTGTGGTTCCCACTGAACGCTGGTCGCGGCCGACGTAATCGTGATGCCGCGTTCCTTTTCCAGCTCCATATGGTCCATGGTCGCGCCGTCGCCACCACCTTTGACTTCTTCAATCTTGTGAATGCGGCCGGTGTAAAACAGGATCCGCTCGCTGAGTGTCGTTTTACCCGAGTCGATGTGAGCACTAATGCCGATGTTGCGAACTTTTGCCAGATCCATTTTTCACCTAAGAAACCGTAACAACCACAAGACAAACAAACGTAAAGCGGATGAAGTCCAACGATAGGACCATGGGGCCGGTCAACACTATCCCCACAGAACCAACCAACCTATCCGCCCAAAGTCATCTCCGGCCAAAGATAATGACCAGGAGCAAGCCCGAAGTGGTTCACAGCCCTACGTTCAGAAGGTTGCTTCCAAACATTGGCAGGAGGTGAGCCACGAAAATCTTCTAGATTGCCAAACCGTAAAACCTCTTCCGACCAGCATATCTTACAAGAATTGGTGTGCCAGAAAAGGCCAAAATTCCAGCGGCTCGACGGGCGCCACGCCGATCCGACAAATCCTCGTTGGACAGAAAATGAATTATCGAGCGTTTTCACCCATTTTTCGTCAGCAATGGGGCAGTTTGTCGAAACCCCATCCCCACGGGGCATTGAGCCAACAAGTCTAGGTGGCCGTCTTGGAGAATGGAGCTGGGGCGAGTGACATCTGCTTGGGCGATACAGCTGATTTTTTCGCGATCAAGAATCAGATCTTCGGCTCGGCTCGACATTATCTACTGGAGTTTTGGTCAAAGCCTTTTGGCCAATCGTTTCTTTCTCGTGAGTCCTCATCGGGTAATTCAGCATGCGCAGTTTGGTTTTGTTGTTCGCGGTATGGGCACTGTTCCCTGTTTCATCAGCTAGAGCTGCTCTGGTCTTCAACTTTTCTCAGAGCGGAAGCAATGTGGTTGTTAACGCGTCCGGCAGTGTAAACACTGCAGGTCTGAGCGTACCGAGCAATGACTTGCAGACGACCAGTATCTCGATGGTCTTGGCTTAGTGTTGGTTGGCGCACCGGGCAACAGCATGCCAGTTGCCGCCTACACAACTCTTACCCCACCTTCGACTGTGCCATTTTCGGGCTTCACGAATACATTGCCTTCTTCCGGCAGCGGGGATAGCTTCGGCATAAGAAACCTACTCAACCAACTGTTTCTCCCGCGCAACTACGTCTCTGGCTCGGCTCTATCCGCCACTAATACGTTCAACAACACGACTCTGGCAGCGATGGGATTGACGACAGGCACCTACACTTGGAGATGGGGTTCAGGTGCAAACGCCGATAGCCTGACGATGAATATTGGAGTGACCGCCGTACCAGAACCATCATCCGCTCTGTTGCTAGGTTTAGGCGCGCTTGGTTTCGTGTCTCGCAAAGCCATGCGCAGACGCCATGAAAATCACAGCTAAAGAGCGACACTTCTCGCTCAACTCCACCGCCTGCGACTGCTGGCCGCTCCATTGGAAACGCAGAGAACGCAAAGGAGCCGAGGGAAATCGTCGAGATGAACCTCAAACGGTTGACTGTTCTTTGCCAGAGAGCGCAACGGCCGTGCACAATGGCATTCAAGGGTTTGAGCGCCGTGGCACAGGTAGCTTTCGCGCCTGGATCAAAACAATCGCCTGGCGTTGTTGGTGCCAGGCGATCTCTCGGGCTGAACGGCGACACGATCTAGAACTGATCCAAAGCCTGAAGAACGCGAAGGCCTGGCGAGCCTTTCAAATGACAGCGATCGAATCGCTTCCAGGCAGTGAAGTGGCCATACATCTGGGCATGCGGATCGATGCAGTTTACGCCGCACGCTGTCGCGTCCAGGGTTTGATAACTGAGGAGTACGCGCAGTTGGATCAGGTGTCTTAGCCCGATTCTTAAAGACGATGATCTGACGCAAAACTGGCGGACATATAAAAGTTTCCTGATTATTTCTGAAAACGAATCAGGTTTGGGTCTGGGCGTTACTTTTAAGTGCGATGAATCGTCGCTATCCGCCCCTCGGCCGAGACGCCTTCTATCGACGGCGACTTCGCCGCCCATGTCGACTTACACCGCCGACGCAACTCTGTTTCACTTCTTGGAGAACACCGTGCTCGTACGCAAAGTCTTGCTTCTGTTTGCCGTCTTCATTCTTCCGAATGTTTCGACTCAAGCTGGTTTCATCGTCAACATTGTCGAGTCTGGACCTGATGTGGTGGTTTCTTTTTCTGGGAGTGCCAATACCAGTGGACTCGTAGCGCCAGTGGACGGAGTGAGCTCGCCAGCGCTTCGCGTTACCGGTTGGGGATTCGGGACTTCGACCGTGAACGTTCCAACTTCGCGCTTCGCAGGCATAACAAATCCGGCCACCTACTTCTATACAGGGGCCGCGACACTTACACCAACAAGTGGCAGCGGCGACCGACTTGGTGTATTGCCAACGCTCAACATCCTGGTTTTGCCGCGCGGATATGTTTCTGGAACTCAGCTAGCTGGCACTAGCACTTTCAGTAATGCAACGTTTCAATCGCTGAATCTCACTCCAGGTACTTACATCACAACTTGGGGCTCAGTGGCTAACGGCAATGCAGACAGCCTGGTTATGAACATCGGAGTTACGGCTGTCCCTGAACCATCATCGATGGCGTTGATGAGCCTGTGTGTGGCCGGTCTGGCGGTTCGTCGAATGAGAAGAGCTTCGGCTTCAGCACAAAAAACCTGTATATGAACTCCTCCGTTTGAACTGCTTGCCGCTGCAATTGAAACGCAGGGATTACAGAGGAGCCGATAAAGTCATAGCGAACGAATTCACATATTCTGAGTGGAAAAGAGACCTGCCTCGTTTGTCAATCGCTCGATCAACAAGGTTGTTTTGTCTCCAAAATCCATGCCGACTTTCAGCGCGGCAAGAGGCAGGGGGCCAAGGCGGGCTGTTTGCAGTTTGACCCAATCCTTCATCGTGCAAACAACCGCTGCAGCTTCACCGTGCGATTTACACCAGGCCGACAATTGCTCCACGTCACTGGCTGTATAAGCATGATGATCTGGAAAAGTACGATGCTCGGCCACGATCAAGCCCAATTGCTCGAGCGTACGATAGAACGCGTTGGGATTGCCGATTCCGGCAAATGCCAACACCTGCTTGCCACCTAACGCATCCAATGCCTGGAAAGGTAAACGATCGCCATGCCAGCCCACCGGCTGTGTTCGACTGGATAGGCATAAGGCGTCAGGTGCATATCGAGCCACCAAGGCCTGCAGTTGCTCGAGCCGCTGCACTGTGGCCAGGTCGCTGCGCGTCAGAACAACAATGGCCGCGCGCCTAAGGCCGCTCCACGGTTCGCGGAGCAAACCGCCGGGCAAACACCATCCCGTGGCTGCGGGTTCGCTGGCATCGATCATCACAATGTCGCAATGTCGCTCGAGCCTGCGATGCTGAAAGCCATCGTCCAAAACAACGACTTGCATGTCGAGCTCTTCCAATGCCAAACGAGTTGCCGCAACGCGATCCGCGTTTTGCAGGTGAGGCACATCGGGCAGCGCTAGCTCAAGCTCCAAGGCTTCGTCATTGCTGCCACCTTCGAGCTGGCCATAGCCGCGACTGACAATCGCCACGCGCAAGCCCTGCTCGCGCAACCATCCACACAGCCAGGCCACCATCGGTGTTTTGCCCGTGCCACCAACGCTGAGATTGCCCACACAGATAACAGGCAGGTCCACTCGATGTGATTTGAGTAGCCCCCAGTCGTAGGCGAGATTGCGCAGTCGCATTACCTGCGCATAAGGCAAGCTGGCAATTCTCAGCAGCCATCGAACCAGCCGCATGGCCAGCGAGAGTTTGGATTGGAACAATCGCTGGCGCAAAGTCATCTGTCATATCTGACAAAAAATGGACTGACAGAAAATTATTTGAGCTTGTCGCAAATGGCTTGAGCCATTTCCTTCGTGCCCACTGCCGTCGGATCGTCGCGATGCTCTTTGAGGTCGTACGTCACGGCTTTGCCTTCGGCGATGACATCGGCCACGGCCTTTTCCAGACGGGCAGCCGCATCGTTTTCACCGAGATGCTTGAGCATCAGCATGCCGGAGAGAATCAGCGCCGTTGGATTGACTTTGTTGAGGCCCTTGTACTTCGGGCGCACTACCGTGCGTGGCTTCGAACACAGCGCCGTTAGGACCAATATTCGCGCCTGGCGCAACACCGAGACCGCCGACGATACCAGCACCCAAGTCGCTGACAATATCGCCGTAGAGGTTAGGCAATACCAACACGTCGTACAGCTCGGGCTTTTGGGTAAGCTGCATGCACATGTTGTCGACGATGCGCTCTTCGAATTGAATATCTGGATATTCCTTGGCGACTTCCATCGCTGTCTTCAAGTACAAGCCATCGCTGTACTTCATGATGTTGGCTTTGTGGACCGCTGTCACTTTCTTGCGACCATTGGCGCGGGCGTAATCAAAAGCCGTCTTCACGATGCGACGTGAACCCGACACGCTGATCGGCTTGATCGACACGCCGGTTTCTTCGGCCTTGGATTTGATTTTGCGATCAGCCGGCAGACCATTGATAAAGTCGATCAACTGCTTGGTCTCAGGCTTGCCCGCTTCGAACTCGACACCGGCATACAAGTCTTCGGTGTTTTCGCGAACGATGACGATATCGATCGGAATGTTGCTGAAGAACGTGCGTACGCCCGGATAGTACTTGCATGGACGGATGCAGGCGAACAGACCAAGCTCTTGGCGCAAGTAAACGTTAATACTGCGGAAGCCGGTGCCAACTGGCGTCGTAATCGGGGCCTTGAGAGCACACTTAGTGCGACGAATCGACTCAACGGTACTGTCCGGGATCGGCGTGCCCAGTCGCTCCATCACGTCGATGCCGGCTTCCTGCACGTCCCAATTGATCTTTACTCCGGTGGCATCCACGCACTTGCGGGCTGCATCGGCGAGTTCGGGACCGGTGCCGTCTCCGGTAATCAACGTAACGTCATAAGCCATGTTTTGCTCCGGCGAAACGCCTCGTCAGGCGTCGGTTGGAAGGTGGGATTGGAAGAGGCGCAATTCTGCACCCTGGGCCAGGGAGAAAATCTAACAGACCCTTGACAGTAGTCAACGGGATCGAAAGCAGTCGGCAGGCGGCAGAAGGCAGTCAGCAGCCACATTTTCTGTCCTCAATTTTCTTGTCAGATCCGACAAAAGATTGAACGACCAAAAACTGGGATCGCAGACAGCCTACTGCCTACTGCCTACTTGCCCTCCGATCTGCTAGATTGCTGACATGCGCAAGGGAATAGCTGTTTCACCAGGAGTAACGATCGGTACGGCGTACTGCATCCACGAAGTATTCGTGGCGCCCGATCGCGAACACTTGCAACCAGAAGAGGTGGCCAGCGAAGTAGCCCGCTTCGAAGCCGCTCGCAAAAAATCTATTGCCGATGTCCGCGCTCTGCATGTCAAGCTTGAACGGCAGGTGGGTAAGGACGCAGCGGCTGTCTTCGCAGTCCACGAATCCATTTTGCAAGATGCCGCTTTGGTCGGCAAAGTCCGCCAATGGATGACCCAGGATCGCTTGTCGGCTCAAGCCGCATTGGCCCGGTTGGTCGAAACCTATCGTGAACTATTGGACCGCAGCGGCGATGCTTATCTGCGTGAAAGGCTGGCCGATATCCGCGATTGCGTGATGCGTCTATCGAGCTACTTGAGCGACGCCCTGCGCGAGAACTCACCATCGCTGCAAGGTCCGATCATCGTCGTCGCCGATGAACTCTTGCCAAGCCAGGTTGTGATGCTGGGCAACAAGCCTGTGCACGGTATCGTTACCGAAGCCGGCAGTCAGACCAGTCACGCCGCCATTATCGCGCGCAGCCGTGGCATCCCGGCCGTCAGCGGTGTCACTGGGATCCTGCGTCAAACCAAAACGGGCGATACCCTGGTGGTCGATGGCCGCGATGGTCACGTCATTGTCAACCCTGAACCGGAAACGTTGGCCGCTTATCGTAAACTGGAACGCGAGTTCTTCAACCTCCGCGATCAGTTGGCCCATAATCGCGATCAACCTGCCCTTACGGCCGATGGCGTCGAATTGGAGTTGCTGGGCAACATCAATGGTGTCAGCGATGCCGAAGCAGCTCAGGCCATGGGCGCATCAGGTGTCGGACTCTATCGCACCGAGTATCTCTTTCTGACGCATCCAAGCGTGCCGGATGAAGAAGAACAAGTAGCCATCTACAAAGCAGTGATCGCAGCCAGTCCCAATCGCACGGTGACGATTCGGACCCTCGACATCGGCGGTGACAAGACAGTGCCTTTCTTGGGACGCACGCACCATGAAGCCAATCCGTTTATGGGTTGGCGCAGCATTCGTTTGTCTTTCGAACACCCGCAGTTCTTTATGACGCAGATCCGCGCGATCCTGCGCGCGGCTGCGACCGTCAAACAAGATGGCAAAGTCAGCTTGCTGTTCCCGATGGTCACGAATCTCGAAGAACTCAGGCGACTGCGAGCGTTTGTCACGCGTGCCCAGTCGCAATTGCAGCGCGAACGCAAACCGCGCGGCAAGGTCGACTTCGGCATGATGGTCGAAGTGCCGGCCGCGGCCATCATGATGGATCAACTCTTGGGAGCCGTCGATTTCGTTTCGATCGGGTCCAACGATTTAGTCCAGTACTTGATGGCGGCCGATCGAGACAATCCCAAAGTCAGTCATCTCTGCCAGCCGCTGGCACCTTGCGTCTTGCGCGTGCTCGAGTCGGTCGTTTCGATCTGCAATAAAGGCAATCGACCGGTAACGCTCTGCGGTGAAATGGCCGGCCAACCTCAAGCGTTCGTCTTGCTGGTCGGTATGGGCCTGCGCCGCTTTAGTATGAGCCCAGCTTTCGTCCCGACCATCAAAGAACTGGCCGCACACGTCAGCATCCCCATGGCCCAAGCGCTGCTCAAGAAAGCGCTCAAACAAAAAACCACCGTCAAATCAAAAAGATGCTCAACGAAGAGCTGCTGCGTATTGCTCCCAACCTTGCGCCGATCATATCGCAGCAGTAACCGTCGCATTATTTTTGGTCGTTCATTTTTGTCAGACCCGATAAGCCTTCAACACCGCGCTATTGTCCTGCTCACCAAACCCCAACTCCTGAGCGACCAATAACAACTCTCGATGAGCGGCTGTTAAAGGCAAAGGCAGGTTGAGCTCTTCGGCCACTGCCATCATCAACTCGACATCTTTTAAGTGCTGGCTCAGTTTGGCTTGAGCTGAAAAATCCTGCTGAATCATCTTCTCGCCTTTGGTATCCATGATGCGTGAATACGCAGGTGTGGCTCGAAAGAGTTTAAGCGTTAATTCGAGATCCAGACCTTGAGCCTTCGCAAAGGCCAACCCCTCGGCCAACGCAGCTCGGTTCAGACCAAGCACGAGATTGGTTACTAGCTTCATCCGCGCCCCGGCTCCGGGTGGTCCGACATGAAAGCACTCTTTGGCCAGCAGACTCAACAACTCGTGCGTTTCGCACCAACCGGCCACAGTGGCACCAGCCAGGATCACGGCTTGCCCATCGCGCACCAGCGCGCTGCTTCCAGAGATGGTGGCATCAACCAGTTCGACACCACGAGCCGCACACTCTTGCGCTAACCGCTCCGTAGCAGCGGCAGCGCCTGTGGTGGTATCGATGATCACTTGCCCAGATCTCAACGTGGCCGCCTCGATAACCGTTCGCACGATCGCGTCGTTGGGCAAACTGAAGATGATGCGATCGCAAGCTGACCAAATGTCACCGACATCCTCGCAAGCCTGGCCACCAGAGGTAGCCAAATCGATGCAGCGTTCTTTTGACAGATCAAACCCGAGGACCTCATGGCCATGCATCAGCAAACGCCTGGCGATCTCTGTTCCCATCAAGCCGAGTCCAATTAAACCGATGGGCTGAGATGCTGACATGATCAAGGATTTTTCAGAGGAGGAGCCGAAGTATATCTTTGTCCGAGACCGCGACGTTGACGCAGATCGAGTTCCTGAGCGACACCCGCACTTGGTGGCACGGCCAGCCAGGCTTTGATGCTAGCGATTTTTTCGTCCACTACCAACTCGTCCTTGGTCTCTTTACCGGGTGCATGACCCCAAATGATCGTCCGCTGATCTTTGGTGGTAATGGCCAGGATCCAAGAATTGAATCCGCCCAATTGCAGGTCCATGCCATCGGCGTAGACATCAATAAACTTCAACTGCAGATCGTTCCGCATGCCTTCCAACAACTTGCATAGGGAAAGCGCATGGGCCACGCGAGGATCTTTGAATCCCAATGTGCCTTTGCCTTCGATCTGCAATCCCTCCGCTCGGATCACAAAGAAGTTATGCACTTGCGCGGGCGTAAACTCCGCGCTCGGTAGAATCACACCGTCTTCGTCGATCGCGTGAAAGCCTTCCTTCGAAGCCTTTGAATTTGGATTAGGCCCCGACTCTTGCAGGACCATGGCCACCGGATGCCGGTACGTCACATCGACTTGAACTTTGCCGCTGCTCAGCTTCCGTACATGATTGGTCGTCTTGATGCGCAGATCTGCTTCGAAGGCATGAGCGATCGTGGCCGTCGCGGTAGGCTCAAGCAATGAGAGTTTTGAAAGCCGATTGTTGCGAAAGACTTCCGCTTTCAAGTCAGTGTGAATCCACTTAGGTTGCGGCGTAATCTCGATGTTTTCAAGCTTGACGGAATAGAACGTCGTATCCAGTCGCTTGGCACCGTAGTAATACCAGCCTGCGTACCCCAAGATCACCAATGGCACGACGGCGAACGCCAGACCGCTGCCCGGCGTGTTGCGTATCCGTTCGCCCAGCACTTGCCAAACAGTTGGTGGAGGTGGTGGGGGTTGGTCGTTGGCGTTTTCTTGCCCCATGCTCCTCTCCTGCTTTGGCTAAAGTGTTGAAAGAATACCGCTCAGGTAACGAAATGCCTGCACGCTTTTACGAGCGTTTTTTGTGCCAAGATTCCATCCGACAATTGCAATCACATAGAACCAGCGGCGGGAGACTACCAAATACGCAGGTGTGACTGCAACTGTATTCCTGTACGCATTAATACTGCTTTGCGAACTCGGTCGAGCAATGCTAGCACTTGTGCGCTCGTGGCGTTACCAGAAACCACGATATAGCCAGGGTATTGGCTGCTCAGGGAAACTTCGCCTTCGGCGGCACCTTTCAATCCCGACTGATCGATCAGTTCGGCAGCCGTGATTCCAGAGGGATCGACGAAGGCAATCGCGGCGCGCTGATCGGTCGGAGGCTGACCTGCGCGTTTAACGATCCAACTATTTTGCATGCGACGCGTTAGTTCAGTCACATCGCCAGCTTCCAATTCCAGCTCGACTTCGACCACGATGACATCATCTAAGTCGCTGCGTCGATAGGAAAATTGAAAGTCGGGTGGCCGACGTTGGACAAGCTGGCCTTTTTCATCGAGTGTAGTGACTCGGACCACATGCGAGCCAATCTCGCCGTTGACCACTCCGGCATTGCCGACGACAGCACCGCCTATTGTTCCCGGGATACCGACCAGGTGTTCCAGTCCAGCCAGGCCTTCGCCAACAACGCGTGTGATCACGTGACTGAGCTTGGCTCCGCCACCGGCAGTGACATGTTTGTCCGCGATGCGAATATTGGCGAGATCGGCCGTAGCCAAATGCAGAACCAGCGCATCGCAACCGGCTTCTTGAACCAGCAAGTTAGATCCACCACCGATAACGCGCACGGGCACTTGGTCGTGATGAGCGGCCGCGACCAGTTGCTGCAGTTCGTTAACGGTCGTTGGTTCCGCGAAATACCTGGCTGGGCCGCCGATCTGCAACCAAGTGTATGGGGCTAGCGGCTCGTTCTCGCGTACTAAATGCGGATAGTCAGACAGTGATTTCATGCGGCTGCGATTTTTCGGGGAACAGGAAACTGAATTCTACCCAAGCGAGAATTGTCCCCCAATGCCCATCAAAGTGGCAAGGCCGCATAGGAAAATATCTTTTGTCATTCATTTTTGTCAGAGCTTATCCGACAAAAAATGCCTGACAAAAATTAATTGGTCAGCGAGCGTTTGTAGGCGGCTTGCAGGGAAGCATCGTCCATGCTGAGAATCCAGCGGCGACCTTCTGTTTCCAGCTCTGCAAATTGTTCCTCGACGTTCACATCGACGATCTTGCCTTTCACCGAGCCGACGGCGATCTCATCGCCTTTCACGGCCACGAAATACTTGTTGTCTGTTTTGCTGCGAATCCAGACTTCGTTGCGCTCGCGTCCACCCAAGACCGCAGAGACATAAGATTGCGAAGCCACGTCGAACTCAGGCTCCACCTTCGGTGGTGGTGCCACCACAGGATCGACGACCTTCAAGACGACCTTCTGCTGGGTCTTGGCGGCTGGCAAACCATCGTCGATGGCTTCGACCATCAGTTCGAACTTGCCGTTCTCTTTCGGTTTCCAGCTGATCTTACCGCTCTCGTCAAAGCGCAAACCTTCGGGCTTCTCCGACAGCAAAGCGTACTTGATCTTATGTCGCTTCTCTGGATCACTCGCCTTCAAGTCGAGCGAATAATCGCTGCCACGCGGGACCTCGACACTTTCGGCCAGATCGAAACGCGGGGCTTTGTTGGGCGGCGTAAATGGATTCTTTTCCAGAATCGCTTGCAGATAATCGTCAACCGTCTGGGGCACGCGCCCTGAGCTGGCCAGGGACGGTGGTTGCTTCAGCTCAGCCGTCGATAGGGAAATGGCTTCGGTGTCCAAGCGGATCTTGGCGACCTCTGGATTGGTCGGCAGTTGCGTCAGCTTCAGACCGCGTATGCGTTGGAGATAATCGCGGTTGTAATAACCATGCAACAACTTAATTAGGTTATCCAAGCGAACTTCGCCGCTGAGCAAGAATCGATGGGCGGTGTAGCCGTCGCTACGAATACCTGCCGCCGGCTGATGCTCGACCTGCGCATTCTCAACCCCAGACTTGGTCGCCAATTCGGACAGCCAATCAGAGTACTGATTCTTGGCCGCTTCCGCGTTCTTCGGCAAGCTCTTGGTCTTGAGGTCGTTCATCCGCTTGAGCGACAGCGTGCAATCGGTCAGCTTCTTGTCGTGCGTCTCGATCTTCTTCTCGAGCCCAGCCAACTGATTCTGCTTGGCGATAATGCCAGCTCGCAACGAACTATAAACAAATTGCACGCCCAGTACCCCGACTACACCGCCAACGGCGATCGCCAGAATCTGTTCGCGTTTGCTCATTGCCATATTGAAAACCCGAATATGTTAGGAAGTTAGCTGGTGAGGATTAGGACTTTTTATCTTCCGACTTCTTGTCGTCGCCATTCGCTTGAACGCGTGGGTGTTGGAATAGATGTTCGTGTAGAAAACAAGTCACTTCGGTAGGTCAGTCCCAGCGGGACTGACCTACCGCAGGTCCGATTTCTTGTCACCAATTTTTTTGTCATCAATCTTTTTGTCATCAACTTTTTTGTCAGTCACTTTGGGAACTGCCGGCTTGGCCAACGGATCCCAAGCTTTGGGAGCGATGCGAATGGTCTCGCGTTCTTCCCAACCGTAATCGCCTTTGCGGGTGACCATCTGCTTGGGTCCCGAGCCTGTGATCTCGTGCTCTTTATCGCTCAGCGTTTCACGCAGGCGGCTCAGCTGATCACTCTTACGTGCCTCGGCCACGATCGTAACCTGGCCACGGCCCGAATTGCGATCGACCAGATAATCGAAGGAAGGATTCGTCAGTACTACATCGCTGCTGGCGGGTGCATTGGCAGCAATGAACTTCATCTCATCGAGCCAATTAATGGAACCGGCCAGGAAATTATCGACGTCTTGACGCTGCTTGATTTGCGGGGAAAGCGTTTTGACTTGCTCAGCCTTATCAGCTTCTTGTTTCCGAGCAGAAGCAATCTGCAAGTCCAATTGGGCATGCGTAGTCCACCAGAGATAACCACCCAACAGCAACAAAGCGGCTGCACCAATACCAGCGATCGTCAGCTCGCGCGTGCGGGCTTTCTTGGGTTGTCGTCGCTTGCAGTTCTTCAAGTCGATAACGTTGCGTTGATCGGGACTGGCATTGGTCAATACGCCTGCTATCGAAGCTATGCGACTGGCCGCGCGGTGCCCCAACTCATGACGCTCCGCCAACTGTGCAGGCAAGATGCTGGCCGGGTCGACCACTGCCACGCTGGCACCGGTTGCCTCGGCAATTTGTGTCTCAACCTTTTCAGCCAAGTCAGGCGAAGCAATCAGGACGATCTTGGTGATCGGTTGATTGTTGAGGAAGTTGGCCGCGGCCATCACGGTACGACGAATTTCAGCGACCAGGGCCGTAGCCACTGAACTGGATTCGCAAGACAGTCGAGTACCGCGTACTTGCACCAGGCTTCCGAAACTAACGGCCAATAGATCGGCATGCGTCTCTGATACAGAAACAACCAATGCGGCTTCCGTATCGACTAGGTTACCCAGCGCCACGCCCCAACGCGCGATCTCGACAGGTCGAGCGAGAACCTTGGTTAAATGGATCCCCAAGTCGGAACAAGTGGCTTCGATCTCGGCCATGTGAGCAGGCGATATCGTTGCGGCTAATGCCGAGATCCCTTCCGATGCAGGCTGGTCGGGCAACAGAATATAGTCCAGTGGCCAGGTGTCCCCGATGTTGGCCATGGAACGCTGCGCCTGAAAACGCACCATGTCGGGTACTTCATCCGCATCGCCTCGTGGCACCGTGAGCGCACGAAACTCGAGCACTTCGCGCGGGGCAATCAGAATCGCTTCGGACTTGCTCAAGTCCAGCTTCTTAGCCAGGGCAAATAGCTGCGTCGAGATAGCCGTCGACGAACCGGAAACCCCTTCGCCACCCGTAGTCACCAAGGTTTCGATGGTCACCGCATTGCCGCGGCGCGACCCCATGGCCACGAACAGGCCATCGCGCTGCCAGTCAATAATGATTTGTTTGGACACTCGAGATACTCAAAAGGTGGGGCCGAAAAAACGCTGCCTGGGCATCGCCAGGCCGCCTAGATGCCGCTTACATTCTACTTAACAGTCCATCAAGGCGGAAGTTTCGCCGCTGGCTGCCAATATCATCCTAGTGATCCAACAAAAATTGGAGGACACAAAAGATCAAAATGCCCTAGAATTAGTCCGGCACACTTATTCGAAGGGACGCTTGCGTTGAACGGTCAGAATTCGCGAACTCAGAACATCCTGCTTATTGTCTTGGTCGGCCTCGCACTGGTGGCTTTTCGCTGGCCAAGCATTTCAGAACGCATCTGGGGTGACCAGTTTCCCGAGCCGGCGTTTACCTGGCAACACCATTGGAATGAAGCGGAAAAACTGGCTGCCGAGCAGAATAAACCATTGCTGGTGGTGTTCAGCGCTAGCTGGTGTCCACCTTGCAAGATGATGAAACGCAGCGTTTGGCCTGACGCCGAAGTTGGCCAAGCCGTCACCGCTGGCTACGTGCCGATCTATGTAGACGTCGACCGACCGGAACACGCCGAGAAAGTATCGCAGTACCAGGTGTCCTCCATTCCTTACATCCTGGTCCTCAACCCCGACGGCAGCGTCCGCAAACAATCCAACACCATGTCCAAATCCGAAGCGTTGGCATTTTTGGCGAACTAAGCTCACCGTCGGCGCTGTGCCGAATGTTGCAAGGTTAAGCGGTATGTCACCTCCCCCAAGCTTTGCTTGGGGGAGGTCGAATCGAGCCGTCTAGGCGAGATTCGGGAGGGGGCTTTTCGCGATGCGGACTTGCTTGCTTCGGTAACGAGCCCCCTCCCGCAGTCTCGGCTGAACGCCTCGCCTGCGACCTCCCCCAAGCAAAGCTTGGGGGAGGTGACGCGCTAGACATTCGGCACATGGCAGACGGTGAGCTTCTAGCTTTTGTCTGGTTTAGGGCTGCGGCTCGTCGGCCGCTTTTAGATTCGCGGCATCCCCCAGCATCTGACGGACGAATTCGACTTTGGGCTTTTGCTGACCGACCAGCTTTTTGCTGGTCAAGTAATCTGCCAGGTAACGCTGCTTTTCCATTTTCTTTTCGGGCACGAGAAATCGATCGCCCTTCTGTAAAATCGGCAAGTGATCGGCCATCGATCCAAAACTCTCACTCCCTGCAGCCTGGCATGGAAACCAAAAGCCATGACCGTCGGCATCTTCCAGATAGAACTCCGGATAACAATGTCCTGGAATCCAGACACAACGCGCCGGCACGCGACTAGCGCGGCATATCGCCACAAATAAACTGGTCATCTCTTCGCAATCGCCAGTCTTATCTTTGAGCGTCTGCACGGTATCCTTCATTTCGCCGCGCGTGTACTTGATGTTCTCGCGCACCCAATCGTAGATCAGTTTGACATGCGCCCAAGCGTTCTCGGGTTTCTGATCGGCCAGTTCGCGGGCAATCTTCTTGACTTGCGAACTATCGGCTTCGATGTAAGGACTGTTGTCCGTAAACAGTTTGATGTCCTTGGGCAACTTCTTCGGAATGACCAAGATGCTTGGATCATCGGGCCCGAGGATATGCGATTTAGTCACGCGTACCTTGATCGTGCCTTCGGTTGTTTGCGACGCTGGGACGGTGATAGCGTTGAATACCAATTGCTTGTTGTTGCCCGGCAGGTCGCGAAAGCTGTGTTGAAACACGGGCGACATGTTCGTTTCCAGTATCTCCACTTTTTGCTCGGGCCATTCAGTGGGGAATACTGTTGTGGCAGTCATGTAGCTGAGCGCACCATCGCGAGCAATCACGCGCAAGCCGATGACCATATCGATCTCGCGCGGATTGTTGTACTGCAGCATTTCCACCGCCGGCTCGGCGCTAGCTGCGTCTTTGTCGGTTTTCTTCCGCTGCGCATGCGCTGGTGAACTGCCAAGGATCAGGCAAGCAAACACCGCCAGAAATAAATGGAACCGTTGCAGCGAGTTCACGCTTGAGTACTCCGCCAGAATGTTTTTGTCTCGTAATTTTTTTGTCAGATGCTCTGCTGCCATGCCTCCAGTTTCATTCACTGGCGGCACGATTGCAAAGCGCCGGCCACCATTCTGCAAGTATTTGGATCCGGTGGTAACGATTGTGGGGAGCAGGGCTGACAAAAGATAAACGACAAAAACTAACTGCTGGCACTGCGATAGGAGAGCAGCGCGCGCTGGAATACCCAACGACTGAGGACCAGTGAGACGACCGTGGCCAGCACGGTGAAGCCGGCCATCGGCCACTCCCACCAGTCGCGCGGTGTCAGCGGCTGAGCCAACAGGCGCGCGGGGATGTTCACCACGACCAGCACGGGAATGATGAAAGTAAAGCCAAACCAGAGCGGCAGGCCCCAGCCCTGCTGATAGATCTCCATGGGATATCGCGAGAAGTTGGTAATGTAAAACCAAAAGTCATACAAGGTTTGATTGCGACCAAGCCAGATACTGGTAGCCGCCAGGCAGGTCATCAGGCTGTACATGATCAGCGCGCCGCACACGATGTAAAACGGGTAGAGCAGCCACACGATCGGCTCGAGCACCCAGGGATGCGACTGGCGATGAATCAGATGCGACAAACTAATACCCAACAGCACAAACGCAACCAACATGCTCACAAGACTCGACCAGTCCATCTTGCGGAACGATATCAAGAACTGAGTGTCGATCGGTTTGAGCAGCGCAAAGTCTAGACCACCGCTGCGAATGAGTTCGCTGAACTCTTCGGCATTGGGCATGAAGAACGTCTGGACCAGCGAATTGATCAGCCAGGTCGTACCGAGAAACGCGTAGAACTCGTACTTGCCCCAGCCGGTATTCAAACCAATCGATGGCGCGTGCTGAAAGATCAACCAATAGAAGCCAACGTTCATCAGCGCCCAAGAAACACTGGTGATCGCCTCGATGATAAAGTTCGTGCGAAAGAGCAGATTGCGCACGAGCGAATTGCGTGCAAAGGTCAGAAAGACTCGCCAGTAATTGGGACCGCTCTTATCACTCATGGTTTTAGTCATTCAATTTACTACAGAGCCGTCACTTAACCGCCATAACCACTGTATCGCTTCAGCCCACGTGCAAACATCCATCTGGCCAGCACGATGAAGAAAGCTAACCAGGCACACTCGATACCAATCTCGAGCCATAGTTGATCAGCCGGGATTTTGCCCAAGAACACGGCAGCCGGAAAATAGGCCAGGTACTTCAAGGGCACGAAATGAATGACCGTCGGCCAAGGCCAAGGCAGCGTGTCGAGCATGTCCAATGGGAACATGTGGCCCGAGAGAAAGAAGTTCAGCAGCATGTAAACGAACAACAGCGAACTGACTTCCAGGAACCAAAAGCCGATCAGGCCGATGCATACTTCGATAAAGTAACCCAACAGAAAAGCCATCACGAGCGAAATGACAAAGGCGATAAACTGCGATGGCGGCGGCCAACCCGCCGTGAAGTAACCGCGACACAGAAAGAACACGATGGCAAAAGGTATAGTCGCCACCGTGTAGTAGGCGATCTTATGCGCCACGCGGCCCAGCAGCATAAATCCCAACATGTCGACCGGTTGAATAATAAACTTCTTGATCTCGCCTTCGCGTATTTGCCTGGCAATGGTCGACGCCAAGCCGGGCATGCTGGAAAACGCGCGGGCCAACATCGAGAGCAGGTAGTAAGCCACCATGTCGTGAAAGCTGTAATCGGCCAAGCGCTGGGTGGCACCGATCGATTGAAAGACAGCGAACCACAAAAAGATCTGCGTGATGATCGGCAGAAGCCGCATCAGCGTTCCCAGCGCGAAGTCACCGCGATACACAAGTCGCTCTTCGAGCGCTATGCGCAGGATCACCCACCAACTGGATACGCGATAACGAGCTTCAGCAATACTAGACACGAGAACCGTCCAACTTTCTTTCTTCCAATTTTTTGGTCACTCATTTTTTGTCGGAGCAACCTCACCTCTGCGGCTGCACATCGGGTGCAGTGGCGCTCTGTTCGAACAAGCTGGCGATCACTTCTTCCAGCGGCGGATCTTCCACGCCTACATCTTCGATCTGGTAGTTCTTCAATATCTGCTCGAGCACCGCGCGGTACAGGCGCGAGGAATGCGCAGCGTGACTTTCGGCAAGTCCTGATCGGTTACTTCGGCGTGTTGCTCCAAGTCAGCCGCCGATTGACCATCGGCCAGCAACAATCGCAGGATCTTGTAACCGCTGAAGCTATCGATAATGCCGCTCAGCGAACCATCGTACTTGATGGCGCCGTTGGTTATGACCACGACGCGACGACACAGCGCTGCCACATCTTTCATGTAATGACTGGTCAGCAAGATGGTGATCTTGCGCTCCTCTTGATAGTAGCGCAAGAACTTTTGAATATTGTGCTGAGCCACGACGTCCAGGCCAATGGTCGGCTCATCCAGGAACAAGACTTCCGGCGAATGCAGCAGGGCAGCGATGAGTTCCATCTTCATGCGTTCACCCAGCGACAGTTCGCGCACGGGTCGTCCGAGCAATGTACGCACCTTCAATAGATCGCTCAGGTCGTCCAGTGTGCGTGTGAAGTCCGTGGGATCGATGCGGTATATCTGCTGGTGCAGTCGAAACGACTCTTGCGCAGGCAAGTCCCACCAGAGCTGATTTTTTGGCCCATGACCAAGGCGAAGCGACGGCGATACTCGTTGTCGCGTTGCCAGGGGACGAATCCCATCACCCGGGCGGTCCCGCTAGTGGGCGTTATGACGCCTGAGAGCAGCTTAAGGGTGGTCGTTTTCCCCGCCCCGTTGGGACCGAGAAAAGCCACGAACTCGCCCTGTTCGACCTTCAAGCTGATCGACTTGACTGCATCGACGTCGCGGTAATCGCGATGCCATAAACCGCGCACTGCCGCCGCTAAACCTTCTGCCTTTTGATAGACCCGGTAAGATTTGCTTAGCTGCTCAAGCTCGATGATCGGCATGAAAGAGAGTACCTAGTGCGCGAAAAGTTAACTCGGCCTTCGATGTATTAGATCCGATATGCTAACCGACACTTGAAGTCGCGCGCAGGTGGTGATCGTGAAGCCACGTTTTTGTCATTCCATTTTTCTCAGATGTTCGCATGACCGATATCACGCTGGTTTTCCCTCACCAACTGTTCAGCCACTCACCAGCCATCGCCAAAGGCCGACCGATCCTCTGCGTCGAAGAACACCTCTTCTTCCGCGAATTCAACTTCCATCGTCGCAAGCTGGCTTATCATCGCGCCACCATACAGCACTACGCCGATGACCTCGCCAAACGCGGTTATCAAGTCACGCTGCTCGAGTCTCATTCGCCACACGCCGATGCCCGCCGACTGGGTGACTATCTAAAGACGAAATCGATCAAGCATGTCCATTTGTGCGATCCTGTCGATGATTGGCTCCAGCGACGTTTATTCAAGAGCTTAAAGAGTCATGGCATCGCCTGGACATGCCATCAGTCGCCCATGTTCTTATGCAGCAGCCAAGAGCTGAGTGACTACTATGCCGAGAAAGGCAAGCTCTTTCAAACCGACTTCTACATTCAGCAGCGCAAGAAACTCGGGATATTGGTGGACGATAAAGGCAAGCCGGCCGGCGGCAAGTGGAGCTACGATGCCGACAATCGCTTGAGGTATCCCAAAGGCGAGCAACCACCCAAGCTGAGCTTTCCCAGGGCCGCGGCTGCCATGCAACCGGCCATCGAATATGTCGACCAACACTTTGCCAAGAACTATGGCGATCTCGACACCAGCGTGCTCTACCCTGTGACAACGGCACAGGCGCTGCGCTGGCTGGATCAATTCTTAGAGCAGCGTTTTGCGGAGTTCGGCATCTACGAAGACGCCATCGTACTGGAGCAATCCTGGCTGCATCATTCGGTGCTCACTCCAATGCTCAACATCGGTCTGATAACGCCTCGACAGGTTATTGATCGCACCGTTGAGTTCGCGCAAGCCAGTGGCCACATTCCGCTGAACAGCCTCGAAGGATTTCTGCGACAGATCATTGGCTGGCGCGAATTCATTCGCGCGGTCTACCAGTTAAAAGGACGCCAGCAACGAACTTGCAATTATTGGTCCTGTGAGCGACGCATCCCGAAATCCTTCTGGCGGGGCGACACCGGTATCGTGCCGCTGGATGCCGTGATCAAAAAGGTTTTGTCGACCGCCTATTGCCACCATATTGAACGGCTGATGGTGCTGGGCAACTTCATGTTGTTGTGCGAGTTCGACCCGGACGACGTGTATCGATGGTTCATGGAGTTGTTCATTGATGCTTACGATTGGGTCATGGTACCCAACGTCTATGGCATGAGCCAGTTTGCCGACGGCGGATTGATGGCCACCAAGCCCTACATCAGTGGCAGCAACTACCTCATGAAGATGAGCAACGCGCCGAAAGGCCAGTGGCAAGAGATCTGGGACGCGCTCTTCTGGCGTTTCATGCACAAGCATCGCGAGTTCTTTCTGCAGAACCCGCGTCTGGGAATGCTCATCAAGACTTATGACAAAATGAGCAGCGATCGCAAGCAGCAAATGAGCACCACTTCAGAAGCTTTCCTTGCCCAGCTAGGATAGTTTTTTGTCTCCTAATTTTTAGTCAGATCATCTGACACAAAACGAAGGACATAAAATTGTCAGTTACAATGAAATGAAGATTTGGGAACAATCTTCTTATTGATAAAGGCTTGCGCGCGTGCGGATGGCGAAGGCGACAGGACCAGTGGTGGTCCATTTACGAAAAGATTTGACGCGCGACATCAAGCGTGGGCATGTGTGGATCTATGGTGATGCGATCGACCGCCCAGCCGCTCCGAGCGGTTCCGTGGCCCTGCTGGTCGATCGACACGGGCAGAAGATCGCTTCGGGCATCTACGATCCTCGCCACGCAATTCCACTGCGAGTCTGTCGCACGGCGCCGCCTTGGGATCTGGGGCATCCTTGGTTTGTGGGTTGCCTCACTCGAGCCCTTGCTCTGCGACAGATGAGCCTGCCGCCGCAGACAACTGGCTATCGCTTGATCAACGGTGAAGGCGATGGTCTGCCGGGGCTGGTGGTTGACGTTTACGGTGACGCAGCCGTGGTGAAGCTGGACGGTGGCGCTCCACAGCACTTTTATGATGTATCGCAAGTGGCCAAGTGGCTCGTCGAAAATGCCGCCATCGCGAGAGTCGTCGAACGTCCGCGCGAGCGCGGGCAGATCGGTCAAACGATCGTCGGTGAGGAACCTCAGGCATCGATTCCGTTTACCGAAAATGGGCTCAAGTTCACTGCCGATGTGATACGTGGTCAGAAGACTGGATTCTTTTTGGACCAGCGCGACAATCGAGCCATCATTCGATCGCTGGCGCGCGGGCGCACTGTCTTGAATCTATTCAGTTTCAGCGGCGGTTTTTCCGTGGCAGCCGGCGCCGGTGGCTGCACACACGCGACGTCGGTCGACCTGGCCCCAGCCGCGATCGAAGACGCCAATCGCCATTGGCTGCTCAATGGCTTGGATGCAGATCGACACGAAGGCGTCGTCAGCGATGTGTTCGAGTACCTGGAACGAGTCGGGAACAGTCGCACTTGGGACATCGTCATCTGCGATCCGCCGTCGTTTGCACCCAGCGAACGCACGCGTAAAGCTGCAGAGGAAGCGTATCAAAAGCTGGCTGCTTTATGTGCAAGGATTGTCACGCCCGGCGGACTGCTAGCGCTCGCCTCTTGCTCAAGCCATATCGATGCGGAAACTTTCGCCGACGTCAATCTCGCAGGCATCGGCCGCGCGCGGCGCATTGCAACCGTACTGGCCTATCGCAGTTTGCCGTGCGATCACCCCACCCCCATGGCCATGCCCGAACTGCGCTACCTCAAGTTCCAACTCGTCAGGGTTTGATAATTTTTTGTCATTGCATTTTTTGTCAGATCCGACAAAAAATGAATGACGAAAAATTTGGTGATGATGGAGCATCCGGAGAACTCGATGCAAGCTGTTTCAATCGTTTTGGTTCTGCTGTACCTGGTTACACTGCTGGCAGTGCTCACGAAGAACTGGACCATACCTTATCCGACGGTGATGGTGCTGACCGGCCTGGCGGTTTCGCTTGTGCCCAACTTGCCCACGGTGCAGTTAACGCCCGAAATTGTTTTCCTGATCTTTCTTCCACCACTGTTGTACGGTGCGGCTTGGAATATCTCTTGGACAGAGTTCAAGAAGAACGTTTATCCCATATCGATGTTGGCCATCGGCATGGTGCTAGTGACCACCGTGGCCGTGGCTTACATCATCAAGCTGCTCATGCCGGATTGGCCGTGGGCAGCAGCGTTTGCATTGGGAGCGATTGTGTCACCGCCCGATGCCGTCGCGGCTACGTCGGTAACCAAGATGTTGCCGATCCCGCGTCGTATCATCGTGATTCTGGAAGGCGAAAGTCTGATCAACGATGCTACTGGTTTGGTAGCGTATCGTCTGGCGGTCGCAGCGGCGGCGGCCAGCGCGGCTGGTGAGTTCACGGTGGTCGATACTCTGTTGACCTTCTTCGAGTCGGCGCTGGGCGGAGTGCTGATCGGGTTCATTGGCGGCTGGATTGCCGTGACGATCCATCGCCAGTTGGATGACCCGGTGATCGAGACGACGCTGACATTGTTAACGCCTTATGCCGTCTACATGCCGTGCGAAGCTCTGCATGTGAGCGGCGTGTTGGCGGTGGTGACATGTGGCCTGTTCGTCAGCCAACGTTCCGATTGGCTGATGTCTTCTTCGACGCGCTTGCACGCGCGAGCTGTCTGGGAGAATGTGCTGTTCGTATTGAACGGCCTGACGTTCATTTTTATCGGCTTGGGGTTGCGCGATGTGACGGCTGGACTGGGCGAAGGCATGTGGAGCTTCAATGCTGGCGTAGCGCTAGCAGTGCTCATGGCCACGATCGTGCTGCGTATTCTCTTTGTGTTCTTTGCGGCCTATCTGCCGCGATGGACTTGGCAACGTTCTCGCAAAGATATTTCGAGCCCGCACTGGGCGCATGTATGGGTGGTCGCCTGGACAGGCATGCGCGGAGTGGTCTCGTTGGCGGCTGCCTTGGCACTACCTCTGGAATTCCCGCGACGTGAGCTGATACTCTTTATCGCTTTCGCAGTCATCTTGGGCACGTTGGTCGTGCAGAGCTTAACGCTGCCGATGTTCATTCGCCGCTTGAAGATCGGCAAATCGGGTCGATCCAAGCTCGAACAAGAACTGGACGCTCGGTTGGCAATCCTGGCCACGGCCAACACTTACTTGGAATCCCATGCCTCCACTTCCGAACAAGGTCATCGCGATCTGCAGTACTTGCGAGCGCATATTGAATTGCAAGCCGATCGCATAGTAACGAAACTGCGTTTCGAACTGGACGATGTGCCGCTGGACGAAAAGGTTTGGACGCAAGGCAGTATGTGTAAACAGCTCTATCTCGATACGCTCGAAGCCCAACGTCAACGCCTGCGCGAACTGGCCGAACAAGAGCTGCTGGACGACGAGCTATCGCATAAGCTGCACCACGAGATCGACCTCGAAGAAAGCCGCCTGCATTCCTCGTCCGCCATACATGATTAGTTAATCACTGAGATACAGGGACACAGAGCAGAGGACAGGAGAAGCAATTACTTTACGCGTAAAGTAATTTACATACTCGTTTCCTTTCCTCCTCTTACACTCAGCTTGCTCTCATCTCCGTGTACCAGTGTCTGTGGGGTTAAAACCTTAAACTTCTGTAAGCAACGCTCTAAGGTCAATCGACGCTGGCGTTCCCTCCGTTGTTTGACTTGAAAGCAGATTTATGCTCCACTACGCAAATCTTATCTATATCCATTAGCTATCTGGCTACTTGTCGCAGGACGTTAAATCATGAAGATGCGGTCGGCGTTTACGTTGGTAGAGCTGTTGGTGGTGATTGCGATCATCGGCATTCTGGTTGGGTTACTCTTGCCCGCAGTGCAGGCAGCCCGCGAAGCAGCCCGGCGCATGCAGTGCAGCAACAATCTCAAGCAGTTGGGTTTAGCGCTGTTGAACTATGAATCGACTCACAAGCGATTCCCGATAGGCTTCCGCGATACACAGCAAACGGGCAATTTGTTGTACGACGGCGGCTGGTCATGGGCGAGTGCGATTCTGCCGTTCATCGAGCAAGGACCGCTCTATAGCACGCTCGACTTGCGATATCATCCGTACGGCACGGGCGGTGATCCTGCCGGCAGGAACCTGGCAGCGATGGCCGTAGTCATTCCAACTTTTCGTTGTCCCTCCGACATCTCGCCTTTGACGACTGGTAACAATGGCGGGAACGCAAACGGCACCTCGGCCATTGCCGTGAGCAGTTATTGCGGCGTGCTGGGTGCGTTTGATGGACAGTGGTGCCAGGTGTCGGGCACCATCAATATCAAGGGAGAACGCAACCACGGCTTGCTGGTTGTCAACGATGCGCGACGCATTTCCGAAGTAACCGATGGCACGTCCAATGCCTTTGGTGTTGGCGAAGTTTCGTGGCGGCCGTTGGATGCCAACAGCGATGGTTCGCAGCGTCAATTCGTCTTGGGCAACATCACGACCAACGGTGGCCCGTTGTGTACCAATGCCGGCGCAGCCAATAACGGAGCACACCTGCATCTAAGAGCGACCCGTCACAAGTTGAATGGTCCGGTGTCTACGGGTGAAAAGCACAAAGCTTTCCATAGTTTTCACACGGGTGGCGCTCAGTTCGTCTTCGTCGATGGCTCGGTGCACTTCATCAGCGATTCGATCGAGCACACCAATACCAACTTTACCGATCCCGGCATCGGTCCCGCCGGACCCTACGGTCTCTACCAACGCCTAGGCTCGATCAACGACGGCGCGACCATCAACTTGGACTTGTAACCTTTGGAGTGCTGAAGCGCAGCTTCAGCTTTAGCACCACAGAGGCCCTTTCCCGAAGGACATCATTCAGCAAACTCACTCGCCGACCAATGGCCTTCGATAAACCAATCAGCAGCACGAAAGCGAAAGCTACCGCTTTCGCACTCCCAAATGGACATCATTCAGCAAACCCACTCGCCGACCAATGGCCTTCAATAAACCACTTAGCAGCACGAAAGCGAAAGCTACCGCTTTCGCACTCCAAAATAGTCATCATTCAGCAAACTCACTCGCTGACCAATGGCCTTCGATAAACCAATTAGCAGCACCAAAGCGAAAGCTACCGCTTTCGCACTCCAAAATAGTCATCACTCAGCAAACTCACTCGCTGACCAATGGCCTTCGATAAACCACTTAGCAGCACCAAAGCGAAAGCTAGCGCTTTCGCACTCCAAGGAATTTACAACATGTTCAAACGATACGCTTTGCTTGCCGTTACTCTGTGCGGCTGTGGGCCTGGCGGTCCGCAGTTGGTCGATGTATCGGGCACCGTTACGCTGGATGGCAAGCCAGTGCCGAGTGCCATTGTGACATTTAATCCCGACTTCCCAGGCGGTTCCAATTCGATGGGCAAGACAGACTCGAGCGGCAAGTATCGCTTGGAGTTTTCGCAAGATCGCCGCGGCGCGATGGTCGGTAAACACGTCGTCGAAATAACCACCAAGAAAATTGCTGCCAATGAAATGCCCGACAGTGGCGAAGCGGTCAGCACTCCGTTCGTGGCGATTCCCGTGAAGTACCGCCAGCGCGGCGAGCTGACCGCTGAAGTGAAAAACCAGTCCAACGTCATCGACTTTGCCCTGGAAAGCAAATAGCTTTTCCGAAGATCTGACAACGATTTTGTGACATAATGGATTCTGTCACTGAATTTTTTGTCTGATGAGCGGGTTAGGAATTCGACCGTGAGCGACTTGGTAATCAAACAGGACTTGATCATCCCCGAAGATCAGCTGCGCTGGACCTACGCGCGCAGCGGTGGACCGGGCGGTCAGAATGTCAACAAGGTGAACAGCAAAGCGACACTGCGTTGGACGCCCCCGGCCGACTTTATCGCGCCCGCAGCCTGGAATCGTTTTCTGAAGCTGGCTGACCGCTATCTCACTGAAAGCGGCGAAATCGTTATCGCGAGCGATGAGTACCGTGATCAACTGCGCAACATCGAACGCAGCCGCGAAAAGCTTCGAGCCCTGATCCTAACCGCCCTCGTACCACCCAAACGCCGCATAGCGACCAAGCCCACCAAAGCGTCGCGACAACGTCGACTGGACGAAAAACGCCACACCGCGCAAAAGAAATCCCGCCGCGGCGATGTGGACTGAGCGGCTCGCTTCGACGCAGCTCGCGCATCGATATTCATCCATCCTCCGCACGGTTGTAACGGTTATTCGGCCTCCACATTTTGCGCAGCGCTACGAAGCGCGAGCTAAAATAGACCAGTTTGGTAGATTGCGCAAACTCTTGTTTCTATTCGGCAAAGCCATCGATGGCCGGCTCTGGTACTCAGCCTATCCTGGATGACGCCCCGATTGCTTCGCACGAAGCAACATCGGATCGGGTGCTCGCTGCGCCATTGCCTGCCGCTGTTACTAACCAAGATACCATCGGCGACCCATCGGCCAGCACAAACTCAACCGATGCATCAACCGCTGATACCAAAGTTTCGAAGATCGGGCAGCGCATCGTAACGACCGTGCGCAAGTTGCTCGGCAATCGATCCATGCCTGGCTTCTTAGTCAGCTTCATTCTGCATACGGCACTGCTGCTGGCGCTTGCCGTCATCACGATCGCTGGGCCCGGCCGAGGCGGTTTCGCAAGCGGCATTCTGGAAGCGTTCTCCGCCAATCAAACAGATACGATCGTCGAAATGCTCGATCCCATGTTGGCATCAGGCGATGTAACCGACGATGCGACGGACTCAGCCAACGCTGAGTCGTTTATGGCAGCCGCTGGTTCGCAAACGATCACCGGTGGTTCATTGGGCGACGGCATCGCGAACCTGGCCAGCCAGCCAGGCCTCGGCACAGGCGAAGTATCGAGCGCATCCCAGAGCGCTGCCGGGCAGCTTAACGGTGCGCTGGCTAGTAGCATGAATGCGTCGATGGCCCATGTCGGCATCGATGGCCGCAAACCCGAGTCGCGTCAACGTCTCGCTCAGGAGCGTGGCGGTTCAGGTGAAAGCGAAGCAGCGGTCGAACTGGCCTTAGAATGGTTGGCTAAACATCAAAAACCCAATGGCAGTTGGAGCCTCGTGCATACGACCAATGAATGCGGCGCGTACTGCACCCATCCAGGTTCGCCCGAGATGTACGAACCTGCCGCAACGGGCTTAGCACTGTTGGCATTCTTGGGCGCTGGCTACACACATCGCGAAGGCAAGTATCGCGAGAACGTGAATCGTGGCGTCTATTATCTGCTGCAGATCATGCAAGAGACCGAGCGCGGCGGTAGCTTTTTGTTCAACAGTCCTCAAGGCATGTATAACCAAGGCATCGCCACGTTCGCTCTGTGCGAAGCTTATCAACTGAGCCAAGATGATTCGCTGAAGAAACCATCGCAGCTGGCAGTTAACTTCATCGTCTATGCCCAAAACGATCAAGGCGGCTGGGGCTATCTGCCCAAACGCCCCGGCGACTTAACGCTGACCGGTTGGCAAACGATGGCCCTCAAAAGCGCTGATGCCGCTGGTCTGTACATACCAGCTCAGAACATCGTGCGCATCGACCAGTTTTTGGATACACAAGCTGATAAGAGCAAAACGTTTTATGGCTACCAAGGGCCTGCGCCCAAGAACGAGACTTGCACAGCCATTGGTTTGATCTTACGCATGTTCCGAGGCTGGCCTCATAGCGATCCTCGCGTACTGGATGGTGCAGTCTATCTGCAGAAGCAAGGGATCTCGACGCACGACATCTATCGCAACTACTATTTGACGTTGTTGCTATATCATGTGGGTGGCCGAACATTCAATGAATGGAACCCGCGCATGCGCGACTCGCTGGTCAAATCGCAGGAGCGGGCTGGTCACGCCCGAGGCAGTTGGTACTTCGACGACAAATGGTGCGAAGTCGGTGGCCGGCACTACACGACCGCCATGGCCGCCATGACCCTGGAAGTCTACTACCGATTCTCGCCAATCTATCTAAACTCAGATAAACCGTTTGAGTATTAGAAGAGCCTCAGCTCTGACACAAAGTGATTGACGAAAGCTCGGCATGTTTGGTTGGTGGAGCCACTGGCGGCGCAAACGCATACTGAATACGCCAGAGCCGCGCGAGCTACGCAACACGCTGCGCGGCGATCTTTGGCAATGGCGTTATTTGCCCGATGATGTCGAGGAAGCAGCCATCGACTGGGTCCGCATCTTCTGCGCAGAGAAATATTGGGAGGGCTGCGGCGGATTTCAATTGCACGACTACCATCGCTGGATCATCGCGGGCCAGGCGAGCCTGATGACGTTGGCGTTCCCTGACTTATTCTTTAATGGATGCCAGACGCTCTTGATTTATCCGGGCGATTACGTGGCACCAGGCATCACCCATATGCTCGATTCGCAGATCGGCATCCACGGCGAACAACCGCGCAGCGGCCAAACCTCCTATCACGGTCCAGTGGTGCTCAACTGGGCCGGTATCCATATGGCCGCCCGCGATCCTAACGATGGCCACAGCGTAACCATGCATGAGTTGGCGCATCAGCTCGACTTCGATAATGGCCCTAGCGCAGACGGTCTGCCGCCGCTACCAGCGACTGTCGAGGTGGAACGCTGGTATCGCGATTTCAAGAGCCAGTTGGACGAACTGCGCGACCAGGCCAGCACAGGTTACAACATGTTGCTCGATGATTATGGACTGACCAACCTGGGCGAATTATTCGCTGTCTCGACAGAGTTATTCTTTCAGTTACCGCATGAGCTCGCGCGTTGGCACAGCGACCTGTTTGATCTCTTGCTCGAATGTTATCAACACGACTGGCGAGAATGGTTACCCGAATAACCATCTTCGTCGTTCAATCTTCCGTCAGGGCTTGGCTAAAAAGACTCGTTGCGGTTGAACCGCCCCGACATCCCACAGGATGACTTGCCCTGATTCATTGCCGGCGACGATGTGTTTGGCATCGGCATCAAGGCTCAACAGCCACGCAGCCGAACCTGACTTCAGTTCATCGATGGCTTTCCAACGCGTGGTCGTTTTCTGCTTGGGTTTGCCCGCATCGTCTTTTCCATCGTCGACTGTCTTGCGTTCAATCTCGAATCCTCGCAAGTCGCCGGCCATGGCAAACCAAATGCGATCTTTTACGGCAGACACGTGCTCGAGAAAGCGAGCTTGATTGTCTCGCTCCGCCAATGTGCGATCGCTATCATCGCCAGTCCAAAGCCGCAGCTTGCCGGTTTCATCCAACGAAACTGGATAACGATTGATGTATGCGACGCCGCCAACAGCTCGCTCATGGCGATCGTAATTGGCAATCAGTTGCCATTTGCGCGCATCAAAGATCTTTGCCGTGCGATCGCGCGATCCAGTGATTAACCGATCACCATCTTCCGACCAGCTAAGCGCCAGGATCGCATCGGCATGTGGAGTGAACGACTGCGTTGCTGTAGAGCTACCGGATTGGAAATTCAATGTTGCGATCAGCAACGAGCCATCGCTTTGAGCAATCGCCAGCTCATCACGATCCGGTGCAAAGGCGATATCCGCGGGTACGTCGAGACATGTTTGGGTCCACGCCAACTGCCATGATCCATCGCGTTGTCGGAACACCTCGACGGCCCCCTGTGTGCCCGGCGTGCCGCTGGCCACCGCCAACGATTGCCCATCGTGGCTGATATCGATCGCGCTAACATGACCACCTGTCGTGGCAATCCGCGCGGCCAACTGTGCATCTGCCTGGGCAAGATTCCAGTTGACCACTTCGTAGTAGCCACTTGTCCAAACGGTCAAGGCGTTCTCCGAATAGTGCAGTGCGATGGCTGTGATCGGCAAAGCTGCTGGGTATTTTTCAGCGCCGCGCGACTTGCTGGCAGTCCGAGCCCAAGAGGCAATCGCACGGGTTTCGAGATCTCCAGTTATCTTTGCACCGGCAGCTATCCACTGTTCAAACCAGGCAACTTGCTCTTTCCTAAGTGGGGCGGCCTCGGACGGCATGCGCAAGTCTGCGTTATCGGTGGTGAAACGCTTAATCAATTCACTGTCCTGTGGTTTCCCCGGCACAATGGGCATCGCGCCTGAATCGCCTGGCTTTCTGAGCCGCTCGAACGAGTCGACTCGGTAGCCACCTTCTTGCCTGGTTGGGCCATGACAGGCCAGACAACGTTGCACCAGGACGGCCGCCATCTGCCGTTCATGCTCTGGCGGCTCGGCAGTCAGAACGAAATTACCCTGACCGTTTATCAGCCAGAGCGTAATCAGTAAAGCAGTTAATCGAAACGACATGCGCAGCACTTGATCCGGTATAGACGAATCACCATGAATCACCACGGTGTGCCTAACATCATAAGCCGCAACGATCGAACTGACTAAAAATTGAGTGACAAAGATTTACCTTCACGTGTGATGCTGTCAGCCCTCAGTTCGAACTGTTCTGCCGCAGCACCTGGCGTACTTTGCGTCCCAAAGCAGCAGAAGAAAATGGCTTGGCCAGGAACGCTATCTCGCTCATCACCAGGCCATGAGCCAACAGCGCGTCTTCCGAATAGCCACTCATGTAAAGCACGCGCAGATTGGGAATGTCTTGGCGAATCAATGCAGCCAGCTCTGGGCCACTCAGCTCAGGCATAACCACATCGGTCATCAACAAATCGATCGGATGGGCCAACGACTTCACTAACTGCAAGGCCTGCTGTGGGCCGCGCGCCGCCAGTACACTGTAGCCTTGCAACTCGAGCGTCAAACAAACCACTTTACGGACTTCGTCTTCATCCTCTACGACCAAGATCACTTCGGTCCCATCGAAGTTTCCTGACTGCTGGTCGATGGTCGATAAATTCACTATTCCCACCGATCCTAACATCGCTACGCACCAACCCACCCGTCAGGGCCATACCACAGACCTTTACCGCTCCAATGGAAATTCTACACTAACTGCTTGAGGTAACAATACGTAGTTGCATGGGGCGGATGCTCAATAACACCTACTGCAAGGGAGGGTAGCATTGCATTGTACGTTGTGACCTGAAGTAAATCGTGTTAACCTTGGAAGCTGACCGGATAACAATTTCTAGGTGCTGATCATGCGAAAATTGGCGAGCATTGGGCTGACATGGCTAACCCTGACGGCATTGGCATTGCCTGCATATGCTTGTCCTACCTGCAAGGAAGGTTTGCTCGAAAATGGTCAGTCGGGACTGAATCTGGCGCGTGGGTTTGAACTCAGCATCTACTTGATGCTCGCCGCACCGCTACTGATTCTGTCATCCCTCGGAATTGTCTTTTACATGCAAATTCGCCAAGCCAAGCGTTTGGGTACGTACCCCGATGCAGCTCAGTTAATCGCTCGTGTTGAAGCCGCACAGAGCACGCGTGGCGTGTAAGGTTCGCGTGGCAGGCAATGTCACAAAGCTAACGATGCCAGTGGTCTATCTAAGAAGGAGCTGTTGTTGATGCCCGCATCCGCCAACTTATCGAAAATATTATTTGGGCTGTTGGTCTTGAATGCTGTTGCGATTCTCGCAGTGCCGGCACTGCGGCCCGCCTTCGCAAAACAAGAGCCGGAGAAAGCTCAAACGGCAGCCCCTGAAGTTCAAATCCCGGACGACCCGCCAAGCTTGCCGGCCCAAACCAACTCGGCCCCCAAGACGCCTGTGTTGGCCGATGAAAACCCGTCGCCAGAGAGTCCGAGTCCTGCAAAGAGCGATACGTCTAGCCCAGCCAACCGCATGGTTCTCGATGAGATTCTTAAAGTCATCCAAGATGATCGTGAGGACTTGAGCGTGCCAAAGCTGGACTATCCTCCGCTGGCACCACAGACCAAGAGCGACTCAGGCAATAACGTAGGCAATAACGTAGGCATTTACGACATCGACCAGTTGTCGCTGCGATTCAAAAGTCTGGCTGAAGTAACACGTACGGCGCAAGCCTTGCTCAAGGAAGCTGAACAGTTGAAGGCCAAGGGGAAAGTTGCGGCAGCGCGCGATCTGACCGAGCATGTGCGTACGCTTAAGTCGATCATCGTGCAATTGGCAGCCGACGAAGCAAATTAACCTCTGACGAAGCCTTTTGTCCGGCCATTGTTAAACACGTAGCGCACTCGAGCAAAGACCCAACAATGGTTCACCCGCGACAGCTCAATGCGGCCGTAATTGGAACAGGTTTTATTGGCCCGGTGCATATCGAAGGCCTGCGGCGCGCCGGGGTACACGTGCAAGGTGTGCTCGGATCGTCAAGCGATCGTTCGAAGAAGTGCGCCGAGCTACTCTCCATTCCCAGTGGCTATAGCACGCTTGATGAACTTCTGAACGACTCAAACGTCGACGTAGTTCATATCACCACGCCTAACCGTTTTCATTTTGAACAAGCATCGCGAGCTTTGGCGGCAGGCAAACATGTCTTGTGCGAAAAGCCGCTGGCGATGAACGCCGACGAGTCGGGACGATTGGTCGAAATGGCTCGGAAATCGGGTTTGGCTGCTGGCGTCAACTACAACATTCGCTATTACCCACTGTGTATCGAAGCTGCCGAGCGCGTGCGCGATGGCCGCTTAGGCAAAGTCATTCACATGGCTGGGAGTTATGTGCAGGATTGGTTGTTCCACGACACCGACTTCAACTGGCGCGTGCTGAGCGATGAAGGCGGACCTTTGCGCGCCGTCTCGGACATTGGTACACATTGGCTCGACTTGATGCATGCGATTACGGGCTGCGAAGTCGAAGCGGTGCTGGCGGATCTGCAAACTGTGCATCCAGTTCGCCAACGACCAGTTGGCGGTGTCGAGACTTTCAGTTCCAAGTTGAACAAGCCTGTCTCAACGCAGCCGATCGCTATTGATACAGATGATTGTGGTAACGTGTTGCTGAAGTTGAAAGGTGGCGGTCGCGGTGTGATGTGGGTTTCGCAAGTCACGGCTGGTCGCAAGAACTGCTGCCGATTCGAATTGGCCGGCAGCAAGCAATCGCTGGCTTGGAACAGTGAATCACCCAATGAGATGTGGATCGGGCATCGCGATCGGCCCAACGAACTATTGGTCCGTGATCCCGCGCTGCTCAGCCCTCGTGCTCAGCAGTTTGCCAACTATCCCGGCGGCCACAACGAGGGCTTTCCAGATACCTTCAAGCAACTCTGCCGCGATTTCTATGGCTACATTCAGCGCGGTGATTTCTCCGCGCCACCTACTTATCCAACCTTCGCCGATGGCCATCGCGAAATTCAACTTTGCGATGCCATCGTAAAAAGCCATCAAACGCAGGCGTGGGTAAATGTGGAATAGCAGTCTGGATACAACCATTTAGCCTAGCTCTCCACTGGGCTCGTCCCGAATGGCGTGGACTTAAGGCTTTACGCAGGGCTGTTTTGTTTAACCCGCGGCGCAGCCAAGGCAGAACCCGCTAACCAACCGCGTGTTCACCTAACTATTTTTGTCTCGCAAATTTTTCTGTCAGATCTCTGACCGAAAATGAAGGACAAAGATATAGGTAAACGCCTGGCTGATTAGCGGGTTCTGCCTTGGCTGCGCCGCGGGTTAAACAAAACAGCCCTGCGTAAATCAGAATAGCCGCTTAATTCCACGCCATTCGGGACAAGCCCAATGGCGAGCGGAATTCGCTCTGCGGCTACATATGAATAGTGGCATTCACCGAGAGGGCTCAGAATTTCTGACCAAAAATTTCTACGGATCTTGCCCTGGGTTGTCACTAATTGGTTATCCACATGTGATTTACCGCATGTGCCCTAAACCAGGACAAGATTGACATGCGACTGACTCTGCGAACACTGTTGGCGTATCGAGACCGAGTGCTCAATGCAACGGATCTCGAGGATATGCACGGCCGGATTCAACAAAGTGCCATGGCCAGCAACCTGCTCAAGCGGCTGGAATCGCTCGCTCAGCGCAGCAACATTCTCGCGCCGCCGATCGAGGGCAAAGGACTCGGTGCCGATGCAAACTCCATCGCCGAATATCTCGACGATACGCTCAAGGGCGACAAGGTGCCGGAGCTGGAAAGAATTTGTCTTGAGTCCGACGTACAACTGGCTGAACTGGCGCAGTGCCATTCGCTGCTCAGCGCAGCGCTGTCGACCGCAGTGGATGTCCCCGTCACGTTGCGTCAACGCATCGTAGCTTTGAGTGATGAAAAAGAACGTGTTCGAGCGCAGGCTCGTCGCCAGGACGATGCGCATGCTATTAAAGACGGCGAATCGGCATCCAATCGATTGCGATCAACCGCAGACTCTGAGCCAGGCAGTGGCCGCATGCGTTTTCGCACCGACGATGCACACAGCGATGGCCATACTGACCAAACCTCAGCGACCACGCGTCGTCAAGATCGTGCGCAGAGCCCGCTTGAGAACGGCAAGTCAGCCAAATCGAAGGATCGTCCGCTCGTGGCCGCTCAAGCAGTGACTGCGCCCATGATGGCCTCGGGCGGTGATTCGATTCGTCCGAGCGGATTGGACTTGGAGGGATCGCACTTGGCGCATGAAGTACCGGAGTACCTGCGCGGTCGTTCTCGCGATGGTTGGCGCGGCCCAGTGGCCATCCTCGCTCTCGTCGGCTTGCTGGTACTGCTGGTCTGGCAATCCATTGGCTCGTTCAGTTCCGTGCGCGACATGTTTACTCAAGCACCCAACGATTCATCTAAGGAATCATCCAACGATTCCAATGTCACCGAAGCCACCACGCCTTCTACTGCCAACGGAAATGCGGCACCAACCACCGACGCATCAAAGGCCAATGGCGACAGCTTGGCTGCATCCAAAGACACAACCTCCAAGGGCGGCGATTTGGCGGGCATGAATGGGCTACCATCGTTACCGGTCGGTCCATCATCGCCCAACGCGATGGCTTCAGCGGATGCTGAGCCCAAGGGAGCTACCGCCAAGCCCAACAAGTCTGATGCCGCCAACGATAAGCCAGCCATCAATGTTCCACAGGTAGCGCAGTGGTTACCTGATAAAGCCGATATGAAGTGCGTCGTGCTGGTGCAATCGAACGTGGCAGGCTTCTATCGATTGCAAGCGGGTGACTCCCTGCCCTCTGGATGCCAGGTCTTTGTGCCGGCATCCAATCGTCCCAAGCTTGAGCTCAAGAGCGGCCCAAGTTGGCAAGTCTGTGGGATGACGCATGCACTGTTGGCACTGCCAGAAGAAAACAGTGCGCCGCTTGTCCCGGAAGTCTATTTGCAATTGGGACGGGCTGTGTTGACCGGACGCGCTGCTGGCGAGCGACTGTTGTTGACGACGCCCGCTGGCACAGTACGTGTTGCACTGGCAGACCAAGGATCAGCTTCCGTTGAACTGGATTATCAACCGGTCGCGCATGGTCCGGTAGGTAATCGAACAGCGCATGTTCCCGTGCTGACGATCATTGCGCTGACAGGTGAAGCAACGATCGACGTCGCGGACAAGAATGTGAAACTGGCGGCGGGCACTCGCACCTTGATTCAAGCTGGTCAAGTTGGCGCTCAAGACACTGCCGAGCCGCCGCAGTGGACCGACGCCTCTTCGGAACGGCCAGTCGATTTGCAAGCTGCCAGCGATATGTCGGATGCAATTGGCAACACATCGCTCGCTGAAGACTTACAAAAACTCGCCACGCATCGTCGTTCTGAAACTCGCGCATTGGCCGCACAAACTTTGGCATTGATGGGCAGTTGGGATTGGGTAGCCCAGCCCAAGAGTTCGTTATCCGAGCCGCGCGATCGCAATTTCTGGCCGGTGATCATCGAGCGGACTCGACAGATTCTCGCCGCACATCCCGAAAACATTCCTGCCCTGGCCAGCAGCCTCAAGCAGTTGGATCAACTCTCTTCCGAGTGGCGCATGCAAATGTGGCTGGGCTTGGATTCAGCACAGTTGCAGCTTGAGGGCGGCAAGCGACTGATTGCCAGTCTCGAAAGCGAAGCGCTCATCGAACGCATCCTGGCCATTCAACAATTGCAACGCGCTACGGGTAAAGATCTCGGCTATCGAGCCGGCGAACCCAACAAAACTATCGTCGGCCAGTGGACACGCGACCTCTTTAGTAGCAAACTACCGCTGTTACCCGTGCCCAAATCCTAGCCCGATCAAGCGACACAAAAATTTTCTGTCACTGAGTTTTGGTCGGAGCCGGTCAACAGCGCAGAAGTAGTTGCATGAACAGCTCCAATTTCTCTTATTGGATTGACGGTCCAATCGTTGGCATCTATCTGTTGCTGACGATGTGGGCTGGCATTTACGTGCGCAAGTACGTCAGTCGCGTCGAAGACTTTCTGGTTGCCGGTCGCGAGATGAATCTTTACTTGGGCATCGCATCTCTGGCTGCGACCGAGTTTGGCATCATCACTTGCATGTATACGGCTCAAGCCGGATACAACCACGGCTTTGCAGGTGCTATGCCTGGTCTTTGCCAAGCGATTGCCATGTTGGTCGTCGGTGCGACAGGTTTCTGTGTTAAGCCGCTGCGCGATTCCGGCGCCATGACTTTGCCGGAGCTATTTGAAAGACGTTACGGCAAATTCGTCCGCTGGTTATCCGGTGTAGTGATCGTCATGGGCGGTCTGCTGAACATGGGCGTCTTTCTGAAGATCGGTGGCGAATTCTTATGCATGGTATGCGGCTTCGATATTCGTTACCTGGCCATCATGATGGGCGTGCTCTTGGCCCTGGTCGTCATCTATACGGTGCTCGGCGGCATGCTGTCGGTACTGGTCACCGACTTTCTGCAATTCATCGTGATGAGCGCGGGACTGCTAGTGGTCACGATCATGATTTTGGTTACCGTAGGCATCGACAAGCTCTTCGCGACAGTCGAACAGCATCATGGAGCCGGCGGCTTCAATGCTCTCGTCAATCCCAAGCTCGGCTGGTCTTATGTCCTTTTCCAAATACTTGGCAACACAGCGGCCACGTTAACCTGGCAAGCTACGATCTCGCGACTGCTGGCTGCCAAAGATGCAGCTACTGGGCAAAAAATCTATACGCGCACCAGCTTCTTCTTTATCTGCCGCTGGATCATTCCGGGTCTGTGGGGCATGGCAGCGCTGGCCACGATCGGTTGGCATCCGCTAGATCAACTGAGTGAAACCGAGCGAGCAGAAGTACCGGCCGCCATTCAAACCAAGATCGAGAACTCGCCAGTTGGTCAGCCGCTAGCGAAGCTTACTCCGGCCGAAGTTGAAGAGCTTGGTACTTCGCGAGCCGCGCGCGTCAGCGATGCTTCGCTGCATGCCATGCCCAAGTTCCTGGGTACGTTTCTGCCGATTGGCATCATGGGTTTATTGATCGCAGCCATGTTGGCGGCCGACATGTCGACCGACTCCAGTTACATGCTCGGCTGGGGTAGCGTCATCTACAACGATGTGCTCGCCCCTTTCCGCAAACAGCCTTGGCCCCATAGCCGCGCGATCCTTTGGAACCGATGTATCGTGGCGTTGATTGGTATCTACTTGTTTGTCTTTGGATTGCTTTATCAACTGGAAGGCGATGTCTGGTCGTTTATCCTTTTGACCGGTTCGATTTATTTGTCCAGCATGTCAGTGCTCTTGATCGCCTGCTGCTATTGGCCGCGTGCGAACAATTGGGGAGCGATTGGATCCATCCTGTTGGGCGCGCTCGTGCCATTTACGCACCTGGCCATGCAAAAGATTCCTGCAACGCGAGAGCTGGCATCTTCAGTAGGCTCGGATGTGGCCGGTATCGCAGCCTTTGCGGCGTCGGCCATGGGCATGGTCATTGGTTCGCTGATTAAGCCAGGCAAAGGTAATTCGCAATGAACAGTCATCCATTCTGGTTTGCGTTAATAGTGGCCTGCATCGCCTGGTATTCCACGATTACTCTCTACGTAGCCGTAAAAGGTATGCGCGACATTCGGCGCATGTTACAGGAACTGAAGTCTCGCAAAGAGTGACTGTCATTTGAGTGGCGTGGCAGTTGCATTCAGCCCGCCATCCTGTCAAACTGAAGCGATCCCACCCCAACTGCTCTCCACAATTTTTGTCCAGCAATTTTTTGTCAGCCCCGACAAAAAGTCCCACAGAGCATCCCACCTAAAACTCGGATAGAGCATGTTCAAACTGATATGCTTCGGTATGGCCATCGTGATGGCGATATCCGCGCAGGGAGCGGAACTGGAATTCGAGCGCGATGTGCGCCCGATTTTGAAAGCGTACTGCTGGCATTGCCATGGCGAAGAACCGGAACTGGGCGGCGGATTGGATGCCAGGCTCGTGCGCACACTGCTCAAAGGCGGTGAGAACGGCGCGGCGGTTGTCGCAGAAAAGCCCGACGCAAGCTTATTGCTCAAACGCATCTTGGCCGACGAGATGCCGCCCGGCGAAAAGAAACTGAATCCATCTCAGAAGCAAACCATCGCTGCGTGGATTCAAGCCGGTGCAAAACATGCGCGACCGGAGCCCGATGAATTGCCAGTTGGTGAAATTCTTACCGACGATGATCGCAATCATTGGTCCTTTCAACCAGCCGTTCGTCCTGCTCTTCCCGATGTACAAGCGGCCGATCAATGCTTAACGCCTATCGACCGATTCATACTCGCGAGACTGGAAGCCGTCGGGCAGTCGTTCAGTCCCGAAGCCGACAAACGCACCTTGATTCGTCGTGTGAGTTTTGATCTGACCGGTTTGCCGCCAACTGTTCAAGATGTCGAACGATGTTTGCAAGACGACTCCACTCAGTGGTATGAAAGTTATGTCGATCGACTGTTAGCATCACCCGCGTATGGTGAACGGTGGGCTCGGCATTGGCTTGACGTCGTCGGCTATGCGGACAGCAATGGCTACACCGAGAAAGACACGCCGCGCGAATGGACCTGGAAGTATCGCGACTATGTTGTACGAGCTTTTAATGAAGATATGGCGTGGGACAAGTTCATCACCGAACAGTTAGCCGGCGATGAATTGGTGGCCCATGACCTGGATGCGCTCGACGCGGCCGATGCGCAGAAGTTAGTGGCCACCGCTTATTTGCGATTGGTACCCGATGGCACTGGTGATGGCGGTGTGAATGCCAACGAAGCTCGCAACGATACGATTGCGGAAACGGTAAAAGTTGTTTCGAGTTCGTTGCTCGGTTTGACGGTTGGCTGTGCACAATGCCACGCGCATCGCTACGACCCCATCACGCAAGAAGATTACTTCCGTTTGCGCGCGGTGTTGGCACCTGCCCTGAACATGCAGCAGTGGAAAAAGCCACAAGAACGCCTGGTCTCCCTGTGGTCACCCGATACAAGACGACAGGCCGAGATGGTCGACGCCGAACAAGCCTGCATCAAGTACGAACGCGAAAGCGCACTGGACGAACTGGTCGCACAAACCTTCGAACAAGAACTGACGAAACTGCCCGAAGCAGTCCGCGAACCAGCACGCCAGGCGCGCGGCACTGCGGCCAAAGAGCGAACGGCCGAACAAAAAGAGTTGATCAAGCAGTATCCGTTTTTGAACGTCGATCGCGGTTCGGTCTATCTCTATTTGAAGGACCGACAAACCGGCTTCAACAAACATTGGGACAAGCTGGCGGCCGACTCGATGGCCCGCAGGCCGGCTGAAGATTTTGTATTTGCTGTTACGGAACCTGATAGTAAAACGCCGCCCACCCATTTGTTCGCACGCGGCGATTTCAATCAGCCACGTCAAGTCATCGAGCCCGCCGAATTCGAAGTGCTGCGCCGTCCCGACAAGCCAGTCCAGTTCGTGTCGCTGGACAAACATCGCCATGATGAAGCGATTGATTCCGGTCGCAATCGCAAAACAAGTGGCTTGCGTTTGGCCTACGCTCGTTACTTGACCAGCGGCGAACATCCGCTGGTTTCTCGCGTGCTCACCAATCGCTTTTGGATGCACTTCTTTGGTCGCGGCATTGTAGGCACAACAGGTGACTTTGGTTTTCAAGGCGAACGCCCCACGCATCCAGAGCTACTCGATTGGCTAGCGCGCGAGTTTGTGGAGAACGGATGGGAGCTCAAGCGTTTGCAAACGCACGATCGTCACATCACGCGTTTATCGACAAGCATCCGCCAAGAATATGGCTTTGTGGCAAGTCGATCCTGATAATCGTTTGCTGGGACGCATGCCGCTGCGAAGACTGGATTCCGAAGTCATGCGCGATGCCTTGTTGGCTACGTCGTGCCAGTTGTCGAGCAAACGTTTCGGCCCACCTGTGCCCGTCGCGCCAGATGAAGTTGGCCAGTTCGTCCTTGCCAAAGACAATCGCGATTCCGCAGGACGACCAACCGGTAAACAGGCTGACTTGGGTGAAGAGGCGGCACGCCGAACCATCTATGTGCAAGTGCGTCGTTCGATGCCGCTGAGTATTCTCGAACCGTTCGACCATCCAGTCATGGCGCCTAACTGTGAACAGCGAGCGCAGTCGACCGTACCGACGCAGTCGTTAGTCTTGATGAACAGTCAGTTCGCTGCCAACGCTGCGGAAGCCATGCTCAAGCCACTGGATGCCGAGGCAGGGAAAGATACTGACGCTCGCATTCGTTGGATCTTCTCGCGAGTCTTTCTGCGCGAACCAACGGCCAGCGAGCTGGAAGGTGCTCGGCAACTGGTTACGGTCCCGGCCAGTGAGTTACCTGAAAACGAAGCCGCTGCCAATGAAGAACTCGCTGCACGCTGGACAGCGCTTTGCCATGCCCTGCTGTGTTCAACGCGTTACGTGGTGATCGAGTAAAGGATACTAGACATGCAAGCCAATCACGGGCGCCGACATTTTTTGTTGCAGAGTGGAGCAGGGCTGAGCAGTCTTGCCCTGGCATGGCTGACCGCGCGCGATGTGGCCCGGGCCGAACCACCGAAGCCCAAGCCACAGCCGACACAATATGATCTGTTCCCTAAACCGACCGCGCATGCACCGCGTGCCAATGCCGTGATCTCGATGTTTATGCAAGGCGGTCCGAGCCACATCGACCTGTTCGATCCCAAACCGGAATTGAACCGCCGTCACATGCAAACATTTACGGGCGACATCAAGTACGACAACGCCGCCGAAGCCAGCGCCAAGTTGTTTGGTTGCCCCTGGAAGTTTGCACCGCGCGGCCAGTGCGGTATGCAGCTGAGCGAACTGGTACCGGCCTTGGGCGAAGTGGCCGATGAGATATGCCTGGTGCGTTCCATGCATACAGGCGTCAGCAATCATGGCCAGTCCATCAATGCAATGAACACGGGCGGCATCGGCCCTGGCCGCGCGTCGCTAGGTTCGTGGATCACTTATGCGCTCGGCAGCGAGTGCGATAACTTGCCGGCTTTTGTGGTGTTGACCGATCCGCGTGGTTTGCCAGTACTGGGTGTCGACAATTGGAACAGCGGCTGGTTGCCATCGCTATATCAAGGCACAGTGGCTCGACCTCAAGAGCCTCGCATGCTGAACCTCGATCCGCCCAGCGGTCGATCGCGAGCCGTGCAGGCCAAGTTCTATCAGTACTTGCAAGAGCTCAACCAGCAGCACATTGCCGAGCGCCCTGATGAACATGATTTGCGTGCCCGCGTGCAGAGCTACGAATTGGCGGCCAAGATGCAAGTGGCTGCCAAGGAAGCCTTCGATCTCTCAAGCGAATCAGCGGCCACGCTGACCATGTATGGCCTTGATAATCCCGAAACGCGCGAATATGGTTCGCGCTGCCTGGTCGCCAGGCGCTTGATCGAGCGCGGTGTGCGTTTCGTCCAGATTCACACAGGCAATCAGAGCTGGGATCACCATGGCAACATCATGAAGTTGCTACCGAACATGTGCGCGGGTACCGATCGCGGTGCTGCTGCATTGGTCAAGGACTTGAAGAATCGAGGTTTGCTCGATACGACCATCGTCCACTGGGGTGGCGAAATGGGCCGACTGCCCGTGATCCAAAACGAAAAGAACATCGGTCGCGATCACAATACCTTCGGCTTCAGCATGTGGCTAGCCGGCGGCGGCTTCAAAGCGGGCTATGTTCACGGCGAAACCGATGAACTTGGTCACAAGGCTGTTGCGGATGTCGTTAACCACTACGACTACCATGCCACGCTTGCGCATCTGTTAGGTCTCGACCTCGCGCGTTTCTCATTCGCGCGCCCCAACAAAACCGAAAAGCTAATCGAGGCCGAAGCCAAAGTCGTACAAGCGCTGCTCAGCTAAGCCGCAGGGCGCTAGCCCCGGTTCTCGAAGCGCACCATGCACCGGACAAAAAATCATAGTATCTTCTCACCGCTAGCAGACTGGCAGCTCACCGTCGGCCCTGTGCCGGCGGGAGCGTGATTGACAGCTACCAACCGATCACCTTAGGCCCGCTTCTTCGTCTTTAGTCTTTGCGGCGAGTTTGAAGTTTTCAAATGCAAAGCAATTCATTCGAGCCGCATATCGGAGAACTTTAATCGAAGGCCTTCGACCAAACGCCAATGAAGAGAGCGGCTCGATTAAGCTCATCGCATTGGAGAATCACTGACTCGCCGCGAAAACCGAAGAGGCAGAGGAGCAAGAGGCGATCTGCGTAGTAGATCTTGTTAAAGATCCATTTGTAGCTGTCAATCATGCTCCCGCCGGCACAGGGCCGACGGTGAGCTTATTTCCACGCGATTCAAGCGATGTCTGATGGAGAATGAAAGCGGTGAGAAGCGACAAACCATCTTCAGTCCGCTTATCGCCGGGGAGCCTCATGGCTAACCGTGCGCACTTCACCTTTGCTGCGCGGTACCCACACTGCATTCTGCCGATGCAAATTGTTGAGCATGATTTCTTGCTCGGCAACAATGCGACGACCATCTGCTAACGTGTAATATGCGAAGACTAACACGCGATCGCATTGTGGCGCGGGGCCACTAAAGGATAGGGACAAGTGGATGCCTTGGCTGCTGCCGATGGGGTTCATCTTTGATTTGACATCGGCAGCCGACAGTGTCCAGCGCCCGATCGTGGCTTGCTTTTCTTCGCGAGAAAGATCGATGGCCAAGACCATCAGATCAGCAGGCAGCGGCACGAACTCGCCCGATGAGTTGTATGGCTGCAACACCAGGTACAGTCCATCATCATCACCTTCTTGATCTTTATTGATCGCGCGGCACAGCGAGGGATGAAACTTGAGTTCGACGATCCGCGTGTCGCTGGGCATCTCGGCTGCGGATGAATCTGCGCAGAGCGAACGGCCGTATCTTCGGTTTCGCTGCGTTGCATCGAAGCCAATTGAGCGGGCAACTTGATCTGGCCCAGTTCCAACTCGAGGTCATTATCGCCCTGCATGGTCACCGGCCGGATGGGAATGACTTTATGGGCGGCAATGTCGGCGGCATCGGCTCGCCGTTCTCAATCGTCGGCGGTGACAAATCATTCGGGATTGAATGAATCGGGTTTGTTTGCGCCGGGGGCCGGCTTAGGAGCAGGCAAGGGGGCCGGTGTGAGTGTTGGTGGTGCAATCGATGGCGAGTTGCTGCCCGGTAGTGGATTGGGCGTTAAGGACTTGGGTTGCGCTGAGCCGGATGGCGATGAGGGACCAATTTCCAGCGAAGGCGCTGGGGAAGGTGTTGTCTTGTTGGGCGAAGTCGCCGGTGGCAATGATTGCGGTGATGAAGATGGAGAGCCCGATCCCGCGCGCGGCACGAAGTTATCCATATTGCCGGCATCGCTTGGGCTGGATTCCTTAAACAGCGGTTCTTCGCAGGGGCTGGCAGGCCGCTTTTCAGTCGTGCGTTCTCGGCGCGCAGGGCGTCGAGCTGCTGTTCCATCAAGCGATATTCGCCATCGAACTCGTACAACTGATCTTCCAAGTCGCGAATCTCGGCGGCCATGTTCTCAACGTACACATCGTTGTAGGCTCGCCGCGCGCATCCACTTGATATCGCAAATATTAGTACGAACGCGCTCATCGCCGCGCGCCCCAGCCGTAACGCTAGCTATGCAACCGGGCCAGCCGGCCGTGCATCGCTTGCGCTTCATGCGGTATTGGGCGGTGCGGAAAGACACGCGTCAAAGTTCCTTAAAATTCTTCAGCAGTTCGTCTCAAGTTTTCGAGCGCGCAGGCCGATAGCCCGCGCCCAGCAAGGAAGTACCCCAAAGCCACCTCGACGTCATATCATCCGCCCCCCTGAATCTGACTAAACATTGGATGACAAAAAATGTTTTGTCCATTTCATTTTTGTCAGTACCCGTTCAGCTCAATCGCTCAACCTCTTTGGCAAACCCATCGAAGCGATTTCCGACCACTTCGATACGCTCGGCGGTGGAACTGATGCGGATGCCAGTGCGCTGGGCTGGCCCGCGACTTTCGCGAATGGTGTTCTTGACCAAACGCACGTCTTTGGTTTTGCCGCGCACGTCGATCGCGATGCCTTGATCGCCTCCGGAATTCTCGATCAAGTTATCTTCGACCACGTTGCGATTGGCCCAGAAGTCTGCGCCCCGGTTTTCGTCACGGAACAGGATGCCAACTTGCCCGCTGCCAATGATCTTGTTCCCGCGCATCACGTTGTCGGTATCATTGTGACCAATCGAGATACCATAATTGACGTTGTCGCGAATCACGTTGTTCTCGGCCAGTCCGTACTTGACACCCCCAGCACCAGAATAGGCCCAAGCCATTGTTTTCCAATCGACAATCGCGAATGAGCGGCCGCTGCGATCCAGAACCTGGGTGCACTCCCAAGTCCGCGTTATGATGGCTGTGACAGCGATCGACAACCACGTCGTGACAAATTTGAAAAACTGAACCCGTCGCCGTTGTAGTTTCGAGCTTCCACGCGTCGGAACGTGTAACGATTGCAGTCTTGCAAGAAGATGCAACCGCCGTAGTTGCCGTTGAAGTTTTCGCAGTTGGCACGATTGCCATCCAGCACGAGGTCCTCGATGACCACGTCCGCCAGTATGCTCGCTGGTCAGCAATGGAAACAGTGATGCGCATGTCGGTGATCCGGAGAGCCAAAGGTTTTCGCGCAGGCCATCGTTAAGCTTAAAACGGTTGCCCGTTCGGCCCACAAGTGTACGCTTGATGACCAGGTCGATTGATTTGTGCGGATTCTTGGCTTGAAAGACTACGGAATCGCCGACGCGAAACGCGCCCGGTTTGGCCAGCGTAATCTCTTGATCGTACCAGTCCGAATCCGCTGCCAAGGCACGCGCTCCGAAGCGATTCGCGTGATGATCGTCTCCGCGCCGCTGCCGATCAAACGAACTTTCGAAGGCAAATTCACCGAAGCGCGCAGCGTAAATGTACCCGGTAGAATTTTATACCGTACCACCTCCCATGCGACTGACGTAGTCCACCGCGGCTTGCAGGACACGATCATCTTTGCCTTGCAGATCGCCACCACTAGTGCCCACCGTCAACGTGAACAGTTCATCCCAAGCTGGTTGGTGCACATCATCGCCATCGGTGGCCCGGGGATTGGTAACCGGCGGCCGATCATCGGCAAGCAAGGAAACAGCAGGCAGACAGCAAGCGGAAGCCGACAGAAGAAGCGACGACTACAGGCATGAATTTATGCTCCACAAGGTAAAGGTTGCTTGGAGAAATTTAACCACGGAGACACGGAGGCACGGAGGTGGGAATGACGGTCCTTGCTTATGCGTCGGGTCGTGATGGTGGTGCTCGACTTTGCTACCCAGCGGATTCTCATTCAGATTAGTTACTTACGATCTTTCATGTAACCCACCAGTTCGCTTATGAACGTAGGAGATTGACGCATCGCCACCGGTCCTTGAAAGTCATAATACTCTTTTGGCAAACAGGAATGTCGCCCCGTTTCAAATGCACGCAGTTCCCACGTGACGCCATTGAGGTCTCGATGCCTCTCGTGGGGAGGTATCAACGAGCGTCTTTGTTTGTCGATCACACGAACGGCCCCTACATCCAGGATCAACGGTTCCTTCCTCGGAATCCCGTCGATTTCGGTGATCGAGAATTGCAGATCATTGACCTTCGTTGGACCATGGTTTGGTCAGGATATCCCCACGTCCCTTTACCGTCAGCATAGTTCCCAGTGGATGCCCCAAGCGACCATGAGTTCATAGTCGGCGTCCAGATCGGATACCTTCAACGACTGCAGCGAGCGTTTAACATCACCAACCAAGAGAGCTGGGAGCGTTGCGAGACTAAGGACTAAGAATAGCAGTGCCAATCGTTTCATCGCCCTACTCCTATCGCAGATAAGATCACGAGACTATCAAGGGTTTCAAGCTGAAAGCCAGTGCAGCATTAGTTTACACCATAAAGCATGGTAGAACACCCAGCTATGTGGCATTTCGGTACGGGCCTAGCCGTAATACTTTGGGTTTGAATCAAGTCTTACATGCAGCCAAGCCACGCCTTCGCCAGCGGTGCTGAGCCAGATGGGGCGATCAGAGGCCATTCCAAGAACGATGCTTCCAATCTTCTGCCACAACGCATCAACTTGCGAAACGGGGCATTTCGCAAAAAGGCGGCAAAATGTCCGTAGGCATCCTTGTTGGTTCGCGGCGATGGCACGATCAAGGTTGCGTCGCCACCAAGGTTAGTAAACGACACGATTCCATTTACATCATTCGTTGCCGCAAATGCGATCTAAATGTTTCCGCATCCGTTCTTCGCTTTGTGAACGAGGGATTGTCAAGCAAGACAAATTCAAAGTCGCGAGAAATGTTCGCCGTCTGAATATGCGGTGTTTCCCATCGAAAAGCAGTGTATGCCGATTGCTTCAATCGGCCAGTCATGAACGTGCGAAAGCCAGCGTTGCTCCGGAGCAATTCGAGAGCCTCGGCATAGGTTACCGGACGACCATCAGCAAGCACGCGGTATCGAGTCGCTTTTCCATTGAGCAACGTTTCGGTGGTCGCGTCATACATGTCTTCTACTCAATTACGGCAAGATTGATCGAGCCCCCGCGAAGCGAACATGGCTCCCTCTCCCCTGTGTACTCACAGGGGAGAGGGAGCTGGGGGGTGAGGGGCGCGCATGGGCTTGGAGCGCCGTGACGCTGTGATGCTTGAGGTTGTGGTTGGGAGCAATGTGTCGTGAATTGCTTTACATGTAAAGTAATTCGCTGCGCGCGCGCTTCGAGCGTATGGCGCTCCAGCATCAAACGCGGCGGTGTACCTACAAGCATGTGCGTGCCCCCTCACCCCCCCGACCCCCTCTCCCCGGAGTACCGTGGGGCGAGGGGGAGCAGAAATCGCTGCGCTCTTTCTGCTTTCTGCTTTCTGGTTATTGTAAACGACTGCTTTGGAAAAGGCAATTTTTGTTCGGGGGGAAGCAGTGGCAGAGTGTCCGTTTCGCAACACTTGACGTCATTTCATCCACGCAGGCAGGCCAATTTCGCTGCCCGATGCCAAGACGGAGTCTTGGGCCACCGTGATTGGAACGCACAATTGCGGCCCCAAAACATGCGTTCTGTTCACCTATCTCGGCGGATCGGCGCATGCGATCCATGAGCGCGGCCCCAGTGCCAGATTCACTGGTGCTCTGCAGATAGATTTCGGCCAGCCCGCGACGGTCGGCCTCGCGCAACGATTCATAAAACTCAGCCGCATACTCCTCAATGCTCTCGAAGACTTTGTGCCAGCCCCAAGCCTGTGGCTGCGCGTGCGACTGGCGAGCAAGATAGGCAGCGTTCTTGTGTGCGACCAACTCGCGAGCATTATCAAACAAGTGCACTCGCGCTTGAGGGCGATAGTGTGGATGCAGGCGACCGGGTGAGTTATCACCGGGCTGATGGGATTGGGCCAGCCATCACAAAACTCAAGTCCACGATTGCAACTGAGCAAGGCTGATAGCTCCGGGGCGCAGTACACGCGGAGGCTGACTGAGGCAATCAAACAACCGTCGACTCCAGTCCAATACGTGACGGTGTGCCCAGTAGCACACATCGATGGCTCCTTCGAAGTCTTCAAGTACACTGGCCACGGTCGTGGCGCTTGGCTTGCCCCGATCGATTGGCACTGGGCGCAGCAATCGGACGGTCACAGGCTCGCAGCATGTCGAGCGCCTGCGGATGATCCGGTATGCGCACTCCGACGGTGTCGAGCCCCGCTGTGACAGTGGGCACAATCGACGGATGTTTGGGTACAACCACCGTTAGTGGCCCAGGGGCAAAGCGATCGAGCAACTCGATAGCCAACTGCGGCACGCTGGCTGCCACCGCATGGATTTGCTGCATGTTAGCGATATGCACGATCAGCGGATTGTTCACTGGGTCGTCCCTTGGCAGCAAACAATCGCTCAACAGCCGCTCGATTGGTCGCATCCACACCCAATCCAAATACAGTCTCCGTCGGAAAACGCCACCAGCTTGCCAGCCCATCAGCAACTCGGCCGCGCGCACGCTGAATCAATTCGCTCCATTTCATTTTTGTCATGAATTTTTAAGCGTTTTCCGTAACTGATATAAAATTAAGTGACAGAAATTTTTTGTCATTCAATTTTTGTCCGGTGAATGGTGCACTTCGAGAACCGCGGCTAGCGCCCTGCGGCTTAGGTGTTTCCAACCGTAAAATAGTTTACTAATAAAGTAATTGGCTCGCGGACTTGTGACAGCCAAACTTTAACATCGCTGGTGCCGCCATGGGCCCAGGACAAAATCAAGCCAATGACGGCCAGGTTCGCCGTCGGCAAGAACCATCCATGCAGAAGCGGCTACCTACTATCTTGAGGTCGCTCGCATCGCGATGAGTTTCGCGATAGGTGCTGACGACGTGAAACCCTAAAGCGACTCCCAGAAAGAACCCGGGCCATGGCAAGATGGAGATGGGCATCAGGTAAGCCAACAGCAGCAGCACCAGAGCGGCCGTTGGAAAGAAGTAGGGAGCCAAAGTGATCAGCCAGTTCCCTCGACCAACGAAACGCACTTCGCCACCTTTGTCGGCTGAGGCGTGAATGGCCACGATGCGAGGCCAGTGCACCACGCAAATATGGCGTGCGTTAGCTCATGCTCAAAGGCGATCAACCAACGACCAAAGCGACTGCGGCTGAGCCAACGTTGCCAAAGGAAAAGAAAGCCCGCAATACCACAGGCCAGTGGCCAGCGCGCCCAAGGGTTACGAAAGCACATGCCCAATCAATCGCACCAATCCCCAAGCAAACAATGGCAAAGCGCATAGCATCAAGATGCCAATCGGTAGCTTGACCCATTCTAGTGCATAGTCGATGGTTGCCGCCCACCTGCGACGTGTGCTCATATGACCTTGTTCTGTCTGAATGATCTGACAGAAAAATTGATTGACAACAAACTAGCGAAGCGCGAGATTCACCAATGCACTATCGCTAACGGGCTGCGTTCCATCCACTGTCTCCACCGCGCCAAACAAGGTATGACTGCTGGCGTCATGTATGAGGACATTCAGCAGCGCACCAGCTTGGCGCTGGTTGCCATCCCACACGACGATGCGATCGCAATGCGTGCGGGCCCGTCATTTGGCAGAACTCGCCAGTTTCATTTCGTTTCAAAGCCAACTTACTTGGCCCCTCAACCAGAACTTCGACGCGTTTTCCGAGGAATTTCAAGTTGTCTTCCTGGCAGATGGCATTCTGTACTTCCAGCAGGTTCATTGTTGCGAACCTGCTTGACCCTGAGCCGGTTACATCGTCCTCGTACAGCTCAGCGCCTTTCGTGCCTGGACGAACAGAGTATTGAAAGATAAAGCTATTCTTGAAGCGACACTCTTTAACCAGGTCGGACCGTTTGCTGAAAATCGTGATCGGTCTCACCACAAAAGCCGACGATGAAATCGCTCGATACCGCTGCGTGGGGCAGAATGTCACGATGCGTGCGATCATCTCGCGATAGTCGCCCACTGATAACCGCGTTTCATCCGCTTGAGCACTTCATCTGAACCGCTCTGAGCTGGCACATGCAAATAGGGCGAGCACTTGGGCAGATCGCGAATGGTCTCGAGCAAGTGCGCGGTCATGTCCTTGGGATAGCTGGTCACGAACTGATGCGCTCGATGCCATCGATGCTGTGGATCATCTGCAGCAAATCAGCCAGCCGCGTCGTGCGATCGCCTTCGACGTATCGATAGCTATTCACCGTTTGACCGAGCAGAATAATTTCCTTGCAGCCTTGATCGGCCAGTACGCGAGCTTCGGCCACAATCTGGTCAGGAGCACGACCTTGTTCCGGCCCACGCGTCATCGGCACGATGCAATAGGTACAAACTTGTCACAGCCGATTTGAATACGCAGGTAGGCTTGGAACGGCGTCGGTCGCATCGTCGGGTCGCGCAGCGGGTCAAACGTCTCGTGACTGCGCCGGATTTCTTCTTGAGCGCCATCGCGTCGACCGAGCGATACCGCCATTTGCGGACCGTCGCCAGCTTCGACGTTCTTGAGAAGCTCAGGAATGCGTTGCAATTGTCCAGGGCCAACGACCAGGTCGACGTACGGCGCCCGCTCGAACACCAGTCGCTGATCCTTCTGAGCCATACAGCCCATGACGCCGATGATCTTTTCTGGATGCGTGAGCTTCATCTTTTTGAGATGCGCCAGGTTGGTATAGACTTTTTCCTCGGCCCCAGCGCGGACGCTGCACGTGTTGAAAAGAATCGTGTCGGCAGCATCGATGCTTGTCGTCAGCTCAAAACCCTGCTGTTTCAGGCTGGCGACCACCATTTCGCTGTCCAAGACGTTCATCTGGCAGCCGACGGTTTCGATGTATAGCTTTTTCATATCGCGTGCTTGTTTTCGACCAACGCATTAGGGGGGTGTTCGGCGAGTTGTTCGCTTTGAGAACCGGGGCTAGTACCCAGCGGTTAGCGGTTTGCGCTTCGATTTTAACCGAACTTGCGCTTTTCATTTTTTGTCCGAGAATTTTTTTGTCAGATCCTGCTCCGTGGATCGCAGAAAATTCTTCGCGCTATCTTAACAATCTCTGGGGCGGGCTTCGACTTGGCGGGCGTAATGCTATGCTGTTATCCAGTTTTGAAACCCACACACGCTGCTCCCAGAGGGCTTTGAGGTAGCATGACTTTGTCGATTCGCCATTTCGTCGCGCCAGCACTGGCCGTCGTTTGTCTGTTCGTTTTGCCTACAGTGGCTGTTCTTGCACAGCAACAAGAGGTCAAGCTGGATCCGAAATTGCCTGACTACAAAAAGGTCTCAGGCGTTTTCTGGAACGCTCAAATCGGTCGGTTCCGACACGATGACAACCTCGTATCGTGTGGGCCGGCGAGTTCAAGAAGCTCTATCCTGGCGTCAAGACCGAGATCGATGGCAAGGGTTCTTCCAACGCAGTCCCAGCTCTGGTCGCTGGCACCGCGACCTTGGACCGATGAGCCGCGATGCGAAGTCGGCAGGAGATCAATAGTTTTCAAGCAAGTATGGCTACGCGCCCACGCTGCTACCAACCAGTATCGACATGCTGGCCGTGTACGTGCATCGCAATAATCCATTGGAAAGCATGACCTTCACGCAAGTCGATTCGATCTTCTCGAGCACGCGGAAACAAGGTGGCAAGGAGCAGGCCAAGACTTGGGGTCAGGTCGGTGCCTCCGGCGATGCGGCTTCGCAGAACATTACTTGCTACGTCGCAACGCGGCTTCCGGTACTTACGGTTACTTCAAAGAGAAGGTGCTGGCAGATGCGACTACGGAGTCTGGGGTCAGCGAATTGCCTGGCAGTTCGGCAGTGTTCAAGCCGTCGGCGAAAATGCTTACGGCATCGGCTACAGCGGCATTGGCTACAGCACGGCCAACGTAAAGGCAATTTCGATCGACAAAGGTGATGGCCAAGCCGTGAAAGCGGAAGCGGCCAACGCTTACGACGGCAGCTATCCACTCGCACGATTCCTGTATTTGCCGTCAATCATGATTCGCGCAAGAAACTCGATCCACTGCGAGCCGAGTTCATTCGCTTATCTTCAGCAAACAAGGTCAAACGCAAGTCGTCAAGGATGGTTACCTGCCCGTCACCGCAGTCACGGCTCAGAAGGCGCTCAAGTCAGTCGGGCTTTAGTCCATCCATTTTTTGTCAACCGTTTTTCCAGTAGTGGATCTTGTCAAAGATCCCACCCTAGTCCAATGAGCTGACAAAAAAATAACGACTCAAAATTCGTGATCCACTATGAATTTTTTTATTGTGTAGCGCCCTAAACTCAAATTGGACGTGTCCACGTGTCTAGCGAGGCGTATGCCGGCATAAGACGACGTAAGCAAACGCCCTGGCGAGTCAAGTTTGGCGACGCATTGGTCTCGCGTTTGATCACGATCGGTGGCATCGGCACTATCGGCGCGGTCTTGCTGGTCGTGCTTGTCTTGTTAGCCACCGCCTGGCCGCTGCTACAATCACCTCGAGCGTCCTCATGGCACGTAGTCACGCCAGCCAATGAAGGAAACGATGCTGAACTGTACGGGCAGAGCATCATGGCTACAGGCAGTGACGAGTTTGGCAAACTGATATGGCAAGCCGCCAATGACGGCAGCGTGCGATTGTTGAGCGCGGCCGATGGCCAGGTGGTAGCGCGTTATCCAAGTCCCGCCGGTCCAGAGCGACAAGTCACTTGCCATGCTCTGTCGATCGATCGCGAGCGATTGACGCTGGGCTTCAGCGATGGCACGTATCAATCGACCAGGTTTGCCTTTCAATCGGCGCTGTTGGTGAAAGAGCAACTGCCCGCAGGCATGGAACTGACCGCCGACAAACCGATTGTTGTCCATGAACAGTCGCTGTTTGAATTGTTCGGCGACGATGCTTTGCGTCAGCTTTCGCTCGAACCACTGGCATGGTCAGAGCCTGTAAAAGTAGCTGAATCGAAACTGGTGGCGATCGATCACCTGGTGGGGAGAGTCTA